>JABACO010000023.1:2826603-2998007 GCA_013339895.1 Ephydatia muelleri
CCCTTACCCGACCCTGCGCTGGAGAAAGAAAAAGAGACCGTCACCGTCAAGAGGGAGACCCCGGACCCGGATTCGCCCCGTCCACGGCGTAGCAAAGTCGGAGCCGAAGAAGATGCGCAACGCGTGGGGCAATTTGTCCTACGCCGAGCTTATCACACAGGCCATCCTGTCGTCTGCAGAGAAGCGACTCACCTTGTCCGAAATCTACGAATGGATTGTGACGAATGTTGCTTACTTTCACGACAAAGCGACTAGTCCGTCGACAGCTGGATGGAAGGCAAGTGCGCAACGGTGCATATGTTGTGTTTGTATGTCTATGTGTACCGGTATGTGTGTGTGTGTGTGAGCGTGTGAGATGTGTGCGAGCGCACGCTTTGCAATTACGAACTATGCTAATTTCCTGTGGGCTTTTAAGCTGCAGTTTTGCTGCTGCTTGCCTTGCTTGTGCCTTTTTGTGTTGTGTACCATCAGCTAGTTCCCGTCTTCGCTTTGAAGCGTCTCGAAATGTTTATATATGCGCGTCTTCCGCGGGCATTGTTCCGTGCACACTGCAAAGGTCCATGAACCCTCTTTTCACTTTGTAGAATTCTGTGCGGCACAACCTGTCCTTGCACAGCCGGTTTGTCAAAGTCCAGAACGAGAGCTCTGGAAAGAGCAGCTGGTGGACCGTTAACCTGGACGCCAAATCAGGCAGGACAGGCAGGAGATCTCGGTCACAGTCAGTTGACAACTCGAACAACTCATCGCCCAAGACCAAAAAGAAGAAGGAGAGGTCAAAGGTCAAGAAGCTGAGCAAGGATTCCTGCTCGCCGAAAAGCTGCAGCAGCCCGTGCGACAGTCCCACGACGGTGCAGCCACTCCTCCAACCCCCTTGGAGTCCCAACCCTTCCTGTCCATCGCCAACCAACTCCGAAATATCATGCTACTCTCCTGTGCTCCGCTCCCCGGGCCTACAGAGGAGCAGGAACACCACTCCCATCTCCCCACTCATTTCCCCTCCCGCCATCGATCAACAGAACGGAACGCTATTCAGCAGTCAGAACTCCATCCACGAACTCGACTTGTCCACTCTCAGCCTGAGATCCTCCCAAGAAACCATGGGGAGTTCCTCGTCGCTCTCTTCCCTCAACTCGCCCCGCCCCACTGCTTCCAACATTGGCAACAAAAGTCCCCACCCGGTGTTCAACTTCCCGCCATTTGCCGACTCCTCCGGCTACTCCAGCAGCACGTACTACTCGGACACGGACAGGGAGGACAACAAGATTGGGGTGCTGAGCAGGGTCGTCATCTCCGAGGCCCCCCTCCCCCCTCCTCCGTCGTACGAAGACCACCTCTACTCCGGCGGGCACAGACAGGTGTTCACGCCCACGCGTTCCCACCAGCTGCACCAGTGCCTCATGTTCCAGGCCGACGCCAGGACGCGTCCCCGCTCCACGTCAGAGCCCATGCCGCCCCCTCGAGGTTTCCCCCAAGACTTGGTGGATATCAACCTAGAGTATACCGACTTACAGGACTGCGACATGGATACCATCATTCAAAATGAACTCCACGAAAATGGGCATCTGGACTTCCAGTTTGACCAACCCTCGTTCTCCACCCACTGCGATCCAATGCTTACCTCTACGGCCATCATGCAAAGACCTTCGTGATGCAGGTAAAGATTCCTCTCTACTGCTATGACTCAACTCCTCTAGAGCTTTTAAAAGAAACACGATCTCTACTGGCAGTGCACATTTGTCTAATTAAATTGTGGTGTCTTTTTTTTTTGTTCTTTTTTTTTGTGTGTGTGACATGCACACACACACGCACACACACACAATACATGCCCACATGCTCACACATATACACACTGCTGTTGTGAGGTATTTCTTACCAACTCATGTCACCCCAAAAGTCAAACTTCCATAATGTAAATTGGAGCAGGTATGTGCTAGTGTAGGCTCCATGCCAATTTTTTTTTTTTTCCCTGTACTCATATAGTACTGTTCGTGTAGATCTTATCGTTTGACAGAGTTTGTACTGTTCATATTATGTCACGCAACATCATTTCGTTTCGGTTCCAGTACAGTAAAAATTCTAAAACCGATCGCGCATGCGGTAAGGGAACGTTGTGACCTTTCGGCGATGATTACGGGTAGAAGCCTTGCAAATGCAACGCCCACTGGCTATAACAGTATTCACAAATTATGATGTAACTGATGGGAGGTGCTGTCAAACGTGGAAAAAAAAGAATTATATAAAATGAGCTGTTTTTAATTATGCAGACAGTGTCAGAATAGGTGTATCTATTGTATGCACGAAAGAAAATCAAAGTTGTGTCCAGTTTGTGGAGCATGTTTGGTTAGACGAACTGAAGTGACACAAAGCTGATATCATTGAAGTGGAATAATTTTCAACTGGCAAACAGGCGTTTGAGTTGAGCAACACTTCCCTGAACTTCGTCGGAAAGAGTGCTTGAAATCACCTGAGCATCAGCTGATGACATAGCTTGTACTGGGGATACGTGTGGCTTCGGGTTGGTTAACGGAGCAATCGGTGTTCCAAGTTCAGAAGGTTTTGGGTTGGTTGATGACATTCCTTTGCTGAATTCAGGTGTAGGTTGAGTGGACTTTGAATTGATTAATGAAGCAACAGATATCTTTTTGTTGGTTTCAGTCACAGGGTCTGATGGCTTTGGGTTGCTTGATGTGGTGTGTGTTCTTCTTCCTGCTTCCAGCCGTTTTACCCAGTCCAAAACTGATGTGTTTGTTTCCACTTGTGAAGTAGGCTGCAGTGCCCCAGTTGTATCCTGAGGTGTCATGGTGGTGTCCTGAGATGTCATGGTGGTGTCCTGAGATGTCCTGGTGGTGTCCTGAGATGTCCTGGTGGTGTCTTGAGATGTCCTGTGGGTGTCTTGTTGTGTGGTGATGGGAGGTTTGACCAAAGACTCTGGTGGTTGTCTGGCACCCAGCATTGCTGGCTCCTGCTTACTGGCTTGCTGTGAACTGGATGTCTCCTGAACCAGTGGTGCAGTTCCACCATTTCTGACATTCACAATCTTCTTGGATGTTGGTGGTTGTTGCTCTGAAGCAGCAGCAGTGAACAGCTCTGGGATGTTCAATTTACCCACGCCCCTTTTTGACCTCTCTCCATCTGACTTGACTGAAGCAAGGTTGGTCGGTTCTTGAGATGGGAGGTTCCTGCTGTGAGAGAGAGGGTTCTCAACAGCGTCAGACTTCAATTGTGAATGTTGAGAGGTTTCAGGTGGTACTAGCTGTTGCTGCACTGGAGGTTTTTCTGCTGACAGTTCCTGGGAAGTCCCAAAATGTAAGTGTTGCTTATGTGAGGAATCAGTTGCAAAAGGAGAGGATGGTTTCTGAGAGCCCCCCAGATTTAGAGGTGTTCTACGAGAGATTCCAGATGGCATTGGGACCGGCTGGTTTAGCAGTGGTTTAGGTTTAAAATCCTTTTTTTGTGCAGGTCTTGGCCTGTAATCTAGTGAAAATGAGTCAGAGTCTTCAGGCAGACTAAAACCTGGCTCCTCTGTGGAGTTGGGAGGTTGAGGAAGCTCACCGGTGTGCTGCTCTTGGCTCTGGGAGGGGGCTGGAGGGGAGGGAAGGGCCTCGCTCCCAATGGGAGAAGGTGGCTCTGCAGGAAACAGAGGCGCTTGTTCCGTGGGCAGAGGGGGCAGTGGGGGGAGGGTTGAAAATTGGCTGCTGTCGAGGAGTGCAGGAGGTGTGGTCTGATGTAATGTCTTTCTTCCACCCACTCTTGTTGAGGTAAGAGATTTCTTAGTGCCCACATTGGCTTTATTTGATGATGCTGCTCCAATGGTTTCCTTCAACCCTCCGGTCTTGGCCAGTTCCTGTGCAGCCTCCTTTTTGTATGGCTTGGCTTGAGGGTGTCTGCTTTGGTACAGAATACGATCATCCTCGTCCATATCAGTGTCATCTATAGGGGGGGGAGGGGTCAACAGCACCAGGGGCAATTTACTGGGCACAGGACTTATTTCCAGTGGTGACATGGGTGAAATGGGAGGAGGAGGTGAGGAACTAGGAGGTGGTGGGCTAGTGACGATGTCTTCACCGGCTTTGTCAGATGCTGGGGGAGGGTTGCCCTGGGTGGGTACAGCCACAGGTGTGGTAGCTGGTGGTGAGCCTGCCAACGGAGACAAAGCAACAGGCGTGGCTGTGTTTCCAGGTGACAAGTCGGTCATGGCTACTACGTTGGCTGGAAAAGTGGGTGAGGCTCTGGGTGATGAGATCAAGGAGGTGGCCAAAGAATTTTCAGGTGGAGAGGATGCAGGAGTGGGGGGGAGAAGGAGGTGTGGGAGAGGGGGCAAGAAGGGGGTCAGAGGAAGAGGAACTTTCAGTCTGTTGCGCAAGCAGTGGGGGAGGAGCCATAGGTGGAGGCGGGAGATTGTACTGCAGGTACATCTTATGTCGCCTCGTCCTGGGTGTGTCCTGGCCCTGTGTGGGTTCTGAGAACGGCCTGTCGCTCCTGGCCTGGGGACTCTTCATTGTTGGCTCTGAGCCCACTCGCTGGAGTCGCTTGGATTGCAGGGCGTCAGCTAGGGCCTGGTAGCAGAACTGGTACTGCTCCGGGGTCTGTATCATCCCCTCCTCGCTGGCGGCGCATTTGGCGGACAATGGCGGGAAGGTCGACCTTGTGGCCGGCCTTGTGGCACTCGAGCGCAGTGTGCACTGCCACCAGGACACCAGTGCGACCGAGACCGGCACTACAGTGGGCCAGTATGGGGCGGTCATCGGAGAAGAGGGAGAACTGCTTCACGAGGGCGTTGAATTCGACTGTCGATGGCGGGCTGCCAAAGTCGGGCCAAAGTGTGTAGTGGAAGTGGTGGACCTGATGCTGCTGAGGTGCGCTGTCGTGGGTCAGTATGAGTTTTGACATCGTGAAGCCTTCCTCGTGTCTGGAGTAGATGGTTGAAGGTGATGAAAGGGGAGGGACAAACATGGGCGGGGAGAGAAAAGGGAAAAGGGGGGAGAGTGTCAAGGAAAGAAAACACAAAGAGAGATGAGGATGGGAAAGAATGGGCAGAAAATAAGGGTCAAGAGGGAGACATGGGGAGAAGAATGAGGCTTCAATGTGCAATCATCAGGGTGAGTGATTTTGCAAGGGAAGGCATCCAATCTACTGTAAAATGCACATAACTCACTTTTGCTGGATGCCGCTGACAGTGATTGCACCAAACCTTAGGGTGTGACCTGGCTCAGGCCAGTACCTGCATTGCACAAGACAAAGGGAGATAATTTTAATTCAAGCCCATCCTTAACTGGTTGCAAACACCACACAGTTTACTTTTCACATTTCTTTGATTCCTTCTCAATAATGTTTGTGGTCATCACAACACATTTCACCCTTTGTTCCCATACCATCTGCCAGAAGTGGGGCACGGTACCAGGGAGGGGACCCTATTGGAAGAGAGAGGGAGGCACACATGATGTGAAGTTCAAAGTGGGAAGGCAAGGGGTCACCTTACCTGCGTGACTATGTAAGCATGCTTTCTGACGTGGCCGTCCAAAAAGCTTGCATTGATATAGTCTGAGCCTTCCACCTGGCCGTGTTAATTCAAAGATCATTTGTATGTGTGTGTGTGTGTATGTGTATGTGTGTGTCGTGTGCACATGCAAAATCATAGACCACTAGAGGACTACGTTCATACAGTACCTGAGGGTCCACGTCTTGCAGGTGCACTCTGGTGCTGTCGTCAGGTAGGACATTGGCATACCTGTTCTTCACACGGTTGCATGAGGCGCTGAATAGCAGGGAGCACACCAAAGTCAGACATGCATCGTATCAGACACAGAACGTCGCGAGTTGTGTATGCTACATGACAGGGAAGGGCAACACTGTGTATTGGCCCAAATGTAATCTCTATACGCACACACTGTGTACTGGCCCAAATGTAATCTCTATACGCACACACTGTGTACTGGCCCAAATGTAATCTCTATACGCACACACTGTGTACTGGCCCAAATGTAATCCCTACATGCACACACTGTGTACTGGCCCGAATGTAATCTCTACACGCACACACTGTGTACTGGCCCGAATGTAATCCCTACACGCACACACTGTGTACTGGCCCAAATGTAATCCCTACACGCACACACTGTCTACTGGCCCAAATGTAATCCCTACACGCACACACTGTGTACTGGCTGAAATGTGCACACACTACTAATGTAATCTGCTCTTCCCAACATCTAACAACATATTTCACACTACATTAGAAACGTATTTCACACTACATTAGAAACGCATTTCACACCATGATTGTTGAAAACACACCACTCGTTGGAATCGTTCTTTACAATCATGATCAGGGAAGGAAATTGATCATTCCCCACTGCATGCATATGAGAATGTGTACATGTATTTTGTGTATATGTGCGTATGTGTGTGTTTGTGTATTGTGTGCATGTGAGTGTCCCTATGCTTCGTACGTCACAGGATGACAACCATTGACAATGGTTACAACTATCATGTACGGATAAATGAACTCCCAAGGTGAAATGGCCATCAAATGAACTCCCAAGGTGAAATGGCCATCAAATGAACTCCCAAGGTGAAATGGCCATCAAATGAACTCCCAAGGTGAAATGGCCATCAAATGAACTCCCAAGGTGAAATGGCCATCAAATGAACTCCCAAGGTGAAATGGCCATCAAATGAACTCCCAAGGTGAAATGGCCATCAAATGAACTCCCAAGGTGAAATGGCCATCAAATGAACTCCCAAGGTGAAATGGCCATCAAATGAACTCCCAAGGTGAAATGGCCATCAAATGAACTCCCAAGGTGAAATGGCCATCAAATGAACTCCCAAGGTGAAATGGCCATCAAATGAACTCCCAAGGTGAAATGGCCATCAAATGAACTCCCAAGGTAAAATGGCCATCAAATGAACTCCCAAGGTGAAATGGCTACAAGGTTTTAAATCACAGCCAAAATTTAGAGTAAGTGCCGCCCACTCAATGATTAGTGGCACTCCTGCTGTGACAGCGTGCAACGTAGGCTCATAAAAAGTCTGGTGGTCACACACATAACCTACCTCCCACAGGACGTGGAGCGGCTGGGTCTGACTGCCTGCAACTGCGCATACTCTCTGGCACACTCCCCTGAGGATATAGCCCTGAGAAACCTCTCGGCTACCTGGGCAGATGTCTCCACTGACAGCTCAGGTACCTCCCCCTCCTCCTCTTCTTCCAGCTGATGCAGCTCCAGACCCTCCTCATCCACTGGTCCGAGCACTAATGGTTTCCCTTCCCTTAAGTGGTCTGCTGGATGGGATGACTGGTCAGGTGAGTGGGGCTGTGTATATGGCTGCTCTGTGGTGGTAACCTGAGTTGGGGCAAAGTTGAAGAAATAATACATCTCTCTCTCTCGCCCATCAATATCCTACACCCACAGAGAATCCTCCAGTAGCCCACCAGGCTCCCACGAGAAATCTCCCTTGAAGTAACTCTACTCGACTGCCTTCCCGACTCTCTCGTCCTATTAACCTCATCCTCCCCATCCCTCCACTCTCTGGCGAGAACTCTCTTACCCTCTCTAGATCGTCGATCTCTCCTAGCCTTTCTATCTTCCTCTCTCTCGTCCCCTCTTCTCTCTCTCTCTCTTCCTTCTCTCTCCTCTCTCCTCTCTCTCTCTCTCTCTCTCCTCTCCTCTCTCTCTATGTCTCTCTCTCTCCCAAAACCACACCATCCCATACTGTACCTCGTCGCTCTCGTCCAGCTGCCCCACAATAATGCCTGCAGCTTGTTGGTTGCTTGGCAACATGACCTGATTCTGGGTAGAAGCAGACACACAAAACAAGGAAAAGGTTTAGAAGAGAAGTGGAAGGGATGCAAGAAGTATGGATGAATCAAGACACAAGAGTCATAGCAAATAATTATAGATACAGAACAGGAGCCATACAACTCTTACCACAACTTTGGCTTCTACCTTTGTTTCCAATTCATTTGGATGGACAGAAGCCATCTTAGTACTTTCTCTTAAGAACTTTTCCCAAAAGAGCATTTAATTTGAGTAAACATTTATTTTCAGAAATTATTTATTCCCTACATTGTTTTGTATTCTAATTATTTGATTGTTTTGTATTCTAATTATTTGAAACACAAGTATTTGATAGTCACACAACAGATTGACTTGAATGGATCAGGAGTACCTGTGTCAAATAGAGAGGACAATGGCAGCCAGAAGGGAGATAGAGGTGTGTGTGTGTGTGTGTGTGTGGTATGTGGGGGTGTGGGCAGTGGAGATAGAAGGAGAGGGAGGGTACAGGTATGGCTTCAAGGAAGTCAACTCAGCTAGTCAAGTCCAGTGAATATCAGCAGATTGTGTGACCAGACTGGTTAAGCTATCAAGGAAGCTCTATGAATAATGTTTGGATGACCTTTCTGAAGGGTCCCCAGTACAGCTACACCGCATATGAGGAAACACATGAATACGTCAGAAGGACAAAGTATAAGGGACATGTCCAAACGTGTGAGAAAGTAGTGCACATTTGGAATATACACACAGTACCGGAGATATGGAAAATTCGAGAACACGGGGACAATAGACGTACCAGGAATATGTTAGTTGGAAATAGAAAGTTATTCATATTGCAACAAAAAGCATTAAGATTAGTTAAGTGATGTCTCCTGTCAAGAGCTTTCATTAGTTGACCAAGGGTTTTACTAGGAAAATGTAGACAAACAAAGGAATATGTTTTGAAATGTGTTACACAGAACCTAGTCATAAAAAGAAACTGGCAGGGTTGTTCTTACACCCAATCAAGCACTACTTTTGTTGATGTAGGTTGCCCAAAGGTGTGTTTAAACAAGCCACCAAAGTTGAGCTTATACAAGTGACATGACTAAACCCTAGACACTCCCACCAAGTTTCTGTGTTCAAATAAAGGGGGCCAACGTTTAAAATAATCATAATTAAAATGAAGATGAGCAGTGAACAGAGGAAGATCATCTGAACATCATCTGAAGATCATCTTGGACACACCGGGAGGAGCCACAAACGTTACTAGCTGAGTGGATATGCTGCAGCTGATTCTCATTTTGAATATCTTCCTGTGGCATCCCAAAATGTTAGAAACTAATTCTGGCCTCAAACTTTTAAGGTTTGACCACTGTCTTTTGTGAGTCCACATATAGGAACAATGGCTACCTAAAATACCTAGTTGTCTTCACAAATCATATCTGCAAACCCTCTTGGCTGCATATGAAATCTACACCTCCAAAATCGATTGACTTCACTCCAAAAAAGGCAAGCAAGCACACACGTGCCTGTACACACACACACACACACACACACACACACACACACACACACACACACACACACACACACACACACACACACACACACACACACAGGTACACACATGTACACACAGGTACACACACATGTGCAATGACATTAGCAAGTGGGATGGGAGGGTGCAGGGGGAGAGGAAAGGAAATATGGGGAAGTGAAGAAGGGGGAGGGAGGACAAGGGCACAGGGCACTTTAATTGTATTCATACAATTACATAGACACATGGCATGTGACCCTAACACTGACACCTATCACACCAATAAGTGGGACATATATCCAACAGGTTGGGAGTAGGCCAGCCTTAGCCGCACTTGCCCTTCCAACTAAGGCACACATTTATCTGATGCACACCATGCAGATGCTATCTTGTAGTCAGATCTACAAGCTCCACAGTGTAACATGATTGAATCTCATTATTAATTATAATCAGGTGCAATCTATCACCCAATCTATTAATCCTTCTATCCCATAGATGCAGTGCATTGTGGGGCGTCCAAAACCAACCATGCTTTAAAAGAGATAAAACGCACCTAAAGTGATTCTGCCTAGTTTACAGTCCAACAATACCTCATCAAGGGCTTCTTAAAGATACACACACACACACACACACACACACACACACACACACACACACACACACACACACACACACACACACACACACACACACACACACACACACACACAACATACTTTACTGGCTTACCCTTCTTCCCATCTCCTGCTCTATCTGTACCTCAGAGTTTCTGCGGGGCCCATCTACAAAAGACGTCTCTTCCTCTGACGGTCGCCTAGAGAAAGCAAGCTTCTTTCCTGACCTCTGCTTAGACATGGATCCATCACTTTGCTTTTTGCTCGATCTCGATGGGTTTCTGCTCCAAGACACCCTCTTCGTCTTTCTCTCGCTCAGTGGATGCATGTCGGAGACCCAAAGATCGCTCATGTCGACATCTTCGTCCTCCCCCTCCCATGATGAAGGTGTGGGCACATTCTCACCAATGGCCCAGTTGGACTCCTGGAGGTTGAACTCCACGCTCACCACGTCGCTGTCACTGGAGTCGTCGTAAGTGGGGACGTCATGTGACGGGAAGAGCTCCTGCATGCATGCAAGGGGGTCAGATGCTAACATGCAAAGCCACAAGTATGCAGTCATTTTGACTGGACGTATCAAGTATTGAAAAACAGCAACCAACAGAGTATTGAAAAGTGAACAAAGGGTGTGAGGTGGGGGAGGTGGGGGGGGGGGATAGAGCTAGCCACTGAATTATAAATTATTCTGATTTAACCTATCAACACATGTCTACACACTAATAATAAATTGGAAGTTCCATACCACTAATTGACACACGCACAATGATCAACCAAATGGAACTATAGTACAACACAAGGATTACTTACAATTTCCTTTTCATCCTGGTACCAGAAAGCTTGTTGGTTTTCAACAGCAAACTTCTCTTCAAAGTGCTTGCCCTTCAACACAAGCATGGGAATCAGTTCAGTGGTTCCATCCAAAGCTGCTGGGATTTTTTCCTGGAAAAAAAAAAAAGAGATAGAAAATGGGTCTAATCCAAAACTGATACCAAACCAACCACCCTGAATATCTCTGCCATTTATAATACCATACCATTGCAAGCCTCTCGTTATCAAAGTCGTTTGAAAGAATAGATGGCAGCCCTGAAGACTTATCCTTTCTCCGGCCTGCCAGTACTGAGGCACAGACCAGCAATGCAACAATCAAAATGAGCGCAGTTGGTCCAACAATCACTCCAATTAGTGCTCCCGTTGCTAGTGGATAGTGCTGGCTATAGATAGTGACAGTTCCTACAGGACTAGTAGCTGAGCCAGCAAGGTTGAAGGCCTCAATGGACATATTGAAGGATCCTGGTGTGGCGAAGGAATATCTATACTGAAGGCCAGTTCCATTGTAGATCACAGTGTTCTCGAAATGCAGCAGGTAGTAAATAATGACACCATTAGGGGAGTTGGGAAGGGACCAATTGAATGCTACCCAACTTGACGAAACTTGCGCAGATGGTGCAGAAAGCCCTTCGGGAACTGTGAAGTGATGGTGGGGTGGGGTGGGGATCACGGGAGAAGTTAAGAAGAAACGAGGACAAGGGAGCAGTGAAAAAAGAGAGGATGAGTATAAAACAATAACAATGACCAGATGCAACTAAGGGGTTAACGTTTAATTAAACCACACAGCATGCTAGTGATTCCCTTGTTCATATGCAAGCATCAACCCACTAGCTGCAATAAGCATCAACCCACTAGCTGCAATAAGCATCAACCCACTAGCTGCAATAAGCATCAACCCACTAGCTGCAATAAGCATCAACCCACTAGCTGCAATAAGCATCAACCCACTAGCTGCAATAAGCATCAACCCACTAGTTGCAATAAGCATCAACCCACTAGCTGCAATAAGCATCAACCCACTAGCTGCAATAAGCATCAACCCACTAGCTGCAATAAGCATCAACCCACTAGCTGCAATAAGCATCAACCCACTAGTTGCAATAAGCATCAACCCACTAGCTGCAATAAGCATCAACCCACTAGCTGCAATAAGCATCAACCCACTAGCTGCAATCTGCTGATAATGCTGAAATGGCAAACGTCTACACCCCTAAATTTACTGACTAACAGTCCAGTCTGCACCAAGTTAGCAGAGATGTGCAAACTACACCCGAAGTTAACAGACTACCAGCCCAAGTTAACAGACTGTCTACGCCCATAGACAAACTTCCCAAATCTGCAGTCTAACAGACAGATAGCCGCAAAGATACCAGTAAGTAGCCAGCTATCAGTCTGCCTCCACTGCTCTCTCCCCCACCCCACAACTGGCAGAACAAACAGCCCCTACTTACCAGCCTCTGGTGATCTAGCTTGGACTTCCGCAGAGACAGCAGTACTTATTCGCACTTGGAATCTGTACTCGGTGAACGGTAGTACCTGAATCGTGACCGAGGTTGGCTGTCCAGTCACGGGGACAACCCCCTCCGTGCACACGCCCCCCAGGGCAACGCCACTCTGGTTCACGCTGCAGGCGATGACGTCAAGATCAACGAGGCCGGTGAAGTTCTTCCCTGCCCACACATCCAGGTAGCTCCAACTGAGGGTGGCTTGGCGGGCACTTGGGAAGGTCACGACGAGGGAGGTGATGATGGGAATGGCGCTGCAATCGACGGAGAGGAGCGTGGTATTGGAGACTGAGAGAGGAGAATAGCCATACTGGGCCACCAGGGCTACCTCGAACCCCCTGGCCGGGAGGAGGTAGTTGATGCCGGGATAGGTGAAGGGGAAGGGGCCAGAGAGACAAATTGTACGGGAGAGGGAGGTGCGGTTACTGCTGTCGTAGGTCACCACGACGACAAAGACCCCCACACTGCCACTCACAAAGGATGAGTTCAACTGGACAATGAAGCCGTCCATGGAAGCCCTCTCTGCGAGAACCACTCCCCCAGTGAGGTTGGGACCCTTGGCCAAGGAAACCATCTTACCCCGAACCAAAACACTGGACGCAAATGCTAGCTGCAGGGTTGGGTCAGGGAACCCGACATCCACAAACACATCCACGGCTTTCCAAGGAGATGAGGAGACATTGGTGGCAGTGGAAGTGGTGACAGAGGTGAGGGTGGAACTGGGCCAGAGGTCCACCAGGATGGAGAAGAGACATTGCGAGCCCAAATCTTGAACAGGAACCATTTGGACAGATGCAACAGGCCGGGTGAGATCAAGGAGAGCGCGGAGGAGGAAGTAGGCATCGCCCGTGTCTATCACCAAGTCCACATTAGGATCCAGCTGGCTTGCCTGGGTACCCGTGAGGCTCCCAAGGCTCTGTGGAGTCACAAGGCCCACCAGGGAATGGCCGATGTAGAGGACCACACGATAGACGTCTCGAATGTCAAAGACACAGTTTCCATCTGTGTCCCCGAGAGTAAGGTTGGAACAGACACAGGGGGGTGTGGCACACGTCTGGGTGGCCCTTGGAGTGCGTCTGTGCACCAGTGGCTCCACCCACTCCGTTGGCACGTGCCGCTTTTTAGACAATGCCCCCGCAGAGAACAATACGTTCCCAGCCACAGCAGGCCTAGGGGTACCCAGACCCACAGAGCTACCATGGACGTCGTTTTGAGCAAGCGTGAGCACCGTGGCGTAAATGGCTGTGGTGGGCGTGGCAATCATGGCAGCAAACTCGACGGTAAAGAGGTGAATCCTTTCCCCCAACACCCCTCCAGAGCACAGCACGCCACCGAAACGTACTTCCCCCGCGGGGTCATTTGTTGCCAGTTCGTACAGGCCGTTGGTCCAATCGCCACCAGGGAACACACGCTGGAGCGACAGGATACGCGCATCATACATCACGAGAATGTCAACAGATCCGAGGGCTTGGAGTCCCGTGTTGACGTACACAGGCACAGCGAAGGTGCTGTTCGCCATGGAAACGGTGACGGGTGGTCCAAAAGGTTGGCCCAGGTCGACGTCCCCAATGTCGGGGTCCAGGTTCACGTAAAAGGAGGTGATGGACGTAGCCGAACCGGCACTGGCCTGCACCTGGATCGGCGAAGGTGTGTTGGCGAGAGGCTGCAGGCGGCCATCGGTGGTAAGGTTGATGGAGGTGCTGGAAGCGTTGTAGCGGACCAATCCGGGGATCTGGAAGGCGAAGTACGGGTACAGGGTCCCGTCAGAAAAGGTGAGGTTGACGGTCAGACTCTGTCCCGTGGATCCTGCCACGCCTCTCAAGGTGGAAGCATTGCCGAGGGGATTGATGACAAGTCCTGTCACGTTTACGCGCGTCGGTAGCACAGATATATTTACAGAAGCCTGAACTGAACCCAGGGTGGCAACAACCTGTCCCGTTCCCAGTCCAACAGCCATCACAACAAGGCCGTTGACTGCTAGCACAGAGGAAGCTTTGCTGCTGACGGAGATGTTCAAAACGTTACTGACATCATAGTACGTGCCATCTGTGAAGGTGACGGTGCCAATTAGTGCTCCCCTCTGCCACACGCCTGTGTTCTCAATTAGGCTCAAGGTGGCATTGCAGTGATCCAGATAGCCAGGGTAAGGTGGGTACGGAACCATTGCCAGGTCAAGCTGCGCAGACCACACCAACTCAAACAGCAACGTTACAACAGGCAGCCCACCAAAGCTCAGATTCAGTCCCACCATGCCACCCACACCACCCACCACCCCCGTGGCAAAGACCGCTACACCCCCACTGCCGCGCTGCGAGATCGCGAGGGCGCCACTAGGGTAGCTCTGGTAGAGAGTTTCGGTGTCCAGGGTGACGTCGACCACACGTTCCAGCCCCATGCTGTACTGGACCAGGAGGACATTGAGCGGGTAGAGAGTGGGATAGCCTGCCGCGATGGCTGCGGCATCGCTGGACCAGGCAAGGAGGTGGACTGTTGGGGAGACAGAGGGCGTTACCACGAGGCTCGCGTTCGTGGTCAGGGTCGCCACAATGGGCACGTTGGCCGACACACTGACGCCGCATGTCACCGAACCCTGGGTGGGAGTCCACTTGACCGGCAGCACGCCCGTACCGCTCCCGTTGGCTGTGACGTCTCTCACGGCGACGGAGAATGCAGGGTTGGAGGGAGTACCGAGGACAACCGTGCTGCCGTCTAGCTCCTCCCACGTCCCATCAGAGTACAGGACCGCAGCTAAGATGGCGGCCTTCTCCTTCAGAAAGAGCAGGGTGGTCCTCAGCGATACCTGAACGGCAGTGGTGGGTGGGACGCCTGCAGCACCAGAGGCAGTCACGCCTAGCTCCACCCCGGGCGTCAGGCCAAGGCCGCTGACGTACACAACAGAATCCGATACCTGGAACTGCACGCACCTTGGACCGAACGCTGTTGTGTTGGCGCACAAGCTCGAGTTGCCCGCAGTAATTCCCTGGACGGAGGCCCCAAGGAGGAGAAGGGTGGAGGTGTTCGTCGCGTACAGGCGCGGGACGAGCAGCTCGGTGACCAAGGTGCCCGCAATCCTGTGAGGACCTGCTGTGAAGTCAGCGCGACCATCAACGCTGGAACGCTGGTAGGTCCTCTGACATGGGCTGATGAGGGAGTACTCCACCCTCTTAAGGAGGACGTTCGAGGCCCCTAGCTGGGGTGGATCGGGGTAGAAAACACGCAGAGGCAGGTACGCCGTCAAGTTCCCAAGATGGAACCGGATCCTGACGCCGTCACCTCCTGCCGTCTCCGTCCCGATCAACCGGACATAACGGCACGGCACGTCCACACCAACGACGCTGGGATCAGAACTGGAGCAAGTGACCGGACCTTGATAGGGAAGCAATTCACCGGAGAGGTAGCCAGAAAGCAGGAGGATCCTGCTGGTAACTGAAGTCCCGTCAAGTGCAGCTGTGTTGAGAAGCCGGGGCTGTGCAGTCCATGGGTGGAGAGACATAACAACATCAGGCATGATGTTGATGAAGCCACTAGATCCAGAACCATCCCTGTCTACCACTACTGCAGCGCTGTCGAAGAAGGCGCTGTTGATGGTCTCCCACACTGTCACTCATGGAAACCACCGTGGCTGAAAGTCGTGCCCGGTATGGAGTGGTAACCGAGGTGACTGTCCCGCGCAGAGAGAAGAGGAACTGCCAGCTGGTCGACGCCAATGGGGAAGCGTTTGATGGGGAAGCCAAGATGGCCGCCACACCGAACTGGGTGCCATTTGCAGAGGTCTGGATGGCCCAGGTGGCTGGTTCAGTGGCGACGGCTTCATAGATACTCAACATTGGGTCAATATCGATGAGCAAAGAGACTCCAACAATGTTGTAGTTTAAGAATCCGTACACAGCCAAAACAACTTCCTCTCCCGGAAGCACATCCTTCTGCGGGAGGTCTATTCGAACCCCTGCAGCAGGTGGAGTTGGGGGTGTGAGCGGGTGGAGGGTCAGGTTTGTCACCCATACCCCCGGCGGGGATGTCAAGAGGATGGTCTGAGGCAGTGTAGAAAACCAGCTCTCTGGAATGGTCAGGTTCACAATGCACACACCGTACTGCTGATCTGTCGTGCAGTTGGAGCTGGCTGTGTTATTGAAGGCAAGCCAACTGGCAGTCGCAGTCACGGCAATGAAGATTTCAACTCCTGGGCTGTGATCTGCATCCCAAGCCTGCGCTGCTACAAGCACACTCATGGCATCAGAGTACACTGTGTCGCCATAGTGCAGGACGCTGAACGCGACGTTTGCAGCCGGCTGAGGGGGAGCAACGAGGGTTGTGACAGTCCCCAGCCCCCCGTAGGTTACGGCAAGCTCCCCCGTGCCGACTAAGAGCACGGTGACATTCTGGACAAACGTGAGGGGCGGAGTCGAGGACTGCACGGTCCCCGTGGGGTAGAGCCCGGCGGTGGTGACAAGCGCTGGCACCGAAGGGTAGGCACTGGCATTAGGGGTGGCCACACCCACTGCAACAGCGCAGGAACCATTCAGGGAAGGGTTTCCCCCATCTGAGGCAAGGATGGTGAAGGCAAACGAAGACGCGGCTGCATAAAGTGAGTGCGCCAGAGCGACGACTCCAGTGACGCTGTCGATGGAGAAGAGTTGGAGGCCGTCAGGTGAGGACAAGGAGAAGACAAACAGGGCGTTGGAGCCCGCGTCTGCGTCCGTCACAGTGTACTGTAGGCTCGAGATGGGCGACCCAACGGGGGTGTTTGCAAGCAGGATGATGCTCTGCACGTTCGGGTGGAAGACAGGGGGATTATCGTTGACATCAAGAACCGTTATGTTGATTATGGTTACAAGGTACAGCTGCCTGTATACTGCAGTAGCTTGGAGAGAGTAGAAGGCAGTTAGTTCTCGATCTACCATCTGGTTAACAAGAAGAGCACCACTGGAGTTGATCCTGAAGTCCTGGGTTAGGGGGGACAGAGACAGTGTGTACAGACTGATGTTGTCGTTTAACAGCGACAGCTGAGCCACAGCAGTTCCAATTGGAGCCCCCTCTGACACATTGGCAAAGTATGTGGTGGTAGTGAAGTCTACACGATAGAGGCTCACAAAGATGGCGACATAAGAGGTAAAAATGCTGTCTGAAACTGATATGATGAGCATAAAAGTGCTATCTGCTTGCTGTGCCAGTGACGCTGTGATGGAGACAGTACCATTATGTGGATCGATTCCAAGCAGGCCGTTGTAGCCAGAGGGTACCACTGTCATCGTGTAAACCAGGTTGCCATAATGATCAGGATCAGTCGCATTGACAGTCAGAATTGATTCCCCCACAGGGTGGCTTGTTGTCAAGGAAATGTTGCTAACAGGGTATATGTATGGCGGAAGTTTGATAACATTGATCACGTCAATAATCACAAGGGTGGAGATGTTGCTAAGCCACCCATCGTAGGTGGCAAACACAGTCAGGTTGTGCTGTGTCTGGGTGCCGTAGTTGAGAGGCTGCAGCAGTGCGATCAGTCCTGTGGTTGCATTGATGCCGAAGGCAGCAAGCGGCCCGAGGTAGTACACCACAGTCACCCCAGGTTTCTGGGACACGGCCCTCACCTGAACCACAGGAGTGCCAACCGTGGCGTTTTCTGGCAAGGAAGTCCAGTAGTAAGGTGCATCGAAGACCAGCCTGGCCGACTGCAACAGACACTGAGTGGAGGTGAGGGAGTTGGACACACTTCTGAGAGGGGAGAAGCCCAGGAGGGACCTGAGGGTAACGTTGCTCCCAAGGACCCCGAGCGTGGCAAAAAAGCCTCCGTACTGGAGCGTGGTCTGGGCGTACATAGGAGCCAGCCTCAGCGGGGAGGTGGCACCGAGGCTGTCAAACGTGACCTGGACAGGAGAGACCCCGATGTCTGTAAGGTTGGCATTCACGTAGGCTTCAAATCCGAACACCCCTCCCCCTAAGTACTCAGCCCGCACCAACCCACCGCTAAGGCCCTTGTCATAATAGGGGGCGACGAGTCCCCCAACGGTGAAATTGGACGCGGCAAGGAGCTGCTGGAATAAGGGGCTCGAGTGAGTCAGATGGAGAAGCAGTGCGGTGGTGTTGGAGTCGGCCGGACGATTGCCCGGCTCCGACAGGGTGACGTTGACGGCCAGTTGGCAGTGGCTGCCGTTCACTGGGAAGAGGACGATGCCGGTCACAAACCGAAGGAGACGGAAGTAGACTCGGAGCATGAAGGCCACATCATTGGGGTCAACGACCCCGTCAAGATCCGCATCCAAGTACTGGGCACGCTCCGGTGGTAGTTGAGGCTGGGCACCCGAAGTCACGTTGGTCAGGTAGAACAGCTGCAAGAAGAGGACGTCCAGCACTTCAAAGACGCAGTTGCCATCCACATCGCCCGTTTCGCGAGCAGGACTGCAGACGGTGCAAGAAGAACAGGTCTGCCTCCTTACCAAGGACCGCTGCAAGGGGGGTGCGGTCACGACGGACCTGATGCTCCGCCTTCTCGAGGATGGGGCCAAGACGGCAACCTGCACGGCTCCAGCTGTGAAGTTTGCCGGCAAGGGGACGATGTTCGGGGGGGTGTCGAGTGCCCCATTCCCTGGCTTTGACAGTACTTTGATGACGCCTGTGATGTCAGACGAAGCTGATGCCCCGATGGGTAACAGTGTGACTGTGGCAAGATGGAGCATTGAACCCTGTGCCAAGGTTCTGTTGACTGGGGACCCTCCAATCGAAATGATGTTTCGTGCGTCGTTCACCGAGTAAAAAAAGATACCTGTGGAGGGCCAGTCTGGTCCTGGTGTGACAGACACAGCCGTGAGAACAGTGGGATCGAACAAGATATCATATTCCACAGAATTCAAGGCATCGGTACCCGAGTTAACTTGAACCGAGACGTTAAACGCATTCCCCACTGTCTGTGTCGCGATGGGCACTCCAACCACGTCCCCTAAGTCGATATCCCCCACCCCGGGTTGCAGGTTGCATAACACCTCGAGTGTCCCTGAGACGCTGGCACCTGCCTGCACTGCTGCTGCCCTGACAGTTGCCGGGTAGAGGTAGTTGCCCACGAGCATGGCAACCCCAGTTGTTGGATCGATGGTGATTGCCGATGAGGGGGAGGCAGAGAAGGTTATCAGGTTGGGGAGAATCTGATTGGACAATGCGAGCCGCTCGTAAGTGGTATTGTCGCTGAACGTGACGTTAACAACGGTCTGGTATGTCGCGCCCTTCACGCCGGTGAACAAGTTGCTAGGGAACGGCTTAATCGCAATGGCGGTGACGAGGACTGGTGTGCTGGAGACCGCGATGACCAGGCTGCTGCTCTGGAGGGCGGAGAGGGAAGCGGACAGGAAGACAAGCCCGCTCAGTGACGTACCAGTCACAGAGAGCACACTGCTGGTAATGTCCAGTGCATTCAGGTTGCCAAAACTGGTCGAGTTCTGAAATCGAAGGGTTGGAAGGTGAGAAATATCCCTCGACGCTCCATTGGTCAGCGTTGCCGTGGTCACAAGCAGTGCCTTCTGCCTGACTCTGGTGCCGGAGATCAGAGAAAGGGTGGTGATGGGAGAGTAACTGGACCCGTAGTAGGGAGGATATGGGAATGCTGACATGGATATGGATTTCACATTCACCACAGTGATGTTCAAAACCTGCTTTACTCCAGTGAATTGTGCAAATGATACGTTCACTCGGTAAATACCAGGACTAGCAATGGCGCTCACTTGAACAAGGGTCACATTTCCAACCTTGGTGAGTGTTAAGCCCTGAGGCATGCTGTAGACCGTTCGGGTGTCACCTGATAGATCTTGTGTGGCCCCATTCGGATACACGGCAATCACTGTGACGGACGCCACACTCGAAATGCCGACTCCACTGCTCCCAACACTACCGGGAGCCGACAGGACTGTTTCGTTGGAACCCAGCAGGAACTGGGCAGGTATCGGGGTGCTAACGTTGACCCAACCAGTGCCTGATGCAACGGTGCTATTGGGACATGAGGCTGGGGACCAGAAAACCTCCACCAGCCTGCCAGCCCCTGTGCTCACCGCGGTGACCACCGGACCAGTCACACTGACGGTGTGGTTGTCAGCTGACCTATAGAACAGTCCGTCTTGCACATCGAGTGCCATTCGGGAGCCATCACCAAACACTGCTGCAGTCAGCACAGCTCCTCGCACACCTTCAAAGTCAAATGTCTGCTCGAAGTTGACATCCAGGGCCAAGCTCTCTTGGGGTCCCTGAAGGCTACTACTCAGAGAGGACACACTCAAACCAGTCACCACCTGGACGTCGAGACCAAAGACATTCAGCTTGTAAGGCGACACGGTGATGGAGATAGAGGAGCTACTTGTGGGCAGGATGGCCTTAACCTTAGCCGAGCCCACACCCACACCCTTCACCCTGTTAGACGCCGCAACCGTGACAACTGAACTATTTGTGCTCACGATGCTACCCTGCGCCAGGAGGCGCGTCACGTCCACGCCAGTTACCACAGCAACCAAGTCCGTAAACGTGGCGTAGGCGTGGACGGTGGCGCGTTGGTACAGGGGGGCACAGCCAAACGGCAGGCCAGGAATGGCGTAGAGGGTCGTCTGCGTCGCAGCGAGAGACACAGGTAGAAGAGGCACCCACACTCGCAGTGGTAGAGTCGCCTTCAGCCTGGCGTACGAGACCAGTACCTCTGCCATGGGGGAACCTTGGGTCTGGACTGGGGTGAGGAGGACGGCCGAACAGTCTGACGTCACGCTGATGGAGGACACATCCAAGGAGGAGCAGGTGGGCCCACCACCAGCTGCAGCAGCCTGGAGCATACCCGAGGACATGGCCAACAGGACAGTGAGTGGTACGGAGACGTTGGAGCCGTTGAGGAGTGCCGTGTTCACCAAGTTCGAGTAGCTGGCGTAAGGGAAGAGGCCGAGAGGGGTCGGCTGGACCACAAAGACGAAACCAAAGGCGGAGGTACCTTTCCGCGTGAGGGTGAGGATGCTCATGGTGGGCTGGTCGGTGGCGGCGGTCGAAAGCAACTTGGAGAAGTCGCTGCTAGCGAGGAACAGAACGGAGCCCGTGACAACGCTGACGGGGAGAGTGTTGGAGTCGAAAGTCACCTCGGCACTGAGCCGGACCGTCATCGTGAACAGCAGGGACTCCCCGTTGGGTGGAGACGCAAACCGATCGCCCCACACTCCTGTCACCATCACCCCACCTCCGCTCGAGTTGGCCATCTGCGCTACCCAACCAGCGGCGACCACAAAGTTGAGCAGATTGATGTAGGAGGACGGATTGACTGACAACCGTGTAGGAGCCAAGTGCAGCCACTGTGCCGACCGTGCCGTACACCGGGACCTGGAATGTTGTGCCAGGAAAGAGAGCCGTCAGGGGCAGCTTCATGTACACGTACGAGACGAGGGTGAGCGGATTTAGCGAGGGACCCTGCCACAGAGGTACTGAGCCAAGGGTGACCAGCGAGTCGGGTGACAGGCCGTAGGCCACGGAGGCCTCATCGTCGCCGGAGAACCAGACGTCAGGTAGGACCACAGCCACGACGCACGTTCCATTCGCACTCGACGTCAGGCAGGTGGCGCTGATGTTTGCAAAGGAGGAGAGGAGGGTCACTACCACAGTGACATTCCAGGGCTGAGTCTGGACATTGTGCGAGCTATCTCTGACCTGGACTGCCACAACCACCCGAGGGTTGTCCGGCCACACCTCTGACGTGAGCAGCACTGACGAGATGTAGTCTGGCTGCTCCAGCAAGGGTGTGACTGTGAATGCTGCCCCGCCTACTTGGTCCACCGTCACGTTACGCTGTTCGGATGGAGACCTCCCTGCAGCGAATCCCAGCTCCTGTTGGTAGGAGTCCGTGGCAACCGTCGAAGTCGGATTGAGAAGGAATATCCCTTGCTGAGTGGTGAAGCTCAGGTCCTGTGCTCTGCCTGATGACAGGTAAATTGGGGGCAGGAACTCTTACATTCAGGAAAGTACTGTTCGACATGGGCGGTGATCCCAAGTCGTACGCTAGGACCAAAATCGAGTAATTCGACCCAACTGTGATGTTAGCAGCTAACGTGACGATTCCAGAAATGAGATCAATAGCAAAGACATTGGTGGGATCGGTTAGGCCGTAGCGAACTGTCCCATTGAGCCGAGGGTCAGGATCTGTCGCATTCACTTGTACGAGCACAGTACCACTTGCGATGGGAGCACGAAGGGTTAAACTATAAGAAGAACTTGTGAACTGGGGTGCATTGTCATTGACATCTTCAATTATAACAGTGACAACCACCGTTGATGACAAGTTAACCCCGTCTGCTCCAGGATTGAAGGCCTGGACTGTGATGTTGTAACTGTCCACCACCTCTCGATCAAACACGGCATTGGAGAGCAACACACCAGAAGTGGCATTGATCACAAACACGTCCGTCCCGGACAAAAGCGAGTACACTACAATGGAATTCGCAGGACCGTCAGCATCCGTTGTAGTCACTTGCAAGATGGTCTGTCCTGGAGGTAGGTCCTCAGGTACATAGGAAACATAATAGGGCTGTGTGAAGATGGGTGGATTGTTGTTGACATCCAAGACTACGATGGTGGCATTTACATCTGTCGATAATGGCACGATCCCCCTGTCTGTGGCTGTAACTTCAAAGCTATACAAATGTTGCACTCCATAGTCCAAATGAGACGCAAGCAGGAGAGCACCTGAGCTTGCGTTGAGAGCAAACGGGAACGGACCACTGCTGCAGCAGCTGCCAGGAATCAGTGTGTACGACGCAATCTGCCCGGCAGTTCCTGTATCGTTGTCAAAGGCAACAAACCGCAGCAACACAGACCCCAAGGCTGCATCCTCCCGCACACTCTGGACGTAGGGGCTGCTCTGGAACACAGGTGCGTACACGTTCACAGGCGTAACGTTGACGGAGAGCAGAGCAAGGGACGACAGGGCTCCCACTGCCGGGAGATTAGAGACCCTCACTACCAGGCTGTAGCTACCAGTCTGGTCGACAAGAGACCTTGCAGTGGTCACCAGGCCAGTCTGATCAACGCGGAACAGCGAGTACGGGTCTCCACCAGTGATGTTAAACACGACAACAGAATTATTAAGTCCGATGCCTGTGCTAGTGGCGTTGACTGTAGCAACGTACGAGCCAGCAGGTGCTGTTTCTGGGATGCTAACTGATGTCACATTCTGGGAAAGAAGTGGAGGACTCTGATAAAGGACAGTCACCACGACAATAGCTGATGCAGAAAGGTTGGTACCATTCGACACTCCAGTTGCCACCACAGTGAAGTTGTAGAACTGCTGCTGGTCTCTGTCCAGGGGCACCAGAACGGTCACAGCTCCACTTACTGGATCAACTGCAAACATGCCAGCAGCAGGTAGCAACGATTGACCGATGGAATAAACGATATAAACCCCAGGATCCCTGGCCGCTGCAGCCACCTGCAACAAGAAGACGCCCGGCGCATTGTTCTCTACGATAGAGGCAGTGTAAGTGGTTGCGAGGAACACTGGCTGGGCAGACAACACCACCGTGATGTTCACTGTTGCTTCCGTGCTCAGTGGCGGTGATCCCAGGTCCTGGGCCACTACAACCAGCATGAACGCAGTGGTCACTGTACCGTTGAACGGCTGGGCAAGGACTAGCTGACCGGTCGAGGTGAGGTTGAATTGAGGCGACTGGGGCTGCCACAAGTAGAACTGGACTGTTCCATTGGTGCCATTGTCAGGGTCCGTGGCCTCAAAAGTGGCGAGATTCGTTCCGACTGGAGTGAGCTCGGGGAAGGAGAGTGACTTGGGGAGGTTCCGAAATGTTGGTGCGTTGTCGTTGATGTCCAGTACGACCACGGTGATATTGGCCACAGCAGGCACCGTTGGCCAACCGTGCTCATCGGCAACTGCAGTCACGTACATGTAGTAAACCGGAGTGGTCTCCCTGTCCAGCGGCTGAGCCGTGAATATTCTTCCCTGGCTGTCTACAGTAAAGTTCGCGTTGGAAATCTGGTAAGTGATGTTAGAGCCATCTTGATCTGCGGCATGCACCTGGATGACGAATGCTTGTGATACGTTCTCTACCACCTCACCGTGATACTGGCTTGCACTGAACACGGGGGGAGGCTCGTTCACCTCGGTAACCATCACCTGGACGACGGCAGTAGCCGGCCTCACTCCCGGTGCAACGTCCGTTGCCGTGACAGTCAGCAAGTAGGAGCTCTGGGCGTGGTAGTTCAGGGGTCCATGCAGGACAAGAGTGCCATCTTGCAGGATTGCAAAGGTGTCGTTTGTGTTGCCCGCGGTGATGCTCAGCACAAAAGCTGCATTGGAACCATAATCACTGTCGCTCACCGAGAGCCGAAGGATCGAAGTGTTGACAGCGAGGCTCTCATTGATGACGATGTTATAACTGCTGGGGTTGAAGATGGGAGGGTAATCGTTGACATCATCGATCACCTGGATTGTGAGGGTGATGTTGGAGGAGAGCGGTGGCCAACCAACGTCTGTGGCTACCACGACAACCGAGTAGTTTGTGCGCATCTCGTAGCCCAGGACATCGTTGAAGGCCACCACTATCTCACCTGTCGTGCTACTGATGTTGAAAACAGACACCCCCTCCCCCATGATGGAGAACGAAACAGCTTCATTGACTGCGGGGGAGTCCGGTTCGAACGCTCTGGCAACAGCCACAACAAAACCTGCCGCAGCTGACTGGTTCACGGTGGGGTAGGGTGGAGTGATGGTGATAATTGAAGGGGCGGCGTTTACATCCAAAATGATCACGGTCACACTGGCAACGGAACTCTGAGGAGGTGTGCCCAAGTCTGTTGCCATGACATTCACATCAATACGTTGGACCAACTCGTAGTCCAGTGCTTGCAAGTTGGTGACAAAGCCAGTAACGTTATTAATAGACAAAAAGGTGGTATTACTTAACCTGTACCAGACTTGCCCATTCGATCCACTGTCCTTGTCTGTTGCCAGGACAGTGATGTTTAGTGTTCCAGGAGGTGTCATCTCCAGCAGGTAAGCAGTGTATGCTGGCTTGCTAAAAACAGGCACATTGCTATTAACGGCTATTACGCGAATAAAAACGATGGCAGTAGCGGACAGGGTGGAGCTGGTGTTAGTCACCACGGCAATAACCTGAAGCGTGTACAAATCACCACTTGTGTACTGCAGGTTGCGACTTGCATAAAGTTCACCACTTGTGCCATTGAGAAAGAATGGAGTGGAGACAGAAGGCTGCGTCACAAAGTACTGCACGCTGGCACTGCCTCCTCCCCCAGTGACCGAGGCCTGCAGCACAGCTACCACGGTTCCCACTGTTGTGTTGTCGGGCACAGTCAGATTAAGCACGGGACTTGCAAACTGGAGGACAAGGGGTGTGGCCGGAAGAACGACGACACTCAAGTTGGCCGCGGAGGAGAGAGGAGGTAGACCAGTGTCTGAAACCGTGACAACCTGCGTGAAATTGCCCAATGTCAGGTTCCCCACAAGCGTAACCACACCCGTCTGGCCGTCAATCGCCAGCACTCCTGTCTCAATGCCATACCTGCAGTGGGCCACCGTTCTGCGCAGTGGCAGTTACCACGGTGACCACGCTACCAAGGGGGAGGTTCTGTGGAAGATAGAGAGGAGACAGAGGTGCTATAGCGGGCGGGACGTACACACGAGTGACATTCACTAGAACGCGGGCGATTCCAAGCTGCTGTGTGAGTGGGTTCTTTGCTGTGACCTGCAGTGAGTAGAAAGGCTGTGTCTTGTAGCTCAGAGAGCCATTCACGACCAGTGCCCCACCTTGGGTTAGCACAAATGTGGGGACGGGAGAGAGCGTGCCGTCTTTGTTTGCACCCACGAGGGAATAGACGAAGCTGGACACCCCTGGCGCAGTGGCCACCACTGTGAGGAGTACGGTGCTGATGGGGGCATCCTCCGGAGTGGTTACATTGTAAACGGCCTGGTTAAACGTGGGAGGGACACCGCACAGCGCAGAGGTGAGATCGTTGTCGAATACCAGCCAGGGATTATAGCCGTACGAAGCTGAGATGGTCGCACCGACAAGGGATAGTTCGAGCGGCTGCTGGTAGGTGTACGGAGGGTCTGGAGACTTGAACATGCCCTGCGCTTGAGCCGAAGGTATTGTCTGCAGAGCACCCAAGGCACTGTTGACCTGGAGCACACTCAGGCTCAAGCTGGTTGTACTTAGGTTGGTAAGGAGCTCAATGCCGTAAACACCCCCTCCAAACGCTTCAGCTGCAACCACACCTCCCTGCAACAGGAGACCCTTGGTTGCTACCAGAGTGCCGTGGACAAATATGGAGTTGGTGAAGAGTACCTGTTTTGATAAGGTTGAGTCAAATGGGAACCCAATGTCGATGAACACACGGGTGTTCGGCAGGCTGGGTACAGTGTTGCCACTCCCCAGCAGAGTCACGTTGACAGCGAGGGTGCAAGAAGGGTTGCTCTGAACAGGCAAGGCCGAAACGTTGGCTAAGAAGTTCACAAGGCCCCCGGCAACCCTGTGCAGGAAGTAGGCGTCGGCAACGTCCATGACTGAGTTGGCGTCGGCATCAAACTGGGACAGCTGCTCTTGGATGAGCCCTGAAGTGACATTATTCACCAGGTACTGAAGCAGAAACAAACTGTCAGCATCGGTAAAAACGCAGTCTCCGTTTGTGTCTCCCATCTCCCTAGTGCCCAGACACACAGCGCAGGGGAGAGGCCCGCCTGCAAGGGACGGAGCTTCTCCTCGCGCGATCTGCGCCCACACTCTTCCTTCTCCTCGCCAGAGCCGTGGCGGCGACGAGGAGGCTGTTGTCACCCGCAACGATGGTACGCGGGGGAGGTGGAGAACCAATGGCTGCTCCGCTGGCATCCAAGAGTGTTAAGATCCCGCCGCTGCCCACAGACGCGCTCCCTCCTGCGGCAGCGTAGAACTGGAGCGAGGCAATGTGCACCAGTCCCTGCACTCCTCCTGACGAAGACATGCTGGCAGAGAGGCTAAGGATGCCAGTAAAGAGGACACCCACATTCACCGCTCCAGGCCAGTCAGCTCCCACGGTCACAGACAGAAAGGTGAGCATGGCTGAGTTGTACTGCAGGTACATGTCGGCTGTCCTCAGAAGCTGCGTGCCGGCGTTAATGTAGATGGGAAGGGAGAAGTTGCTGCCTACGAGTGCGGGAGGGACAGGGATCCCAAGAAGGTACCCACTATCGACGTCCCCCACAGCAGGGGCCAAGTTGCACGCAAAGCTTGTGTAGTTACTGACGAGTGTGCTGTTGATCAGACGAGCAGTAACAGTGACCAGTGCACGATGGTTGCCACGGAGGGTGACGAGTCCCGTGGAGCCAACACGTGCCGCAGTGGGCGTGTCAGAGGAGAGCGAGACGAGAGACGCAAAGGTCTGGTCTCCGTTCGGAATGAAACCAGGGTAGACTGTGCTGTCGCTCAGGACGGCGTCCAGGGAAAGCTGGGCTGTTGCGACGTCCTTGATGCCGACAAGGGTGCTCAAGCCAATGGTGAGCCCAGTGAGCTGGACGATGGACACTGAGGCGATGGACACGTTCAACACAGTTGACGCAAAGTGCTGCCCGAGCTGGCCTTGGAAGACGGACTGGCCCGGGCCCGAGGGCACCACGATGTTCCCCACTAGTTGAACAGTTGCTCGAGGAGGTGCGAAGGTAGCCAAGAGAGGTGACTGGAACGGATTGAATTATCTGTGAGCAGCATTGTGAGCATGAGGCTAGCCCTCTGGTAGACCTGGGTGCCGGCAACTCTGTACAGTGTCGTCTTGATTATCCCGTCCGATCCTGGATAAGACGGGTAAGGGCTCGAGGACAGCTGGAGTCCTGCAAATCCAACCACGGTGACTGAGAGCTGAGCGGAGATCAAAGCATATCCGAGCGTGATATTGGCCACCCCAAAAGCTGTAGCCACCTTGAGACGCGGACACAAGCAGCTGCGAACCAGACACAGCGACAGAAACAAGGTTAGTGACTTGTGACACGTTCACTTGAAGCCTAGGATCCATGGTAACATCCTTGCTCTGCCCGTCAGGGTACAGCAGGGTTGCATTCAGCACTACAGATGTGGGAATGCCGGCAAAGGCAGCAAGATCCTGTGGATAGGTGATCTTGGCAGCCGACACAGCCACCTTCAGGTTGTAAGGAGCAGGAACGCCAACAGTCAAGTTTGCGATGCCGACAGCTATGGGCACGCCAGTGCATGGTGAGTACCAAGTCACCTTCACCTCGGATTTTCCTCCTCCCTCCACTATGAGATTGTTGCCCGACACCCTTGCGACGGTTAGGTCTGAGGACTCGAGTCCAACAGTCGTGCCACTGGCGAGAGGGACCAAGGACCCGTCTGAGAGCAGTGCAGTGGTCAAGGGGCAGGATATGGGTGCCAAGCACAGCAAAGTCTTGCAGCAGAGTGACAGAGGCCTGATGCACAGAGGTCCCGGGGTAAGGCGGACGAGGTACGGAGAGGGTGAGCCCACTGAAGAGGGTCACGTCGAGGTCAGTGACCCTGATGTGACTGGTGTCCTCCACCACGACCTTGGCGGGAACTGAGTCGGGGACCAGCTGATATCACAGCAGTGCCCGGGCCGACGGCACGGATGGTACCATTTGCAGCAATCTGCACCACGCTGGTGTTCAATGAAGACAGCAGGTCTTGAACCAGTGGCAGAACGGATATACGATACACGGGTGATGAAGGGCTGTACGAGAAATCGGCATACGCGCTAATCTGCCCTGGCTGATATTGCTTCGTGCACAATGAATCAACCCAGTCCTCTACTACACTGATTACAGATGGAACCACCTCCACGCCAGACTGTGAGTACGGGAACCAGACTCGGAAGGAGACGACGGCACTGAAGTTCATAGCTACGAACAGAACAAAGTCGGACTGTGTTCCTGAGGTCTCGTTACCCGTGAGGATGACCTCACCACACGACGGAGAAAGAGAGAAGGCCGCGGAGTTGGAGGTGCAACTTACGCCCAACGTGACGGGGACGATTGCACCGTTGGACATCGCGATGGAGTGAGCGATCGGCACGCGTATCTGGGCACCAGAGATCACTGCAGTGTTCACTAGCTGTGCCTGGCTGGCATAAGAGAGCAGACCCCTCGGGACCGGAAAGTCCACCAGCACTGCCGTCCAAGAAGAAGCGCTCCCGGCAGCCAACGCCAAATTCAGTACCATGGCCGCCGTGGGCGTGGCCATTCTGTGCAGCTGGATCTTCTCGTTGCGAATGTTGCCCAGATAGAGAATGCTACAATTGAAGCCGGTGTTGCTGCCAGTGGCATACTGGGACACCTTCACTTGGAGGGAAAATATCTGCTGTGTGGATGTGGGGACGTCGTCTGTGGCAACAGGGTCCCGAAGCACGGCTGCTATGGTAACGTCACGGCCCCAGGGAGGGTTGACCTGCGCCATCCACGTGGTCCGATCCACGCTCACCGACTCTATGGACAGCTCTGTCCCGACCTCACAGCGGAGGCTGTAAGTGGCTACAGAGTAGGTGGCGTCGGCGTACGCCACTGCAGTGAACAGCTGACCCGGGGGGACCGGCCGCGAGGGAAGGACCACCACCACGTCGTCTGCCACAACAAGGGACGGACGTGGGTACACGAGGGTGCTTCCAATTGGTGCACGTGCCTGGAGAGAGCCAAGGAGGTAGACATCCACGGTGACTGTGGCGACCGTTTGGATGCCGCTGAACCACTGAGTGGGGAGGGTGAGAGCTGCTTGACATGATCCATTTTCTGGCGATGTGTAGCACTCAGACTGAAAGTGTGTATGTGTGTGTGTGTGTGTGTGTATGTGTGTATGCATGTGTGTGTATGTGTGTGTATGCATGTGTGTATGCATGTGTGTGTGTGTGTGTGTGTGTGTGTTACATGAAGAGAAAATGTAAGTAAAAGTGTTGCACAGCCTACGACTTATTTCAATTAAAGTGCGTTTATTACGTTAAACAATGGATTAAGACAATACTACATGTAGTAGAATGAACAATATATACAACGCTGCTGGGGATGGGTAGTATAGAAACGAGGCAGGGTGGTGGCTTGCGGCCCTAGCAAGTGGCACACATAGAAATACAAATTGCCTACTAAATTTAGAACCTAGTTACCTTGCTTCGACTCTTGACATGTATGCAAATACTGTGTCTCCTATATGCAGTTCTGGTTCTTACGCGATCGTCTTAAAGTGTGTTTTCAAAAAGCCATTTACAACGCGGTTGTTCGATGTCTGAATTTTACCACATTTGTTCTTTAACGCGTGTAGTTAATTAATTATAATAAACCTCGTCCAATTTTCGCGCAGTAATCCACCGTAACGTTGGGTCTGGGAACGAGACCACCAAATACGACTGGTGATAAGCATTTCATCGACTGACTTACAATACCAAACATGCAATTTTGACCCAAAGACGGTACAAGCCCGTTTAATTCGCGTACGTGTCACTTAATTACGTGCCGCACAGCAGCTATATGAGTTAGAACACTTCAAGTACATCCGAGGCTAGGGGATAGGGAGACCTGCCAAAATGAAATAAACACTTGTTTACTAAAAAGGCAAAGGGAGGCTCTTCGAACAAACTAGGACCAATCACAGGTTAAAATAGAACACCTTAACAGTAACACTTCTAGCAACAACCATATACACTCCTGCCCATCCCTTCAAGCGCTTTACCTGAGGTACGACGTTGAGAACACCAGCGAGGTGGCTGTCGGGTACAGCCCTGACCACCACACCCGAGGGGCTGCAGTGAACGTCCCCTGCTTCATCTCTCACCTGCACGAGCACCAGCACGCTTGGCTGGTCCGACCAAACCCTCTGGCTCAGCAGGATGCCAGAGACTCCAGTGGCCGCAGTGAGCTGGGTGGCGTACGTCACACTGGCTTCAACCCCGCCTAGCCGCGCAAAAATGATGCCGTTGGACGCCGAAGGCACGTTCAGGAAGAACCCAAATTGTTGCGTCGGCGTGCCTCTTTGCTGCTCTAGCAGGAAACCAGCCCCCCGTTGCTCAAAAGTCACAGCTACAGGCTTTGTAACCAAGACCACGACGGTCACATTGGTGGCAAGCGGTGGTGCACCAAGGTCTGTCACAGTGACAAAGATGGAGAAGTTGCCCGTTGTCGGGAGAGGTGCCGTGGTGAAAATGGAGCCGTTTATTGCGGAGATGTCAAAATACCCTCCAGTGTTACGGAGTATGAAGCGCACTGTGCCATTGTTGCCCAGGTCAGGGTCGGTGGCCATCACCGTGGTTACGAGGCCCCCAACAGGGTGTGTGGTCAGTATGGTGACAGGGTTCTCCAATACAGTCACAGAGGGCGCATTGTCGTTCACGTCCAGGACTGTCACGTTGACCACCAGAACGGAAGTAAGGACTTCGTCTTCAAATGGATTGGTAGCTTGCACCCTAAAAGAGTAGAATGGAGTGGTCTCGCGATCAAGGCTGCTCACCAAATATATCGCTCCAGTGGAAGAATTGATCTGAAATGGATAAGGCACAGGTACACCGACCAGAGAATACGCCACAACTCCGGCTAGTCCAGGCTCTGTGCTGTTCGCCTTTACCACTGCAACAGTACTGTTGATAGGCAGGTTCTCAGGCACAAGCAACTGCAGCTGGTCTGCAGGGAAAAGAGGCGGGTACTCGACACCTTCCGTGATATTCAGATCGATGACCGCCTGCGAGAAGAGTGGAGGATTCCCCTGGTCCATCGCAATCACCACGACAATGAAATGGGTTTCACCGGCATCGTAATCAAAGGACCTTTTCGCCACCACAACACCCGTTGTGGAGTTGACTGCAAATAGGGTGAGATTCTCGGGTGGAAGGAAGTACAGGACCACACCCCCATCCCTATTGTCTGCGTGGACAGTCGCCACATAGGTGGGTGCAGGCGAGTGCTCAGGGATCGAGATGCTGATGTATGGTGTCACGAAGATGGGCAGGTTGTCGTTTACATCAAGCACAGTGATATTCACCAGACAGCTGCTCGATCTGGGCGAGACCCCTCGGTCTGTTGCCATGACTACAAGCCAGTATGCGGGCGTGGTCTCCCTGTCCAGCATGCCATTGAGGACAATATCTCCACTGGTGCCGTTAATCAAAAAGGGGCTGCCTCCACTAATGTATGCAATGGCGTAGGTGATCATCCCATTGGAGCCCCTGTCACTATCCACAGCGTGCACTGTTCCGATTATGGCTCCCAAGGTGCTGTTCTCAAGCAGGGAAAAGACGTACACCGGGCTGGTGAAGTTTGGGGTCACGCTGTTGACATCCAGGACCGTTATGAGCACAAGGCCTGTGGTGTTCTGGGATGGATAGAGCGTCCTCCTCACCATGACAAGGAGCGCATAGAAAGACTGGACGTCTCCTCCTTTGAGAGTCCCGTTCAGGAACAGCAGCCCCGATGTTGCGTTCAATGCAAACAGGCCTCCAAAGCCACCCATTGGTAGGACGAATTCTATCGAAGTGTTCGTTCCAATATCAGGGTCGACGGCTCGAAGTTGCAGGAGGGGTGTCCTCGTGGAGGAGTTATCGAACACGCTGACGTTGAAAGGAGATGGTGGGGTAAACTGGAGCGGTGTGTCTACTACATTTAAAACGTTAACGATGATGCTCTGGTTGGCTATGTACACACTGTTGTTCGCTTGGACGATTAGGCGATACTGCACGATCACCTCAGCATCCAAAGGGTACAACAGGATCAAGTACCCGGTCGAATTGATCGTAAATGTGGTCTGTGTTGTGTTTGCAAGGGTGTACACAATCGTGTCCCTGTCTGTCGCATGGGCCACATAGAGGAGAGTGAAGATGGGAGTGTCTTCGCGCACAAAGAGACTCACCACGGGCACGTCAAACACAGGTGGGTACTTCACCGCGGCAACCGTAACCACAACAATGATGGAGCTGGAGAGGCTCGGAGTCCCACCGTCTACCGCCTGCACAAAGAGGAGGTAGGAGCTCTGGACCCTGGCGTCAAGAGTCCTGGCCAGAGTGATGAGGCCAGATGTTCCGTTGATGACAAAGGTGCCATTCAAATTGCCGCCTGTGATGTTGTATGTCACGTACCCATTGGGACCTACGTCACCATCTAAGGCCACAACCATGGCAACCTGAGTCCCGAGGGGAGAGTTCTCAGCGAGAGAGACATTGTACGAGGCGAGAGCGAACGCTGGCGGACGATTGGCAGCTGTCACCGTGACCAGGAGCTGCATGGAAGTGACGTTCACTCCGTCGCTGGCCAGTATCACCAGCGTGTAGTTGGCCCTAACCCTGGCATCCAGCGGGGTGGCGAGGACAATGGCCCCCGTGGCAGACGAGATGTTAAATGCGCCGGAGGTGTTCCGGAGGGCATAGGCGATGGTGTAGTTGAAACCAACGTCAGTGGCAGCGGCTGTGTACACCACTGTCCCCACGGCCACCAGCTCGGAAACGACAAGGGTGACTGTACTGTTGGGAAAGGAGAGTGCGCTCTTGTTGGTCAGGATGATGGCAAGCCTGAGCGTTGCAGGCAGGCTGTAGCCTACGCCGTCTGAAGCGACGACAGTAATGGTTCGTGGAATTGCTTGCGGATTTGGAGCATAATTGGTGTAGGAGAGTGCTCCTATTAGGGTAACGTATCGACTGATGTTGCCAACAGCCAGCGAGAATGTGTACGCCAGACTGCCATTGGTCAGCTTAGAAGAAACGGCGAGGTCCGGGAATGGACCGGAGACGTTGATCACCTCCGCGGAACCATCAACGGCATTCAGTAGAGTCACTGTGACGAAAGCCAAGGTGGCATTGTCACTGTCAGTAAGGTTCACGCCTGCAAACGACACGAGGGGAACTGGGGGCCCATTCTGGATGTAAGGAATGCCCGATGGCGCCACGCTCAGCACAGGGACGTGATTGGAGGCGACAACAGTGACGTAGGAGGTGGCAGGGACACTGCCCAACATCCCGTCGTCCACGGTGATGCTGACTATACGCGTCCCCCGTGTTGGTACCGGTAGCCGGTTGGTATACTGCAGTGACTGCAACAACTGCTGGTACGCCAGAAGGGTGGCCCTCCCAGTCAGGTTCAGGCCTCCGTCACTAGATACAACCATGATCAGCTGAGTAGTGTTACCGAGGAGAAGCAGTTCGTTGCCACGGTCACTGGCCCCAGCTAGCACAGCACGAGCAGAGGAGAGGTACTGGGAGTCCACATCGCTCACCGTCATCAGGGGAGAGACTATCGGAACAGAGACATTGCCTTCGTAGAAAATGACACTAAAGTCAATCCCTGGGTCCGGTCCATTGAGGTCCACTACAGGAGCATTATTCACGGCGTGAAACACAACCTGGACACTAGCAGGTTCACTGCTCTTGCTCCCGTCACTGGCCACAAACTGTACGGTACGCCCCCCTGCAGGAAGCAGTGACAATGTGTGGTTGCGAACATACGCGTTGACGTACGCCACGCCCTTCAGTACAGCGATGAAGTCCTGGACAGAAGCTGGACCGAGAAGGGACAGCGTGCCGGCCTGGAATAGGGCGCTGACATTGAGGCCGTAGGTGGAATAGTTGAACAGATCCACACCTGGAAGGTACCCGAGCACAGTGAGGTTGACGACGTAGAGAAGAGGGGAGTCCTGGTCATAGAGCACGACATTAGCAGGGACTAAGGACAGGGAAGACATGTTCTCATAGTAGGTCAACATTTCGCTCGTGGAACCACCAAACGTGAGGACAGGGGGAACGTTGAGCAGCTGTATTGTAATGTAGGCAAAGGCAACAACACTGTCGTGGAGACCGTCGTTGGCTTTAAAAGAGACCCGCCTCACTGTCAGTGGATTGGAGGGTGTGTTAGCCAGGTCTGTGTAGGTCACCGACTGCAACATGAAGGAGATGTCACCTGGGGCAGCAGAGCCGGCCAGCAACACGAAGCTGGCATTCATCTGAATAACGCTGAAGCCTCTAGGAACGAAGCTGACGTATATCTGCTCCAGGGGGCCATCTTGAGGGTTGGTGAGGGTAATGGTGATCGTGTCGTTGCCAAGCATGCCGTCGGGGTCCACAAAGTTGGTACCTACGCCAGCCAAGTAGACAGGGTACTGGCCTTGAACAAATACAGCTTGGTAGTCAATCCCGGGAGACAGAGGGTCCAAATCAATAATTGGCGCATCGTCATTGACCAACCGCGTGACAATGGTTACGAAGACTCTGTTGCTAAAATAGAATCCATCACAGGCCTGAATGGTGAGACTAAGAACATCAGTGCTTGGTTCATCAGCATCATTGCAAAAGAACAGGCGACCCAGAAGTGCATTGTAAGCCAGAGCACTGCCATTACCTGATATTGTGACATCTTGACCACCACTGCTGGCAATGCTAAGACTGGAAGAAGGTTGACTGACGATGGCGATTGTAGCGTTATATGGAGGAAGGGTGACCCCGTCAGCCATTCTGAGGGAAAGCGTCACATTGGACAAGATGGGGCTGTCTGCGTCCACAACACTCACGTTGGTAATGAATAGAGGGCACTCCCCTTCAATGAAACTGAACAGAGATATTGCAGCTGAAACAACAGGGGGAACGTTAGGTACTTTGCTCTTTGCTGTGACAATGATTGTCAGGGTTGCTATGGAAGATAATGGAGGCGTGCCCAAATCAGTGGCAGTAAGGCTAAACACATATATCTGTGAACTCAGCTGAGCAGTGATGTTCACTCGACCACTAATGGAGTCAATGGAGAACAGAGTGCTTTGTGGGGACAGGGAGTAACGTACAACACCATTTTGACCAAAGTCAGTGTCAGTAGCATTTGCAGTAAAGATGATTGATCCAATGGTCTGGTTATCGGGAACAGTCACAGTGTAGTTGGGTTGGGTGAACACTGGAGACCCTTTGTTCACATTCAGAACAGTCACATTTAGGCTAGCTGAGGCTGAAAGAGGTGGAACACCTGTGTCTGTTGCTACCACAGTCAACAGATATGCCATTTGGGTTTTGTAGTCCAAGGCAGATGTCAAATACACCAGTCCATTCCTTGGGTGCACACCAAACGGGCTTGAGGGTAAGATGGAGTAAGTGATGTTGGCATTACCACCCGTACCTGAATCTGATGCCTGAACTTCTGCAACAATGGTTCCAATGGTAGCATTCTCGTACACTTGGATGTAGTATGTTGAGGTAAGAAAAATGGGTGGTTTGTTCGTTTCCGTGACAGCTATCATCAGGGTTGCTATGGAAGATAAGGGAGGCGTGCCCAAATCAGTGGCAGTAAGGCTAAACACATATATCTGTGAACTCAGCTGAGCAGTGATGTTCACTCGACCACTAATGGAGTCAATGGAGAACAGAGTGCTTTGTGGGGACAGGGAGTAACGTACAACACCATTTTGACCAAAGTCGGTGTCATTAGCATTTGCAGTAAAGATGATCGATCCAATGGTCTGGTTATCGGGAACAGTCACAGTGTAGTTGGGTTGGGTGAACACTGGAGACCCTTTGTTCACATTCAGAACAGTCACATTTAGGCTAGCTGAGGCTGAAAGAGGTGGAACACCAGCGTCTGTTGCTACCACAGTCAACAGATATGCCTTTTGGGTTTTGTAGTCCAAGGCAGATGTCAAATACACCAGTCCATTCCTTGGGTCCACACCAAACGGACTTGAAGGCATGATGGAGTAAGTGATGTTGGCATTACCACCCATACCTGAATCTGATGCCTGAACTTGTGCAACAATGGTTCCAATGGTAGCATTCTCGTACACTTGGATATTATATGTTGAGGTAAGAAAAATGGGTGGTTTGTTCGTTTCTGTGACAACTATCGTCAGGGTTGCTATGGAAGATAATGGAGGCCTGCCCAAATCAGTGGCAGTAAGGTTAAACACATATATCTGAGAAAACAGCTGAGCAGTGATGTTCACTCGACCACTAATGGAGTCAATGGAGAACAGAGTGCTTTGTGGGGACAGGGAGTAACGTACAACACTATTTTGACCAAAGTCGGTGTCAGTAGCATTTGCAGTAAAGATGATCGATCCAATGGTCTGGTTATCGGGAACAGTCACAGTGTAGTTGGGTTGGGTGAACACTGGAGACCCTTTGTTCACATTCAGAACAGTCACATTTAGGCTAGCTGAGGCTGAAAGAGGTGGAACACCAGCGTCTGTTGCTACCACAGTCAACAGATATGCCTTTTTGGTTTTGTAGTCCAAGGAAGATGTCAAATACACCAGTCCATTCCTTGGGTCCACACCAAACGGACTTGAAGGCATGATGGAGTAAGTGATGTTGGCATTACCACCCATACCTGAATCTGATGCCTGAACTTGTGCAACAATGGTTCCAATGGTAGCATTCTCGTACACTTGGATATTATATGTTGAGGTAAGAAAAATGGGTGGTTTGTTCGTTTCTGTGACAACTATCGTCAGGGTTGCTATGGAAGATAATGGAGGCGTGCCCAAATCAGTGGCAGTAAGGTTAAACACATATATCTGAGTAACCAGCTGAGCAGTGATGTTCACTCGACCACTAATGGAGTCAATGGAGAACAGAGTGCTTTGTGGGGACAGGGAGTAACGTACAACACCATTTTGACCAAAGTCGGTGTCAGTAGCATTTGCAGTAAAGATGATCGATCCAATGGTCTGATTATCGAGAACAGTCACAGTGTAGTTGGGTTGGGTGAACACTGGAGACCCTTTGTTCACATTCAGAACAGTCACATTTAGGCTAGCTGAGGCTGAAAGAGGTGGAACACCTGTGTCTGTTGCTACCACAGTCAACAGATATGCCTTTTGGGTTTTGTAGTCCAAGGCAGATGTCAAATACACCAGTCCATTCCTTGGGTGCACACCAAACGGGCTTGAGGGTAAGATGGAGTAAGTGATGTTGGCATTACCACCTGTACCTGAATCTGATGCCTGAACTTGTGCAACAATGGTTCCAATGGTAGCATTCTCGTACACTTGGATGTAGTATGTTGAGGTAAGAAAAACGGGTGGTTTGTTCGTTTCCGTGACAGCTATCATCAGGGTTGCTATGGAAGATAAGGGAGGCGTGCCCAAATCAGTGGCAGTAAGGCTAAACACATATATCTGTGAACTCAGCTGAGCAGTGATGTTCACTCGACCACTAATGGAGTCAATGGAGAACAGAGTGCTTTGTGGGGACAGGGAGTAACGTACAACACCATTTTGACCAAAGTCGGTGTCAGTAGCATTTGCAGTAAAGATGATCGATCCAATGGTCTGGTTATCGGGAACAGTCACAGTGTAGTTGGGTTGGGTGAACACTGGAGACCCTTTGTTCACATTCAGAACAGTCACATTTAGGCTAGCTGAGGCTGAAAGAGGTGGAACACCTGTGTCTGTTGCTACCACAGTCAAATAGTATGCCTTTTGGATTTTGTAGTCCAAGGCAGATGTCAAATACACCAGTCCATTCCTTGGGTCCACACCAAATGGACTTGAAGACATGATGGAGTAAGTGATGTTGGCATTACCACCCGTACCTGAATCTGATGCCTGAACTTGTACAACAATGGTTCCAATGGTAGCATTCTCGTACACTTGGATGTAGTATGTTGAGGTAAGAAAAATGGGTGGTTTGTTCGTTTCCGTGACAGCTATCATCAGGGTTGCTATGGAAGATAAGGGAGGCGTGCCCAAATCAGTGGCAGTAAGGCTAAACACATATATCTGTGAACTCAGCTGAGCAGTGATGTTCACTCGACCACTAATGGAATCAATGGAGAACAGAGTGCTTTGTGGGGACAGGGAGTAACGTACAACACCATTTTGACCAAAGTCGGTGTCAGTAGCATTTGCAGTAAAGATGATCGATCCAATGGTCTGGTTATCGGGAACAGTCACAGTGTAGTTGGGTTGGGTGAACACTGGAGACCCTTTGTTCACATTCAGAACAGTCACATTTAGGCTAGCTGAGGCTGAAAGAGGTGGAACACCAGCGTCTGTTGCTACCACAGTCAACAGATATGCCTTTTTGGTTTTGTAGTCCAAGGAAGATGTCAAATACACCAGTCCATTCCTTGGGTCCACACCAAACGGACTTGAAGGCATGATGGAGTAAGTGATGTTGGCATTACCACCCATACCTGAATCTGATGCCTGAACTTGTGCAACAATGGTTCCAATGGTAGCATTCTCGTACACTTGGATATTATATGTTGAGGTAAGAAAAATGGGTGGTTTGTTCGTTTCTGTGACAACTATCATCAGGGTTGCTATGGAAGATAATGGAGGCGTGCCCAAATCAGTGGCAGTAAGGTTAAACACATATATCTGAGAAAACAGCTGAGCAGTGATGTTCACTCGACCACTAATGGAGTCAATGGAGAACAGAGTGCTTTGTGGGGACAGGGAGTAACGTACAACACCATTTTGACCAAAGTCGGTGTCAGTAGCATTTGCAGTAAAGATGATCGATCCAATGGTCTGGTTATCGGGAACAGTCACAGTGTAGTTGGGTTGGGTGAACACTGGAGACCCTTTGTTCACATTCAGAACAGTCACATTTAGGCTAGCTGAGGCTGAAAGAGGTGGAACACCTGCGTCTGTTGCTACCACAGTCAACAGATATGCCTTTTGGGTTTTGTAGTCCAAGGCAGATGTCAAATACACCAGTCCATTCCTTGGGTCCACACCAAATGGACTTGAAGGCATGATGGAGTAAGTGATGTTGGCATTACCACCCATACCTGAATCTGATGCCTGAACTTGTGCAACAATGGTTCCAATGGTAGCATTCTCGTACACTTGGATATTATATGTTGAGGTAAGAAAAATGGGTGGTTTGTTCGTTTCTGTGACAACTATCGTCAGGGTTGCTAAGGAAGATAAGGGAGGCGTGCCCAAATCAGTGGCAGTAAGGTTAAACACATATATCTGAGAAAACAGCTGAGCAGTGATGTTCACTCGACCACTAATGGAGTCAATGGAGAACAGAGTGCTTTGTGGGGACAGGGAGTAACGTACAACACCATTTTGACCAAAGTCGGTGTCAGTAGCATTTGCAGTAAAGATGATCGATCCAATGGTCTGATTATCGGGAACAGTCACAGTGTAATTGGGTTGGGTGAACGCTGGAGACCCTTTGTTCACATTCAGAACAGTCACATTTAGGCTAGCTGAGGCTGAAAGAGGTGGAACACCTGCGTCTGTTGCTACCACAATCAACAGATATGCCTTTTGGGTTTTGTAGTTCAATGTAGATGTCACATACACCAGTCCATTCCTTGGGTCCACACCAAATGGGCTTGAGGGTATGATGGAGTAAGTGATGTTGGCATTAATACCCGTACCTGAATCTGATGCCTGAACTTGTGTAACAATGGTTCCAATGGTAGCATTCTCATATACTTGGATGTAGTATGTTGAGGTAAGAAAAATGGGTGGTTTGTTTGTTTCCGTGACAACTATCGTCAGGGTTGCCATAGAAGATAACGAAGGTGTTCCCAAATCAGTGGCAGTAAGGTTAAACACATATATCTGAGTAACCAGCTGAGCAGTGATGTTCACTCGACCACTAATGGAATCAATGGAGAACAGAGTGCTTTGTGGGGACAGGGAGTAACGTACAACACCATTTTGACCAAAGTCGGTGTCAGTAGCATTTGCAGTAAAGATGATCGATCCAATGGTCTGGTTATCGGGAACAGTCACAGTGTAGTTGGGTTGGGTGAACACTGGTTTGTTGTCATTGATGTCAACAATCAATATACTAAGTGACACAAATCCAGATTGGTTGGTACCTGGGTCATACACAGAAATAGAAACATTGTATGCCGCAACGGTTTCTCTATCCAAAGTTCCATTGGTAACAACTAACACAGAACCAGTCCCATTCTGGACTAGTGAGAATTTGTTTGATCCCCCAACAATGACAAATGTGAGTGACCTTCCCGTCATCCTGAGATCAGCGACTTGCATGGCAGTCACCACAGCACCGACAGTGGCATTCTCCAGGATGGTGGCATTGTACGGGGGATTGAAACGCAGGCACGCCCCTCCACAGGGCTGACACACAAAGTGACTGTCTTGGTACCAGTCTGGAGAGCATTGAGAGATACATGTGCTCCCTTGGAGTACATTTCGGCAAGCCTGTGATGGTTGAACAAAAAAAGAAGGTAGCAAGTCACAGAGGGGGGGGGGGGGGGGGGGGGGTACTGTAGGGAGCAAGTTTGACCTTTTAGAGTAGGCAACACAATATTGGGATTGGTTAATTCATAGTTTATCTAAACGTTTGTCATGAGTTAGTTATGGCTCAGTCTGCTGGGAACTTCATCTTATTTAGGAAGAAATGATTATCTCCACTGCACGCTTCGTAGTAAGCGATTAATAAATTAAATTAATACCTCGCATAATGCACTTACCAAGCAGCTGCTGGCTGTTGGGCCCGTGCACCCAATGCATTGTTGATCACATGGAAGGCATCCGCCCACGTTCTCGATGCCATAGTAACCGACGACGCATGCGGAGCAGTTCCTCCCGACCACGTTCGATTTGCACAAGCACTGACCCGAGGTCGTGTCACACACCGCGCTAGAGCCGACCGTTCCTACCACGTTGCAGAGACAGGGTTGGCAACCATTTGGGTTGGAGGAGGACAAGTTGTAGTAGCCGCTAACGCACTGGTCACAATCTCTGCCGGTCACAAAAGACTTGCACATGCACTGGCCCGCGGTGACTGGGTCTCGGCTGCAGTCCCCGCCATTGGTGACCCCTGGTGCGTAGCACGTGCAGCGCGAGCAGGCGGACTTGGAGTCGAGGGAGACGTTCTGTGGGTGGTAGTAAAAAGGGGCGCACTGTTCGCACTGGCTCCCTGCGGTGTTGTCGGTGCAGTTGGAGCACACGCCGCCGAGCAGAGTGCTGTTGTAGGAACAGGCGACGGCGTGGCCGTTGCACTGGCAAACCTCGCACGCGTTTGCGGACGTGGAGTTTCCGGAGCGCCACGGTTTGTTGTTGTAGAGCGGGAGGCAGCGCTCGCACTGCGTCCCTGTGGTGTTGTGCTGGCAGAGGCAGACGGAGCCGTTGCAGGCCGAAGCGTGCCCGTTGCAGACGCACGCTTGCCCGTACGTGTAGAGCTCGTACACGGCGTAGCTCTGGGCTGCCTGCTGGGGCTGCCAAGAAAGCAGACGGAGCCTGATGTGTGTGGCGGCCGCAAACTGCTGCAAAGATGGGTTCTGGTTGACGCTAAGCACATTGTCGGCTCCAGGTCTATTGCCAGTGTCGAGGACATAGAAGTTCAGGTTCCAGTTGGAGAAAGCGTACGAGTACGTGTTGACGCAGTTCACATCGGTGAGTGACGTCAAAGGACCGTTGTTCGGGAGCCCGAAAACCGAACAGTCTGCGGCAAAATACTGGCGGGGAAGGAACGTCTGTCCGTCGGTTGAATAGTACAGGATGGCAGAGTATGGTAGGAGCTGAAAGAGCGCCGAGAAAACGAGGGCCTCCCTGAGCCCGCCAAGAGCAACCGTCACGTTTACCTCGGATACTGTAGTGGCGGACTGCCACCACGTGGATATGTCCTGGTCGTTGCTAAGAGTGACGTCATGTGACGAGGGATTTACACGCGGGACCTGCTGTTGCCCCGTCGTGTCGAAACAAAAAAACTCTGTGGCAACTGGATAGGCTGGCGGACAACGGCATTCCGGCTGCACATGGAAAGGCGCTGTTGCGGGTTGTGCCAAGCTCAGTATATCCTGATTGGAGAGGCTCGCGTTTAAATAGTAGGCGGAGTACATTGAACCTGCAAGGGAAACAATTATCAATTGGCAATTTGTCTTTTGTTTTTCATTGTTTTTTTTTGTTGTTGTTTTTATTGTTTTTTCTTACCTGAGTATAATGGTGAACTCATCACCGTTCGTCCAAGGTAGAACACTCCGTTGCCATCTTCGAGAGCTGCATCAAGCGTGTAGCGCTGCTGCCCTACAAGCACCCCATCCACGAAAAGAGCAAAACTGCTCCCATAGATAGACACGGCCACGTGATGGAAGCTACCATCGGCAGCGTTGACACCCGGAACGTTCAACGTGCGGTAGCCGGATGGTAGACCCTCCGGGTGGTACTGAAATTGAACTGACTGGTTAGTCGAATTCAGGTAGAGAGCGTGAAATTTGGTCAACCCTGTTGGCGTTGACTTAGCATACACGTATCTAGATCAAAGTCGACATTGAGAAAGATACTTATTGAATGCAAATTTTATTTGCGAACGTACCCTTCGTTCCCTTTGTCTTGCTTTAGCCATACCGCAAAAGAAAAACCTTGCAATGGCTGGAACATAAAAGCCGTCGAAAAGTTGACGTACGAGTTTACGCTTCCATCGAATCTAAATATTGGCACATTGCTTGCAGTCGTTCCTGCTTGAGTCTGCAAAATGCACGGGGGTTTGCCAGCTCGTAAGTTGAAGCCACTAAACGAGAATTTTACTTACCACGCCTGCGGCCCGGTTCCCAACCGCAAAGAGGTCGACTGGTGAGGGCAGCGTCTGTCCATACGGGCAGGTGCTGTTGCAGCCGCTGCACAAAGGTGAGCAACTGCTACTGCAGGTGGAAGTGGCCGTCACTGTTTGGAAAGACGCAAAATTATTGTTGTTGTCGATAACGATGGAAGGATAGAGCCCTTGGCTGCTAAGACGCTGTATACACCGCAGGAGTAGGAGAAGGAAGTACAACCTTGGTAACTTGTATGCAAGCATTTTCTGTTGCAAAGTCTGAGATGGAAAAAAAGGGGTGGGGCACTGAGGGACCATTGAGGGATCACAGCACTCGAAATGTCTTACCTATAGACGGTTTCTGAACATGTTTACGATGCTTTTCGCAGGGAGTGTCTCGCTGTCTCTGCTTGCCACCTCTCGCCAAGCACACGACGGTAAATAATTTATTGTTAAGGTATTCTAAATAACACATGGGCGGGGCTGCTTCAGATGAATTTAGTTAGAAAACTAGCTTTTAGGCGGGACAATTGCGCACTACCGCGAGCTGGGGTGGGGATCTACGTGCAGAATCTTTACATCACAAGGTCACCGCCGTTCATCTATAAAAGAGGAGAGTCTGTGTGACGTACTTGTTCTCCAGTGTTGTTGCTGGCCAGACGAGTAAGCGATGTATATCGACCCTGCTGTACGATCATAATCGACGATCCCTTTGATCTCACGTGGATCGTGACAACACTGTTGTTCTCCTTCCAGTTCTCATAGCAAAAGCAACTATTTCTCATCGATTGATCATCGGAACCTGCGTCAGCAAGGTTCCATACACAGGAAAAAAATGGGTAGAATTAAGTTTTGATTTTACAATGATTTAAAAAATCCTCTGTAAAATCATTGTGTGATTGAACAATTAAATCAGACGCTTCTTTCCCTGTGATATACTAGATTGATGCAGAATTAATGTCAGTCATTAAGAAAACGAGAAAGGGATCGCTCATCTCTTTATCGCGATCAAACGACAACACAAAAATCTACCGTTGACGATGTTGCATGTCACAAAAACGGTGCGCAATAATGCTCGTCCTTTTCCTCGTGCCCAGTCCAGAAATTGCCTCCCGCATGAGATTATTTGTAGGGTTAGAAATAGTTGGAACGTTCTATACGGGTGTTGTGGATTTTATTTTAAAACATAAAAGTTAAATCGATATATCTTCCGAAATATTAACGCTATCGGGTTCCTATTTTTAACCCAACATACCACACCATTACTATATGTGAAAATCCATTTTGGGGTCTTACACATGCGGGGTCCGACGTTTCAAGGTCCGATACCCCGTAGGGTTCAAAACTGCCATATCTTCGGGTAGGAGTGTCCAAATCGGTTCAAAATAGGTACCTATGTAGAAGGGTCCTACCGCTATTGATTTGTTCTGTTCGTTAATTTTTGCTTTATCCGTTATGGAGATACAAGTGTGCAAAGAAATTGCATATTTCCCGGGCGTTACGCGCCATTAACGTATTACGAGGACGTCCTCGAGCCAGTCGTAATACGTTAATGGCGCGTAACGCCCGGGAAATATGCAATTTCTTTGCACACTTGTATCTCCATAACGGATAAAGCAAAAATTAACGAACAGAACAAATCAATGGCGGTAGGACCCTTCTACATGGGTACCTATTTTGAACCGATTTGGACACTCCTACCCGAAGATTTGGCCGTTTTGAACCCTACGGGGTATCGGACTCTGAAACGTCGGTACCCCGCATGTGTAAGACACCAAAATGACATATAGTAATGGTGTGTTAAAAATAGGAACCCGATAGCGTTAATATTTCGGAAGATATATCGATTTAACTTTTATGAAAATCCACAAGACCCATTTTCGTATAGAACGTTCCAGTTATTGTTATACATTATGCGATAATGCTTAGATAAACGTGGTCTGGGTACGAGACTATCCGTCCGTCCGTCAGTCTCAGTAATTTTGACAAAAATGATGTAATCAGTGATCTACCACATGTCTTTTAATTGATAGCATGCGGTAGCGGTGACATACACAACGGAAAGTTTTCGCCCTGTAACAGGCCCGTATTACATTACATAATGGTACACCGATCGTAATACAATCTGGTACGAGGCATCGGGCGTAGCATCAGATCGGAACGGTGTCATTTATACAACCCGCTACTGATTGTAATTACAGTGCGCTAGTGTATGTTTACATACTGTACCAGCTTCATTACTCTAATGTTCCGATCTGTAGACAGCTATGTACCCACATGTAAAGAATTATTTGACTTACGTATTTCAGTTGGAACAGGCGGAATGGAATATTATATGATCACACAGCTCGTTTGCACAATAAATCACATTCGGACAAATTAAGTCATGCTTGACCTGCAGTAACTATTGCTGACTGCTGCACGCGGAGTTGCACTGACAGATACTGCCACATAGTCGAAGTCACTGTCATGTGCAGCTATATCATCCAGCTCTCCTGCATTTATTATTCATTATTTATTACACTACATGTAGCGATGACTCTGCATGGTTGCCCTTGCGAGGTCCCAGGTTTACCGCATTATGCAGCCAAACGATCCATGTTGCTGATCAGAATCAAAGCCCACTGAAAAACCGCCACTGTGCAGGGATGCAGCCACGCGCTATGACGAGACAAATCCGCGGCGAATCCACGGGTGTGTGTGTGTGTGTGTGTGTGTGTGTGTGTGTGTGTGTGTGTGTGTGTGTGTGTGTGTGTGTGTGTGTGTGTGTGTGTGTGTGTCTGGACCTTCAAACTCTAGTAACAATATTATTAACGATTGAATACAATCTGATGAGCTTGCATGCAGTTATTCAATGGCAGCACTCTTAACGAAGCGGGTTCCATTTCGGACTTTGTTGGAAAAAGACGTAAAAGTAAGTCGTTAATCTCACCTAAACACACTGTATACTGATTATGAATGTTGTGTGACTATTATATGTTGAGCTTCTGGGGTGAAGTCCGACCCTAATGGGACCTTTCAGCGCTCCCCCCATATCCCCAGAGAGGAACCCCCTCCTCCTTGTAAATTATTCAATAAATCACAGTCTACCCCCTCCTCCACACACACACACACACACACACACACGCACGCACGCACGCACGCACGCACGCACGCACGCACGCACGCACGCACGCACGCACGCACGCACGCACGCACGCACGCACGCACGCACGCACGCACGCACGCACGCACGCACGCACACACCACACACACACACACACACACACACACACACACACACACACACACACACACACACACACACAATCCTGGGTCTGCTACTGCCGGCAGTTGGTGTGAATGAACAATTCCTTTGCTGTGCATCATTTGCGATAATCCTATGGCATCCCAGTTGCTCAACCATTTAGGTGGTTCAGCTAAGAAGTATTGTAGGTTGTGTATGGTACGCATTTCAGCGTATTGTACTGTGTGCGTTTAAACATTCTGTTATCTAAAATGTAGGCTGACAGAGATGCTAGCTTCTCCACACTTGATATCTACCGAAAGGACGATATAGAACTCTCTATTGCAGATGGAAGTGATTCTTTCTCAACCAACAGAACAATTACAAGCAGATCACCGTACATTGTTTGGTGTAAGAGAGGACAGCAATCCAATGTTGCATGTACCAGGTAATTATATACAGGTGAGATCATTATGTAAAGCACTAATGCTATGAACACCATTCTCTATGCACATATATACCGATACAAGTATTACATACCATACTAATGGGTGCTTGCAAGTATTTCTTGAAAGACGTAATGCCCACCTTGTCCAAAGTGCAAAAGGCAGAAATACTTACTCGGATCACAGCATTAGCTGTTCTGATTTCGTGTGAAAATTCACGGAAATTTGTGCTATCATTACAAATCATTTGTTGGGAGAGACTACAAGGCCTGGTCTCAGATGGCTCTGTTTATAATAAGTCCGTACATTGGAGAGGGAGAACGGAAAGTGTTACTGGCTTTGTCAAAAGTAAGTACACAATGTATTCTAAGTGAATGTGTATCTCATATGGTACTTCATTATTTCTGGTAGGTGTTTCACATATAGCATATTGCGATTTCTTTGATCCTACTGAGGCAAATGCATGGCAGCAGATATGCATAGATTTTGTGCACTCCGTAAGAACCTTTATGCCAAAACTGTTGCACAAGCAGAAGGTTCGTTACCTTCTGCATCTTGTTGAGAGAATGAAGAACTATGGTCCTTCATCCACCTTTAGTGCAGAACTGTAAGTCCTTACATATGTCCATGTATATAAATGTATAGCCTTACTGTTAGGTGTGAATGATTTAACTCCACTGTACATTTGCAAAACATCCACAGCAATAAGCAAGCTCCTAGTCGGGATAATGCAAATCACTTTGCCATTGTTGAGCACTTGCACTACATATGTAATGGATGCTATTATGACAGCAATGAAAGGTGGTCTAATATGCATGTGCATCTGTGTATAACTGCCACTTTATCACAGGTGCATCAAAGGCCTTCAAGACCTTTACAGCTCAGACCAGGTTCAGAGTTTTTGAATTCGGTACCGAGCAAGGTTTTGAAAGCCAATAGAGAAATTTATAAGCCAGGCACAGCACGGATGGTGAGTGGCTTTCTGTGTAAAGGATGTTATGTGACTATTGGCTGCCCATGCCATAGGTAACTTCCTACCATGGTCCATTCAATGCACTCAAGATCCATTGTACTGCAACGCATGGAACTTGAGCAGCAGGATCCTCCATTTGGTGTAATTGTGCACATGGGTGTCATGGATGGTGACATACACCAATACAGAGCAGTCGTCTCTCAGAACTCAGAATTGGTTCATTCTGGAGACTATGTGAAATTGCACCCATCATTCTGTCAGGTAAAGCTATGTTTGGTGTTACTAATCATGTTCATTTATTGGTTATGCAGTTCACATATGGCCAGCTTGTGGCAACTATTAAACCCAAGTCAGAACATACATTGTGCCTTGTACAAGGTTTTGAAACCTTCAAGCTATCCAATGGACAGCAATGCTTGAACAACGTTGAACACTGTTCACTCTGACACACACACTGTTCACTGTGGACAGCACGAGAATAACGATGGCTGCCTCATGAATGTCAAGACTCCTGCAAATTTAAAGACACTCAAGCTTACAATATGGTTGAATGGGAAGAGGTAGCAAATACCAATCTTGTGTTTGAACACGATTGGACACAACTGTTGTACTGTTGTAATATTTATTGTATATTAAAAACAAACAACTAATCATTAACAATAGTTACGGCAGTCAAAGGCCCATACAAGGAATTTAACGGCTTGTTGCAGGTTGTTTACGATCCCGTTCCAGGTTGTTGACAGGGTCTGTGGTTAACAGTAGCCTATCGGGTGATTGCCCACCGGGCCTGTATCGGATTGTTAAACATTTATCGTAACAAAGTCGTAGACATCCTGTTGCGGATTGTATACACTAGTGTACCGAGAAAAAACTTTCGGTTGTGTAATCCATCCGCTACGGGGCTTTTCCGTTTAAACATCTCATTTGAAATGACGTAGGAGTGAGAGCTGAGCTGGTCGTGGAGCGTCAGAATTTTGAGATCATTAGCGCCACACTGATTGTAATTGCATGATTGGTGTTAGGGTCCTGGGTACACGCATACAAGTATCGGGGTTGTGTGTGTGTGTGTGTGTGTGTGTGTGTGTGTGTGTGTGTGTGTGTGTGTGTGTGTGTGTGTGCGTGTGTGTGTGTGTGTGTGTGTGTGTGTGTGCGTGTGTGTGTGCGTGTGTGTGTGCGCGTGTGTGTGTGTGTGTGTGTGTGTGTGTGTGTGTGTGTGTGTGTGTGTGTGTGTCTGTGTGTGTGATCACAATCAGTAAATTGAGCAAACTAGATATCCGGTATTCACCGGCCCATTCGTGTTATAAACGTAACCTGGATGTACCATGACCGTATACATAGTAGGGTACAAACGTACTGTTCAAGATGGCGAAAACTGTGAGGCGCGGCAAAGAAGGTTTCCTGCTCAAAAAGAGCGAAGGGATATTGAGGGACTGGAAGCAGTATGAATTTAAGCTCAGTCAAACGTACTTCCATTATTTTCAGGTAAGCGGTTAGTCATTGCAACGCGAGGATGGCCTATAGTATATAGATCCTTGCCGCGCATGCACGGATTATAATCTGAGTAGTAAACTAGCTTGTACATTTAACTGCCAACTACAGTAGCGCCTGTAGCGCAATTGCGGATTTAACTCAAAGCTTGAAACTTTATAACTGTATAGCAGCAGCTCACGTTAAAACGTGAAGAAAAAGAGTTAGCTTCGTCATATAGTTTGTGCTCGTGATGTGACGGGGGTGTGGAACGTACCGAGAATCTTAGTGCACCACAGGAGGCCGATGAGAGGGTGGGAAGAGAGTGTGCTATCATTCTACTGGCATAAAATCATCAAACACTTCCGTCCACAGGCAGAAAAGCTGAAAGGACAGATTTATTGTTGTCAGCTTACGAGAGTTGAAATACCGGTGACTAAACGTGCGGAATTCCGTGAGAAATTCCCATTTGAAGTACATTTCTCCTCCAAAGGATCACCATGGATCTTAAGTGCAGCCTCAGAGGTAGTGCATGAATACATACATCTGCATTCTTATCAGCATTTGGTTTAGGATTAAAGCAATTCATGCTTGATGCACCATTATAGTATGAAAGAAATCTGATTAATGTTTTGGCAAATAATGCTGTGCATAGGATGATGATGATGATGATGATGATGGTGAGTCACATTGCTGATGATGTGATATGGTTCTATGGAGAAACTGAACTGAAACAATGTTCCAAGAACTTCTAAGCTACACTACGAAAAACATTAATTCATATAGGTAGTTATGTATGTTTCAACTATTTGGGAATAGTTTTGTGAACTATCTCTCAAGTTATCAGAACTCCACAACGTATTTTACAATCAAGGGAAATAGTTAAATTCTTGTTAATAATTATTCATTAATGAAAACGTTGATATGCAAACAACAATCAATCTATTTACTAGTCACGTAAAACCAATTAACTCAAATCAATGGTGCATCATTAAGTTTTCTAACTACTACACTAGTAATTTTGAATCAAGATTTAGTAACCATGCATAATTGTGTCATCATGAATACTGGTGTCATAGACAATCAAAACCATCAATAAGTAATAGATTGAAATGTTCATTTATTGTCATTAATAGTGTGCTGAGGGTTGAAGAGTTTTTCATTTGACTAGTATTTAATTAACTGGGTTTGACTGGCCAACTGTGTGACAGTATCAAAAGCCACAACGTGATGTGTAACAGATGAGCTGCTATATATGCAGTGATAAGAAAATAGATTTGGAAGTCCAGAGGTCATGGGAAATGTGATCACGTTTGGGTTGATTGATAATGAGGAAGGCTGTTACTCTATGACTGTTTCAACTAGGAAGAAAGAATTGCCTGGATGGAAGCGCTCATACCTGGATCCACAGCCAGATTCAGTACCAGTGTCAAGATATTTCCTTCCATCCCATCCTCTGTATCAGAACTACATTCCCAGAAAGGACATCCACACTCTGAACCCACCAGTCCACACTCCCAACCCATCAATCCACACTCCAAACCCATCAATCCACACTCCAAACCCATCAATCCACACTCCCAACCCATCAGTCCACCCTCCCAACCCATCAATCCACACTCCCAACCCATCAATCCACACTCCCAACCCATCAATCCACCCTCCCAACCCATCAGTCCACACTCCCAACCCATCAATCCACCCTCTCAACCCATCAATCCACACTCCCAACCCATCAGTCCACCCTCCCAACCCATCAATCCACCCTCCCAACCCATCAGTCCACCCTCCCAACCCATCAGTCCACCCTCCCAACCCATCAGTCCACCCTCCCAACCCATCAATCCACCCTCCCAACCCATCAATCCACCCTCCCAACCCATCAGTCCACCCTCCCAACCCATCAGTCCACCCTCCCAACCCATCAGTCCACCCTCCCAACCCATCAGTCCACACTCCCAACCCATCATTCCAAAGTCTCAGCCAGTGGGTCCAAAGTCTCAGCCAATTGGTCCAAATCTCCAGTCTAGAAGCTGTGTTAGTCCTAGTGGACAAGGAGTTCCACATCCGTACTCAAGCCATTTGCATGGTGGTGTCTCTGCTCCCTCCCCTAAAGAGAAAAGGAACATCTCTATACCGAATGCTACTGACTCCCATTATTGCTGTGGGGGACCTGCTAGCCCTGAGGCTCATACATATTTTGAACTTGTAGATCAGTCTCAGTCTTATTTGGAGCCCGTCACATCTGTTAGTAAGGATATGAGAAGCCCTGATGTGGTGCCAAGAGGATAGCTCAAAGGGATGTCAGGATTCGGCTTCATCTTGCAGCTGGAATGTCCATAGTGTTGCAGAGAACATGCCCACAGTCCAAGCACAGATTATGATAGAGATGTTGTCCAGGTTGAATGCTGGTATGAAAAGTGCAGAAACGCAGGGCACAGACACAGTACAACCTCATCACTTAGGTAAAGCATTGCTTTTATAAGCACTAGTTGACCACGCATAATATCATCAGGCTTGATCTCTCTGTGTTATGTGTGTGTGTGTGTGTGTGGTGTGTGGTGTGTGTTCTTGTGAGTGTGTGTGAATGTAATGTCAATGTGCATATGGGTGTGAGTGGTGGATGAAGGATGAAGCTATTGGGAGGATGAAAGGTAGTGCATATCGTGGTACACAGTGTGGTCATGTGTCCATCATAAGATGGGAGGAGCTTCATTGAATGTTATTTCATTTGAAATGCAGCAACATTGTTGGCTGAATCTCCAAAGCTGGACTCACTGTAAGCCATTGCTGTGTGGGTTCCTGCATCATCTGTGTCCATAGAATGCCGGAGTGTGTGCGTAGATGTGAGCGTGTAGTACATAGAGTGCTGGAGGGTAGCGTTGGGTGTGGCTTAAGATGATGCCATTTTGGACCCAATGTGTGGCACCTTTCACCTTCTCCACTGCCTATCATCCAGCTTGTCAACGGAAGAGGATGAAGCTCATCCACAATGGACTAGAGCCAGAACAAGTGAGTTTGTCGCTACCTGTTCCTTACAATATGAAAACTTGCCCTTTATCGGGGCAATTCACTATGTTCACCTTTACTTTGCAATAGCCAACATAGAGAATGTATATATTTTGTCTTGGCATGTGTTGATCTTGCCACTATTGCATGTTTTGTGTGCATGATTGACCACAAGATCTTCAATTTTACTGTCTTTTAGTCACTCTACCTGTCTCTTATTGGAGGGGATATTTAGTCAGCAGTTAATTAATGATAAGAGGCTGTTGTCTTGTCAAATTGTAAGCATTTGAGACATAATTGTAATTATAATATAGGATCGTTTCCGCGAAAAGGGCATGTTTTTTAAGATTTAAATTTTTTGATATTCCAGAAGTCTGAAATGTCTTACACTGTGCTTCTTACACACTGGGAATCGAAGTATCCGTCATGGAGTTGTAAGGCTCTGAATTTATAATTAGCCATACATTTCAACGCAAGCATTAGATTTCTATTACACATACTGGAGATTTTATAATGCGTACGTTAGGTCCCTTTTCATGGAAATGATCCCATTTAGTATATCATTTTTGATGAACTGGGGTGATGGTACAGAGTGAAACACGCTACACAAGGGCATTAATGGTAGGAACTGCTTCAAATGATTGATGTTTGTTCATTTGTGTTTGTTGTGCCCCAGTGTTGAATTCACCGGACAACATGGGATATAGAGGTGTTGAGGTTGCCAAGGAATTTTATATCGTTGCCAAATGTCTGCTTATTTCTTTTTAATACAATTATTTTTCTTCTAGCAACAGTTTCATCACTGGATGGAGAGCAGTTGTTAAAAAATCTCCAGAAAGAGGCTTTCTTTATCCCACCCTCGTCACTCTCTGACTATGTTCCCATTGGGAAAGGTGAGTGTTTATCCAATGGGCATTGGAGCCAGTGTGCTATGGCGAGAGCCAGTGAGGGTGGGTGGTACCACTGGGGTGTGTGTGTGTGGATTACAGGGTATTGCACTGGTGGTGTGGTTTGATGATGGGTGTGTGCTTTGTGCATGGGGGATGTTATAGCACATGACTGAGCAAGCATCCATTGGTTCATGTTTTGAGATGAAATTCAGAATAATCTATGTGTTTTTAAAAGGCTATTACGTGTCTAGCTTGAATCTTATGTTGTGACGAGCTATACGGTACAGCTGCTAAGGCATGGTCTATACAGTGCATTCAACAAATTCAATGAAACGTAACGGGGGGGGGGGGAGAAGGGGGAGTCACTCTCATTTCATGATTCGAGATCTCCGTGCATCTATATCACCCACTTCAGGTCAGTTTGGGGAGGTGTTCAGAGCCACTCTGCACAAAGGGTCACCTGGTGAGGTGCTGGTGGCTGTCAAGACCACCAAGAAGAACTCCTCCGAGAAAGACAAGGCTGATTTCTTGAAGGAAATGATGGCCATGTCCCAGATATTGCATCCAAACATTGTGCGACTCTACGGCCTAGTGGTTGAGGGTGAGTAGTACCATACAGCCAATGTGGGTGCATCGCTCATTCATATGGAGTGTGCACAATGTGCACATACATCCTGGTAAAGATGTGTGCATATATGCATGTGCATACGTGTGTGTGTGTGTGTGTGTGTATGTGCATATGAGTGTGTATATATATGCACACATGTGTGTGTGCATGATCCGTTAAGGAAAGAGGGGGATGAGGGAATGTGGATGGTACATAGTACACTGTAATTCATAATTCATTTTTCTCGATGTATCTAAATTGTGTGCACACAAGCTTGTACTGTTGTATTTAGCAAGAGTGAAACTGATTTATGTGAAGTTGGCATCTTTCCCATTATTACGAGTAACCTACACATCAGGTACCAAGTCGGCTTCAATTGTACTGGAATATCTTTCTAAAGGCGACCTTAAACACTTCTTGACTGTAAGTGATGTCATTCCTATGAAATTGGTGGGTGTACTTGTGTGTGTGTGTGTGTGTGTGTGTGTGTGTGTGTGTGTGTGTGTGTGTGTGTCTATTTTTCCTCTAACAGGCAAATCCTCGTCCTATAAAACAGCTGGTGAAGTACATGATTGATGTTGCCATGGGGATGCACTATATTTCAGAGAAGGGTCTTGTTCACAGGGTGAGGTTTCTCTTGAAGTGGACCATGTTAATTAAAAAAGAAAGTTACGTGCATGTAAAAATATCCTGCGGTGTTGAGGGCCAGCTATAGAGTGGACGAGGTTTTCTGTCCCCTTTGGACTGTTGCTGACAGAACTGCTCTTCAACTCCCTTCTGTTCCCTCTCAGGACCTAGCTGCGAGGAATGTGCTGGTGGGGGAGAATGAGGTCTGTAAAGTGGCAGACTTTGGTCTCCTCAGGGAGCTACCCGAAGAGAACAGCATATACCAGTCAACAGCAAACGCCCCTCTGCCTGTTCGATGGATGGCTCCAGAGAGCATCAAGGATCGCATATTTTCTGCAGCCTCGGACATTTGGAGCTACGGTGTCCTGATGTGGGAGATGTTTAACCCCGACAAGAAACCTTACGACACATTGAGCAACATGGAGTGTGCCATAGCACTGTTAAATGGCACCAATCTCCCCACACCTAGTTCAGCTCCAAGCACAGTGGCCAGGCTGATGAAGTCTTGTTGGCACAAGCAACCCGAAAAGAGGCCAAGCTTCCTTGTCATCTCGACCATGCTGATAGCCAAAGGCCTTGTAGAGGCTGAACTAAAGTAACCCAAATTTGCATGCTGAAATAGTCTTCTATGTGTGGGTAGCTGTACATTGTATATCACAGTGAAGCTGGAGTATAATTTATTTATTTTTCAAAGCATCAGGAAGGTGCATAATCAGGTAGCCATCAGGCACCAGATGGAGTCTGAAGTTGTGCTATAATTGGACTGAAATTCCAGACTTAGGCAGATTGTATCATGCTAATAGCTCTACAATACCATTGTAATGGTGAGACAGTTCAACTTAATTATTCCCATAGGAGACAATCCGTCCTCCACTCCCTTTTTCCCTTTTCCCTTCCAGAATAGAAATAGTTTTCATCCGCCCTATAGGAGTTTCTCACTCTCCTCCTTAAATTATAATTTCTGTTCAAACCAATAATTATTAATAGCGTGGATATATATACGATACACAGCCAATCATTTATCTGAACCTGCGTCAGCAGGTTCAATATAGGATTGATTGAGGAATGATGAATGTCATTAAAAAATTTAAATCGCGTCGGGAGGGACAACGGAGAAACGGATCACTTATCTCGTTGCAGCAATCGAACGACAACACCAAGATCTACGTTTTCATGCTAGTTTCATGTCATTAAACTATGCGCTTCAGGGGCGGATACAGGAATTCTGGAAGGGGGGGGGGTCCGACATGAATAATTAATAGGGGGAGGGTGCGGGTGCCCCCTCCCGCGCGAAGCGCGGAAGCTTTTGACGGATCGTCATCCCGCGCATAATTAATTGGTGACATTCTATAGAAACTTGAAAAGGGCGGCGAATACTGTGCGTGGGTCGGTTTGGGGGACTCTATTCTCAGTGCAACTCATAAACTGCGTATCCTAAATTAATGAGTAATCCCTATTTAACAGACTTTTTTTTCCTATCATGGCAGATAGCTGTGGAATTAAAATACGTATTTATCGCCATTTCACATTTGACACTGAATGAACTAATAAAGCATACAATGAATCTATACAATTGCTACAAAATCATTTATTGGTACAAAATACAAGATTGAAACATTTATCTGTTGTGTTTGCTGATAAAAGCTTCACACACCTCATCAATATCAATATCAACATCACTATGCAAATGCATCAGTGCTAATCCAGCAAAACGCTCAGAACTCATTGTACTTCGTAAATAGGATTTAATACGCCTCAATGCTGAAAAAGACCTTTCTGCTTCACAGCTCGACACAGGTATAGTGCAGGCAATAATTAATAGTACTCGTATGTTGGGGAAAACATCTTCATCAGCTGCATGGATACAATGTGCCAGATCTGCAGAAATGATGTTATCAAGGGATCCAGATTAAACGTTGCCACTGTTTTAATTCAGTTAGAAGTGATAAAGCACTAGGTAAACCACGTTCCCAAAACAATAAACATTTTGCAAGATCTTGTATATCACTGTGATTAATTATTAATGTTGGAACTAGATAAAATAAGTGACTACCAACCATACTGTCATGACTCGATGAAATCTATTGTTTAGTACTTGTTCCATGTGATCCAAGAATGGAATTGCCACATTAATTCTGTATTAAACTTCAGGATCTGGATTTTCTGGACCTGCATTAGCCCTGTGTTGCTGTCTTCCAGATAGACGTGAAACTGTAAGTACTATGCCTAACTCACTACCAATTCTGCTAGCATCCATAAACCAATCATGAAAATCTTTTTCAATGTTCTCTCTGAAAATTGCAATATCACTGATGACACTGTGTATCAAGTTATAGGCATGCACAATATCCTCATCTTGCGTCTTACCCATATCTGCATGTGTCAAAAAAGATAAATAACTGAAGTATAAAAGAAACTCCAGGCCCGTAGCGAGGTAAGTCTGAAAGGGAGGGAGACGGGGGGGGGGGGGGGGGGGGGGGGGGGGGGGGGGGGAGTTGGATCGATTTCTAATAGGACTGCGGGGGGAAGGAGTAGTCTAAGTGGTGTGTGCATGTGGGCCCTCATGCATTCACGCAGCTGAATCACGTAATGAGATAACGCGATCGGGTGGGTGAAGTCATGACAGGCGCGCGATTCCTGTACGCATAAACTACCATTTGCTTTCTATAATTCGAGATACTTTCCGAGCCCGAGTGAACAGGCTTGCCATAACGCTCTCTAGAACAATGAATATCACATGGGATGTTGTTAATTGGTTTCGCTAATGAATTAATTTAAAGTATAATCCTCATCATCAGGTCTGAGGGGGGGGTCCGGACACCACCGACCCCCCCCCCCCCCCCCCCCCCCTGTATGGGCCATTCCACCGATATAGTCTCGTCCCCAGACCCAGATTCCCAACACGTAGCGGTGATGTAATCCACCCGCAGCTGTTGGGAATCTGGGTCTGGGGACGAGACTAGGTCCGATATACCTTTGTTCGGCGCACGTACACACTTGTATAGAGTCGGATGCATAATATATTCCGTGGTATTAATTGCACGTGCCCACCCCCCTCCATCCCCCCCATCCCCTCACAGGTATACGTTATCGGTACATGTCTGACATGCTGGCTCTAGAGTCCTGCTTCTCGGTGGTGACACCGGGAAGGTCACCCGGTTCTATTATCGGTGGCACAACCCCACTACGTTTTTCCGCATGGTATACCGCTCTACGGGCTCACCCTGACAGATCGTTTGTCAGCTACATTTGTACCGGGCTGCAGATTGGCTTCAGAATCGGCTTTGCACATCACAAGCCACTAACGTAACGCCGCATCCAACATGCTCTCTGCGATGCAGTACATGACATCACTCCTACCCTGCCATCACCCTTAAAACTCCCTTCAGATCAGGAATCATAAGGTTCCACACCCACATACACACACCCACACACACACATACACATCCACACACATCGATACACGCACATACGACACACATGCACATATAACACACATGCGTGCATGCACACACGCACACACACACACAAACACACACACACACACACACACACACACACACACACACACACACACACACACACACACACACTGGGATTATTCTAAAGAGAGGCTGTAGGGAAATAGCCCCGAACGCTAGATAGACTGACAGTTATATAATGAGGTTGGCAAATAATGCACACCACTACACCATAAAGTCCTATATTCTAATGCAGTGATTACACCACATTCTAATACTACATAGTCCTTATTCCACAGAGGCATCAGCAGTCGAAGACCATACAATTTGGGAACGTGATGATTTCCAATAGCTATGGTGTCTGGGAGGTCGCTGTCAGCTCCTACTGTAACATAAAACTATTGTGCCGCTTATCACGTGATTGATGCTGGCCAATATTGTCCTTATATGGCTTGTCCCTGTCGCTGTGTCTGTCAGCTTCAAAATGATATTTTGTATAGAACAACGGAAATGTAGATACGTACGCAAAGAATTGTAGTCGGTTATGTACTTCGTACCTGGCGATGATCTGGCAAATATATATATGATATCGCAAGCGATACAGCCTATCCATGGATCACCCTCGATTCTCAAATACAGATACGGAGCGCTACGAACAACGACTAGCATGTTTAGGATGCCAAATGTAACGTGACTACTGGCACACTGTTGGGCATCGCATAAACGTGGTATTTTGCGGAGCGAACATGACGTATGCGGTGCAAAACAGTTAGCTACGCACATGTAGAACACCTAAACACTTCAGCTGCAACATACCTGAGTGAGTCTGGTTCAGGGCAAGCGTTTTCCCGCAGTGCCATCGCCCGTAGGTCATGTTCGAACGTCCATTATTCTTACGTAAATCATTGTGAAGAATTAAAAATGGAGACATTGAGTACCTCAACCACTAAAAGTGACTCAGGAAGTCACAGAAGTAGGCAAAAGAGTGTTGTATGGTAACACACACCTGCCTCGATGATCTGGTTAACATAATCCGAAACGAATTTTACCACAACTATCACAGATCCTGAGAAAAATGTACAAACGTCTTGAAAGAACCCTAATTTTTATCAAATTTCTACAGGTGTCTATGGACGTGTTGTTTTAGGGCCATGGAAGTCACAGATAGACCGTGAAATTTTTTATTTCATAAATAAAGCATAGCTTATGATGTGCTTCACTGTAATCTTGAACGAATTTTTCATTTCTGTCCTTTCCTGATTTAGGTTGAACAGAAAAGCAGTTTGTTCCAATGGACGCGTACGCGGAAAATTAACGGACGTTTGCAATGACGCGTCAGGAATACGTAATGAGCGTCTGAAATTTCTGGCAATGTTGTCCCTCTTTGCCCTGTGAAGCCTAAACGTCATAAACTTCCCAAATACATCAGACTTCTACTAAAACAGAAACGAAGATGGTATCATGTTGATAAACATAAGTATCGTGAAATCTCTAGACAGTATGAAAATACAGTTCAACAATTTCGATCGAACTATGAACACAAAATTGTCTGCAGTAAAAGCTTGTCAAAGTTTTACTCTTATGCTAATTCAATGATCAGTGCTTCACACCGTATTCCACCTCTTCTGCAAAGTGATGGTTCTTTTGCTATATCAAATGTTGAAAAATGTGAATTGCTTAATACATATTTTGCATCAGTATTTACTAATGATGATGGCAGTTTACCATCTTTTGTTCCTCGAGTGAAGGCAGATGTTCTAATGGCACCTATTACGTTTTCTTCTGATATTGTCCAAGATGCATTACACCTTCCTTCTAAATGTTCCAAATCCCCTGATGAATTCCCTGCTTTGTTTTTCAAATCAATTGCTTCTGCTATTGCCTTTCCGCTTTCCTTACTTTTTAATGATTCTATTGATAGTGGTATCATTCCTAAAGCATGGAAGGTTGCCTTTGTATGCCCTGTTTATAAAAAAGGCCTTCATTCTTTGCCATCAAACTATCGTCCAATATCATTAACTTGTATATCTTGCAAAGTTATGGAATCCATTGTATCTCAATCTATTATATCTCATCTCAGATCACATCAGCTAATATCTGCTGACCAGTTTGGGTTTCTTTCTAGACGCTCTACTTGCACACAATTACTAACTACTCTGAATGATTGGACAATATCCATTGATAATCACCTTAAAGTTGATGCAGTCTATATTGACTTTGCAAAAGCTTTTGATACTGTTTGTCATCCTAAATTGATACACAAACTTAAAGCATATGGTATGGCACCCCAGACCTTGAAATGGTTATCATCATTCTTAAATGGTCGTTCACAGTGTGTATATATATATATTGGAAATTGTTTGTCTAAGCTGTTGCCTGTTGTTAGCGGTTGTACCACAGGGGTCAGTTCTAGGCCCACTACTGTTCTTGTTATATGTTAATGATCTTCCAGATGCTATTCCCCACCCTGTTCAAATCAAGATGTTTGCTGATGATACTAAATTTTATCATGCTCATCCAAACCATGATAATACTGCAATTGCTAAGTGCTTATCTCTTTTTTCTTCATGGTCTGATATATGGCGATTGTCAGTGCATCACAGAAATGTGTATCCATTTCATTTGGAAATCCGAATATTCCTAGCTTCTCTGCAATGTTCAATAGGCAGTGTACCTTTGCAGTCAGTCACTTCAATTTGTGATCTTGGTGTCCATCTCAGCTCTGATCTTAAATTTCATATTCATTGTTCTTATGTTGCTGCAAAGGCTTTTGGTCGTTGTTCAGTGTTACTAAAGGGATTTATTTCTAATGATTCTCATCTCTTGGTTCTGGTCTATAAGATCTATGTAAGGCCTATACTAGAATATAACTCACCTATATGGAGTCCTTGGTTAATCTCTAGCTGATATAAAGTGTATTGAGCGTGTTCAACGTTTCTTCACTAGGACTATATGTAAACGTACTGGTATTTCAGAACTTAGTTATTCTGATAGGCTTCATAACCTTGGCATCCAATCACTTGAATATCGCAGAATATTTTCTGACTTAGTCTTGTGTTACAAGATTGTGTATCAGACTGTTGACCTCAAACGTGATGACTTTTTTTATATTCCCCTGCTTTCTACTACACGTGGTCACTCATGTAAAATCCAGCACAAGTGTATACCCCATCGTTCATGCAGGTACCATTTCTTCAGCAACAGAGTAATTCATATGTGGAATTCACTGCCTCAGCACATTGTTACAGCCAAAGATGTTAAAGTCTTCAAATCATTATTATCTAAACATGACCTTTCCAACCTTTGTAAACTTTTCCCATATAGATAGGCAGTTTATAAGAGCATTTGTATGCCATTACTTGCCTCATTATCATTATAATTATATCTCAATCAACACTGCCTATATTGAAGAGAGTTCTGGACGGGATTCGAAGATGCAAGTCTCTGGAGGGTAGCCGCCCCAGGACGCGTCTACCTATTATACCAGCCGTTCTTCGTCGGATCCGGGCCCCTCTCCTCGAATCCAACGGCCCAGACGGACCGGCCTTCTGGGCCATCGCTGTTACTGCCTTCTTCGGATTTTTTCGCCTTGGTGAGCTGCTGCTCGAGAGTGAAGCTTCTTACAACCCTTCACTGCACCTTAGCTGGGGAGACGTCGCCATCGACGCCAGAGCAGCTACGTCAATGATTAAGATCCATCTCAGGAAGTCCAAATGTGACCGATTTGGTAATGGGGCTGACATACTGCTGGGGCGCACCGGCTGCGAGTTGTGCCCAGTCTCAGCCATCATGACCTTCATAGGTTTGCGCCGCAGCACCCCCGGCCACTTCTTTGTTGACCACCAGGAGAAGCCTATTGTAAAGTCGCGCTTCGTGGCGAAGGTCCGGGACGCCCTGCGCACAGCCGGTTATCCCGAGGAGCAATTCGCAGGCCACAGCTTCAGGATCGGGGGGCAGCAACCAGCGCGGCGATGGCCGGCGTCGAAGACTCCATGATACAGACGTTGGGAAGGTGGCATAGCGCCGCTTTCCTTCGCTATATTAGGACCCCGCAGATTCATCTGGCTGCAGCCACCGCATCATTGGCGAAAGCTAGCCAGTGGCGGATACAGGGGTGGGTGTCCGGACACCCCCACCCCCCACCCCACCCCCACCCCCCCCCCCCACACCCCCACCCCACCCCCCCCCCCCCCCCCCCCCCCCCCCCCCCCCCCCCCACCCCCCCCCCCCCCCCCCCCACCCCCCCCCCCCCCCCCCCCCCCCCCCCCCCCCCCTCAGACCTGATGATGAATAAAATTACGGATTAATACTTTAATTCATTAGCGAAACCAATTAACAACATCCATGTGATATTCATTGTTCTAGAGAGCGTTTATGGCAAGCCTGTTCACTCGGGCTCGGAAAGTATCTCGAATTATAGAAAGCAATGGTAGTTTATGCGTACAGGAATCGCGCGCCTGTCATGACTTCACCCACCCGATCGCGATTATTGCAATTTTCAGAGAGAGAACATTGAAAAAGATTTTCATGATTGGTTTATGGATGCTAGCAGAATTGGTAGTGAGTTAGGCATAGTACTTACAGTTCCACGTCTATCTGGAAGACAGCAACACAGGGCTAATGCAGGTCCAGAATATCCAGATCCTGAAGTTTAATACAGAATTAATGTGGCAATTCCATTCTTGGATCACATGGAACAAGTACTAAACAATAGATTTCATCATGACAGTATGGTTGGTAGTCACTTATTTTATCTAGTTCCAACATTAATAATTAATCACAGTGATTTACAAGATCTTGCAAAATGTTTGTTGTTTTGGGAACGTGATTTACCTAGTGCTTTATCACTTCTATCTGAATTAAAACAGTGGCAACGTTTAATCTGAATCCCTTGATAACATCATTTCTGCAGATCTGGCACAATGTATCCATGCAGCTGATGAAGATGTTTTCTCCAACATACGAGTACTATTAATTATTGCCTGCACTATACCTGTGTCGAGCTGTGAAGCAGAAAGGTCTTTTTCAGCATTGAGGCGTATTAAATCCTATTTACGAAGTACAATGAGTTCTGAGCGTTTTGCTGGATTAGCACTGATGCATTTGCATAGTGATGTTGATATTGATATTGATGAGGTGTGTGAAGCTTTTATCAGCAAACACAACAGATAAATGTTTCAATCTTGTATTTTGTACCAATAAATGATTTTGTAGCTAATTGTATAGATTCATTGTATGCTTTATTAGTTCATTCAGTGTCAAATGTGAAATGGCGATAAATACGTATTTTAATTCCACAGCTATCTGCCATGATAGGAAAAAAAAGTCTGTTAAATAGGGATTACTCATTAATTTAGGATACGCAGTTTATGAGTTGCACTGAGAATAGAGTCCCCCCCAAACCGACCCACGCACAGTATTCGCCGCCCTTTTCAAGTTTCTATAGAATGTCACCAATTAATTATGCGCGGGATGACGATCCGTCAAAAGCTTCCGCGCCATCCCCCTCCCGCACCCTCCCCCTATTAATTATTCATGTCGGACCCCCCTTCCAGAATTCCTGTATCCGCCCCTGGCAGGTGGAAACGACGGTTTGACCAATTTCGTGTGGCATGGCTTCCGGCCTTGACGAAGAAGGGGATGGGAGACAAGTTAGCACGTTGCTCTACTGCATAGGGGAACATGGAAGATGCTTTGACCTCGGCAGGGATCCGGAGCGAAGACAGAAAGGACTACCAGAAAGTGGTTGCTACGCTCGACAAGTTTTTTCAGTGTGCGCAGAAACGTAATCTTCGAGCGCGCAAGATTCAACCTTCGCTCACAACAAGAGGGCGAGTCGGCGGAAGAATTTATCATGGCACTGTACAGTCTAGCAGAGGACTGTGATTATGAAGAATGGAAAGAAGAAATGATACGCGACAGACTGGTGGTTGGGATCCGAGACGCTGCTCTCTCTCAACAGCTGCAATGGGGTCATTCCATGGCCCGTCAGGATGAAATTGGACAGCACCCCTCAGATTTGTGTGTAATTGATCATGTTTGTTTGACCTAATACGGATGTTACTTTAACGCTATACATCTTTTAATAACGCGAATGGTTTACGAGATAACACCGTCATGAATAATTAATACTTTCTACTTTGAAGAGTCATAACTCCCTACTCACAGAACTTGTATGGCTATTTTTGGCATCACAGTGATGCTCTCTTAGTGAACAACCCAACTATAATATGTTTTTACACACAGTAGGGTACAAACGTACTGTTCAAGATGGCGAAAACTGTGAGGCGGCGCGGCAAAGAAGGTTTCCTGCTCAAAAAGAGCGAAGGGATATTGAGGGACTGGAAGCAGTATGAATGTAAGCTCAGTCAAACGTACTTCCATTATTTTCAGGTAAGCGGTTAGTTATTGCAACGCGAGGATGGCCAATAGTACATAAATCCTTGCCGCGCATGCACGGATTATAATCTGAGTAAAACTAGCTTGTACATTTAACTGCAACTACAGTAGCGCCTGTAGCGCAATTGCGGATTTAACTCAAAGCTTGAAACTTTATAGCTGTATATATTCTATATTATCTCTGGTGGAACCATAGATTAAAGAATACCTGGATACGAAACGCAGAGATAATTAGAAATGATCCGCGTTTCGGCACGTGACTCTTTTGGTCTAATAAATTTACATGGCTATACCAGCTGCCGACACTGACTTGCTTATTGTGATACGAGCGATACAGGAGACGATTACGGACACTAAGATACCTGGTACGCAGGCAGAAACACATCCTCTTAGCGAGTTGCTTACGATTTCCGATACCGTTGTTTTCAATACATTCGGACGGTTAAATTAAAATAACCCACAAAACTATAAGACATTTGTACATAACGTGTAACGTTGGTACACCTTTGACAGTATGCGTTCCACACAACAACTCTTTCTTAACAGTTATAAGCAAAATTGGACTTTGTTGCGTGAGTCTAGTTCACACACTATGTTCCGAAACAAGATGGGTCCACAACCTGTTCACAAAGCAGTTGTACCCACATGTTGAGGCCCCTTACAACGTATATACGTTCGTTCCACAGAGGGAATAATACACTTATTTGCTTATAGAAATGAATGGTTGGAAGCTTCTCTAAGTTGAGATGTATGTTCCGAAGAGGCAGAAGAAATGATACATACGGTACCTACATAGAGTGTGCTTAGTGAATTGCGTGAACAGTACTTACTAACCTGGAAAGTAAGACCAGTGGGAGTACGAATATTGCCGAAAATATCGAAGTTTGTGTTGAACAGCAGTGAAAGTTGGGAAAAAAGCGTACGGGTTAATCGAAACACACTAAGCTTCAAGGAGTTCGCCGCCTACAATTGACAATTCAATGGATCACGTGACGCGTTTCGTATCCAGGTATTCTTTAATCTATGGTGGAACGTACCGAGAATCTTAATGCACCACAGGAGGCCGATGAGAGGGTGGGAAGAGAGTGTGCTATCATTCTACTGGCATAAAATCATCAAACACTTTCGTCCACAGCAGAAAAGCTGAAAGTACAGATTATTGTTGTCAGCTTACGAGAGTTGAAATACCGGTGACTAAACGTGCGGAATTCCATGAGAAATTCCCATTTGAAGTACATTTCTCCTCCAAAGGATCACCATGGATCTTAAGTGCAGCCTCAGAGGTAGTGCATGAATACATACATGTGCATTCTTATCAGCATTTGGTTTAGGGCTAAAGCAATTCATGCTTGATGCACCATTATAGTATGAAAGAAAACTGATTAATGTTTTGGCAAATAATGTTTCAGCTACTGTGCATAGGTTGATGATAATGATGATGGTGAGTCACATTTACGAAAAACATTAGTTATGTATGTTTCAACTATTTGGAATAGTTTTGTGAACTATCTCTCAAGTTATCAGAAAGTTTTACAATCAAGGGAAATAGATTATTATTGTAAATTCTCGTTAATAATTATTTATTAATGAAAACGTTGATATGCAAACAACAATCAATCTATTTACTAGTCACGTAAAACCAATTAACTCAAATCAATGGTGCATCATTAAGTTTTCTAACTACTGCACTAGTAATTTTGAATCAAGATTTAGTAACCATGCATAATTGTGTCATCATGAATACTGGTGTCATAGACAATCAAAACCATCAATAAGTAATAGATTGAAATGTTCATTTATGGTCATTAATAGTGTGCTGAGGGTTGAAGAGTTTTTCATTTGACTAGTATTTAATTAACTGGGTTTGACTGGCCAACTTTGTGACAGTATCAAAAGCCACAACGTGATGTGTAGCAGATGAGCTGCTATATATGCAGTGATAAGAAAATAGATTTGGAAGTCCAGAGGCATGGGAAATGTGATCACATTTGGGTTGATTGATAATGAGGAAGGCTGTTACTCTATGACTGTTTCAACTAGGAAGAAAGAATTGCCTGGATGAAAGCACTCATACCTGGATCCAGAGCCAGGTTCAGTACCAGTGTCAAGATATTTCCTCCCATCCCATCCTCTGTATCAGAACTACATTCCCAGAAAGGACATCCACACTCTGAATACATCAGTCCACCCTCCCAACCCATCAGTCCACCCTCCCAACCCATCAGTCCACCCTCCCAACCCATCAGTCCACACTCCCAACCCATCAGTCCACACTCCCAACCCATCAGTCCAAAGTCTCAGCCAGTGGGTCCAAAGTCTCAGCCAATTGGTCCAAATCTCCTGTCTAGAAGCTGTGTTAGTTCTAGTGGACAAGGAGTTCCACATCCATACTCAAGCCATTTGCATGGTGGTGTCTCTGCTCCCTCCCCTAAAGAGAAAAGGAACATCTCTATACCGAATGCTACTGACTCCCAATATTGCTGTGGGGGACCTGCTAGCCCTGAGGCTCATGCATATTTTGAACTTGTAGATCAGTCTCAGTCTTATTTGGAGCCCGTCACATCTGTTAGTATGGATATGAGAAGCCCTGATGTGGTGCCAAGAGGTAGCTCAAAGGGATGTCAGGATTCGGCTTCATCTTGCAGCTGGAATGTCCGTAGCACGGATAGTGTTGCAGAGGATAGAGATGTTGTCCAGGTTGAATGCTGGTATGAAAAGTGCAGAAACACAGGGCACAGACACAGTACAACCTCGTCACTTAGGTAAAGCATTGCTTTTATAAGCACTAGTTGGCTTAAGATGATGCCATTTTGGACCCAATGTGTGGCACCTTTCACCTTCTCCACTGCCTATCATCCAGCTTGTCAACGGAAGAGGATGAAGCTCATCCACAATGGACCAGAGCCAGAACAGGTGAGTTTGTCGCTACCTGTTCCTTACAATATGAAAACTTGCCCTTTATCGGGGCAATTCACAGTATTCACCTTTACTTTGCAATAGCCAACATGGAGAATGTATATATTTGTCTTGGCTTGTGTTGATCTTGCCACTATTGCATGTTTTGTGTGCATGATTGACCACAAGATCTTCAATTTTACTGTCTTTTAGTCACTCTACCTGTCTCTTATTGGAGGGGATATTTAGTCAGCAGTTAATTAATGATGAGAGGCTGTTGTCTCGTCAAATTGTAAGCATTTGAGTAGTTATAATATAGGATCATTTCCACGAAAAGGGCATGTTTTTTTAAGATTTAAATTTTTTGATATTCCAGAAGTCTGAAATGTCCTACACATTGCTTCTTACGCACTGAGAATCGAAGTATCCATCATGGAGTTGTAAGGCTCTGAATTTATAATTAGCCATACATTTCAACGCAAGCATTAGATTTCTATTGCACATACTGGAGATTTTATAATGCATACGTTAGGTCCCTTTTCGTGGAAACAATCTCATATATATCATTTTTGATGAACTGGGGTGATGGTACAGAGTGAAACACGCTACACAAGGGCATTAATGGTAGGAACTGCTTCAAATGATTGATATTGTTTATTTGTGTTTGTTGTGCCCCAGTGTTGAATTCACCAGACAACATGGTATATAGAGGTGTTGAGGTTGCCAAGGAATTTTATATTGTTGCCAAATGTCTGCTTATTTCTTTTTAAAACAATTATTTTTCTTCTAGCAACAGTTTCATTACTGGAAGGAGAGCAGTTGTTAAACAATCTCCAGAAAGAGGCTCTCTTTATCCCACCCTCGTCACTCTCTGACTATGTTCCCATTGGGAAAGGTGAGTGTTTATCCAATGGGCATTGGAGCCAGTGTGCTATGGCGAGAGCCAGTGAGGGTGGGTGGTACCACTGGGGGGTGTGTGTGTGGATTACAGGGTATTGCACTGGTGCGTATGGTTTGATGATGGGTGTGTGCTTTGTGCATGGGGGATGTTATAGCGCATGACCGAGCAAGCATCCATTGGTTCACATTTAGAGATGAATTTCTAAAAGGCTATTACATGTGTCTAGTTTGAATGTTACATTGTGACAAGCTATACGGTACAGCTGCTAAGGCATGGTGCATTCAATGAATTCAATCAAACGTAACGGAGGGGGGAGGAGGGGGAGTCACTCTCATTTCATGATTCGAGATCTCCCTGCATCTATATCACCCACCTCAGGTCAGTTTGGGGAGGTGTTCAGAGCCACTCTGCACAAAGGGACACCTGGTGAGGTGCTGGTGGCTGTCAAGACCACCAAGAAGAATTCCTCCGAGAAAGACAAGGCTGATTTCTTGAAGGAGATGATGGTCATGTCCCAGATATTGCATCCAAACATCGTGCGACTCTACGGCCTAGTGGTTGAGGGTGAGTACCTCACAGCCAATGTGGGTGCATCGCTCATTGTTGTGTGTATGTACATGCTCATATGAGTGTGCACAATGTGCACATACATCCTGGTAAAGATGTAGATGTGTGCGTGTGTGTGTGCATGTGTGTGTGTGTGTGTGTGTGTGCATATATGCATGTGTGTGTGTGCGTGTGCATATGTGTGTGCGTGTGTGCGTGTGCATATGTGTGTGCGTATGTGTGCATATATGCATGTGTGTGTGTGTACGTGTGTGCATGTGCATATGTGTGTGTATATGCATGTGTGTGCATATATGCGTGTGTGTGTGTGTGTGTGTGTGTGCATAGATGTGCATGTATATATATATGCATGTGCGTGTGCATATGTCTGTGTGTACGTGCGCATGGATCTGTTAAGGAAAGAGGGAGATGGGGGAATGTGGATGGTACGTAGTATACTGTAATTCATGATTAATTTTTCTCGATGTATCTAAATTGTGTGCACACAAGCTTGTACAGTTGTATTTGGCAAGAGTGAAACTGATTTATGTGAAGTTGGCATCTTTTCCGTTACTACGGGTAACCTACACATCAGGTACCAAGTCCGCTTCAATTGTGCTGGAATATCTTTCTAAAGGCGACCTTAAACACTTCTTGACTGTAAGTGATGTCATTCTTATGGACTCTGTGGGTGTACCTGTGTGTGTTGTGTGTGTGTGTGTGTGTGTGTGTGTGTGTGTGTGTGTGTGGTGTGTGCGTGTGTGTGTATGTGTGTGTCTCTAACAGGCAAATCCTCGTCCTACAAGACAGCTGGTGAAGTACATGATTGATGTTGCCATGGGGATTGCACTATATTTCAGAGAAGGGTCTTGTTCACAGGGTGAGGTTTCTCTTGAAGTGGACCATGTTAATTAAAAAAGTAAATTATGTGCATGTAAACATATGCTGTGGTGTTGAGGAGTGGACGAAGTTTTCTGTCCCCTTTGGACTGTTGCTGACAGAACTGCTCTTCAACTCCCTTCTGTTCCCTCTCAGGACCTAGCTGCGAGGAATGTGCTGGTGGGGGAGAATGAGGTCTGTAAAGTGGCGGACTTTGGTCTCCTCAGGGAGCTATCTGAAGAGAACAGCATATACCAGTCGACAGCAAACGCCCCTTCGCCTGTTCGATGGATGGCTCCAGAGAGCATCAAGGATCGCACATTTTCTGCTGCCTCAGACGTTCGGAGCTACGGTGTCCTGATGTGGGAAATGTTTAACCCCGACAAGAAACCTTACGACACATTGAGCAACATGGAGTGTGCTATAGCACTGTTAAATGGCACCCATCTCCCCACACCTAGTTCAGCTCCAAGCACAGTGGCCAGGCTGATGAAGTCTTGTTGGCACAAGCAACCTGAAAGGAGGCCAAGCTTCCTTGTCATCTCGACCATACTGATAGCCAAAGGCCTTGTAGAGGCTGAGCAAAAGTAACCAACATTGTATGTGTTGTACAAAATAGCACTTGGTATGTTATTAGATATGTTGCCAGTGAAGCCTAAGGCAATGGACTATTGTTCCAAAGTTTGATTGACTCACTAGTCTGTCTAATAGAATGAACTGTATACTGCAATTTTAAAGAGGCAAGATGTCCAGGCATTATTTCATGCTGAAATAGTCTTCTAAGTGTGGGTAGCTGTACATTGTATATCACAGTGAAGCTGGAATATAACGTGGTTTTTTTTCAAAGCATCAGGAAGGTGCATAATCAGGTAGCCATCAGGCACCAGATGGAGTCTGGAGTTGTGCTATAATTGGACTGAAATTCCAGACTTAGGCAGATTGTATCATGCTAATAGCTCTACAATACCATTGTAATGGTGAGACAGTTCAACTTAATTATTCCCATAGGAGACAATCGTCCTCCACTCCCTTTTTCCCTTTTCCCTTCCAGAATATGAATAGTTTTCATCTTAAATTATAATTTCTGTTCAATTCTCTATGACCAATAATTATTAATGGCATGGATACACAGCCAATCATTTATTAATAACAGTTGCATGCCGTAAACTCACGGCTGTTTGCTTACATTGAAATCTTGGACATTAGGCCTCCTCCCCAAAAATATTGAAATAATTATGTAATGCCCTAGCAACACCTTGACAACCTAGACCCCACGAGCAAGCACGAACAAAACAAGTATAATCGCCATTTTAAAGACACAAAACAATAGTAGCACTACTTTTCTATTTAAAGCCTAAGTCACATGATTTAGGCTTTTCGATACTTTTAGCTATAGCGTTCGAAAGCGGGCACATATCGAAGGACGTCTTCACTACGGCGGGTTCTTTCTCCCCCAAGAGCAAATTTTGAGACCGAAAAAAAAGCGGAAAACTGAAGGCGACAAGTTGTTTTTACTATTTCCATTGTGTCTCTGTTGCCACTAGTTTTTTTGACGCTGCTAGAATGGAATAAAGTTGTCGATTACTCACGCGGTAAAGTAACATTCATGTGAGATGCACGTTATAGCACGTATAGAATAGTTTTAGGGTGGACCGTGTTTTTGTCTTTTGCATGGCTGGGGGATGGCTGCAACGTTGTGTGGTGCAATTGATAATTGGTGTTCTTTAACTATAGACATCAATCTTTGTGTCTTGTCGGGTATGGCCTGGTATGTCCGTTGTAAAGTATTGAACTTAGCATGTATAGATTCGGCCCCTTGTTCTCCCAAGAATTATAGTACAAGTTGTTGAGCACAAGTAATTGAACTTACTGTTCCTTTTGTAGGCATTGAAAATATGTTGTCAGGACTAGTGTCAGCCAGCCGTGTCAACACCTGAGAGGCCATCTGCACTTCAGTTCGTGTAGGTGAAACACTACACTCATGTGTATTGTACTCACAAGCCCGCATGTCCCTTGTGCAAGTAATGCAATGGACCATTAGCAATGCCTGGACTAAGGGCGGGGCTGGCTTTAATTCTGATGGGATTACAGGTGTTTCAGAATAACAGCAGGGACATTTAACATCATTGCAGTTAAATGCCCTGAACAGCTGCACAGTGCACATGGTGCACACTAGTGCTCTACATGGGAGCTCTAGTGGTTGGCACAAGACATCCAGGCAGACTGAACAAAGAAGCTGTTCCATTACTGTATTCAATTGGCTTGCTAGTGGGGCATCCGGTAAGCAGTTTGGTGGTGCAATTCCCTTAATGTAGCCAATAATTGAATTGGCCTTGGAACGACCTCCGGGATGTCTAGTTTTTCTCAGTGGTCCTGTTTTGGGATGGCACATCTGGATGGTGGATGTGCATGTATATGTGTATATGAGATTTAAGCTAGCTGCATGGTCATATACATGTGTACATGTATTAATACCTTGCAACATTCTTCATTATGGGCTTGCCATACATAGACTGTCGTTGACGATTTGTATGGAGAAAGATGGTGTTCAGCATGTAGAGACTTGTCGATGACTAGCTTGCACCGGTAACAAAAGAACAGAGGGTGAATGTCTGGGACATCATGGGTAATGTCAAACCCAAAGACACTGTGCAGATGCTTTGCAAACACTTTGCACTCATATGATGGTCTATTTTTCTCTCCTCTGTCTTTTAGAAATCTCCCACATACTCTACAGTGCTGCTGAACTTTCTCTCTGTGGTCATCCATCAAGCCTATATGCAACCGAAGCACAGATTATTCATAAGACTCACTGCCGTAGTGTAGCGCGAAAAAAACTAGTGGCAATTGCAGACTGATGTTTTCAGATAGTGATTTCATTTCTCTCCATGTTGCTATATACTAACCTCTTTGAAAATTTGCAGGGCGTCCGTAGAACAAACCTGAAGTGCACCCCCTTCTACGTCACGCGTGATGATGAGTGCAAAAAGAGGATGCGCGCTTTTAGGAATTGCTATGTATGGATTGCGCAAATGGCATAATAAGGACTAGACAGATAGTGGAAGGGTTCTCTGCACTCATTCGACTTCAAATGGGCAGGATAACGTTGTTTGTTTGATTCGCGCGATGCATGTTTATAATGAGGATCGGCTTTAGTTTATACATCCATTTACGGTATCGTTCTAATTACATCCCTAGTGTCCAGCCGCAAACAGCCGTGAACTAGAGAAATAATGGAAAGACAAATTAGTGTGTGATGGAGAAAAAGTACAACGCCAAGAGTCCCGGTAAGCCTTCTTTTGAGTTATCAGGAAGCTCCATCCACCTTGTGTACATAGCCGTAAAGCGGCTCATGAGAGAGGCGATAGAGCTGAGGGAACCCACCTTTATGTACCATGCTCAGCCACTGGAGGTAAGGACAAGCGCAGACGTTCAGTGTCGTCTATATCACCATTCTTGACGTGTGGTGCCAGGACAACCTGTTCGAATGGCACTTCACCATTATCGGGTCGAAAGGAACAGACTACGAAGGTGGACGTTACCACGGAAGGATAATCTTACCCACCGAGTACCCTATGAAGCCACCCAGTATTATCCTGCTCACAGTAGGTGGAGGTAAAGGATGCTTGGCCAACAATTCCAATGTGGTCGTTTTTTTTAGCCTAACGGACGCTTCGAGCTGCACCAAAAGATCTGCCTGAGCGCGTCTTCCTACCATCCGGAGTTGTGGCAGCCATCTTGGAGCAGTAAGATCGACAGGGTTTCTTTTCCTTGCGCCCTTATTTGACATTTCACGCGCTTCGCTCTATGTGGTGTGCATCAGTTAGGACAGTGCTACTGGCCATCATTGGTTTCATGCCTACGGAGGGCATGGGCAGTGTGGGTTCACTGGACTGTCCAGCAGATGAGAGACGTCGAATGGCTAAGAGGTACATGTGTGTGCCTGTGTGTGTGTGTGTGTGTGTGTGTGTGTGTGTGTGTGTGTGTGTGTGTGTGTGTGTGTGTGTGTGTGTGGTGTGTGTGTGTGTGTGTGGTGTGTGGTATGTGTGTTTGTGTGTGTGTGTGTGTGTGTGTGTGTGTGTGTGTGTGTGTGTGTGTGTGTGTGTGTGTGTGTGTGTGTGTGTGTGGTGTGTGGTATGTGTGTGTGTGGTATGTGTGTTTGTGTGTGTGTGTGTGTGTGTGTGTGTGTATCAGTGGGTTGTACAGGTCTGCCTGGTATAAGTGTCACACGCTCTGTGTGTGTGTGGGTTATTTTACATCAAGTCACTCCAAAATTGGACACTATATTTCCGAGTTAGTTCCAACTTCCCATATTTGTTCATCTTCAAAAATAAAAAGAACTATGTTTTATGAAATTAAAAAAATATTCACGTGATATAATATTTAATTTTTGGGTCAAAGCTTTGCTAAGCTATATCTTAGTCCGTGCTATAGTGATGTGAAACTTTCTTGGTACCAAAAGATTGGTCTTTGAAGCTCTATCTCTTCGTTATAATTGGTACTGAAAGTGGTTAAATTGTTAACTAATATTAATGATTGTAGCACTTTTTTTTGCATTGAAATTTCAACATTTGCCATTTTAACTCTATATACATGTATGCAAGATCATCATATAAGCAGTGTTCAAAAATAATTGCGACAGAGATTTTTACGGTTTAGCCAAAAAGAATCTTTGAACATAATGCAGCCATCTTTGACCTGCCCTCATTAGTACAGATCTGTTTACATATGTCTCTTAGTGGGGTTGCAACCTCGTATGTACACAACACACCCAGTACATGTAATGTATGGTGAGGTTTTTGTAGTACATCAATTATGCAACCTACTAAGATATGCATGTAAACAGACCTGGAGGGCGGGTCAAAAATGGCTGCATTATGTTCAAAAATTCTTTCTGGCTAACCCTAAAGATCCCTGTCGCAATTTATTTTTTTTGTAAACACTGCTTATATTATTTTATAGGAATTTTTTAAATGGCAAATGTTGTAATTTATTGCAATGCAAAAGAAGTGCTGTAATCATTAATGTTAGTTCATTATTCATTAATTAACCACTTCCAATAGTTATTATGATGGAGAGATGGACAACTGTTTCAGAACTACAAAGTTTTCACATCACTAAAGCAGAGGGACTAAGATATAGCTTAAAGCTTTTTTAAGTTTACCCAAAAAAATTAATATTCATAACGTGATATTTATGTGAGTAAATATAATTTTATAGACATTGGTCTTTTTATTTTTGAAGTTGGAAAAAATATGGAAATAATGTGTCCAATTTTTGAGTGACTTGATGTAAAATGACCCACGAGTGGTATGTGGATGTGCTTATTTGTATATATATGTGTGTGTTTGTTTGTGTTTGTGTGTGTTTGTTTGTTTGTGTTTGTGTGTGTATTTTTTATGCATGTGTGTGTGTGTGCATGTGCGTGGTCTGTAAGTACGTAAACGGTACGTGCGTGACTGAAAATATGAGGGATTGAAAATATGAGGGATTGAAAATATGAGGGATTGAAAATATGAGGGATCGAAAATATTGAGGGATTGAAAATATGAGGGATTGAAAATATGAGGGATTGAAAATATGAGGGATTGAAAATATGAGGGATTGAAAATATGAGGGATTGAAAATATGAGGGATTGAAAATATGAGGGATTGAAAATATGAGGGATTGAAAATATGAGGGATTGAAAATATGAGGAATTGAAAATATGAGGAATTGAAAATATGAGGGATTGAAAATATGAGGGATCGAAAATATGAGGGATTGAAAATATGAGGGATTGAAAATATGAGGGATTGAAAATATGAGGGATTGAAAATATGAGGAATTGAAAATTTGAGGAATTGAAAATATGAGGGACTGAAAATATGAGAAACAGTTGTATGAAGGAGGAAGATAGTGTGATAAGAATATTGTTCTTGGTTTTTTTTTTTGTGGCCACTGTTAGATCAGGAAGTTGGACTTGTCCAGTGTGTGGAATAGCCAATAAAGACATTCTTCCTGAAGGTAAGTGGTGATGTGCCACTCATCCTTCCTGTCTGTTTTACTTGCATATAATGTTTTGCTGTATGAAAGTGAAGTGTTCATATTTGTGTTTAATATGCAGCCACTGATGGCAACTCACAGCAGCTGTCATCATTAGAAGAAGAAGCCTCACAGATAGCTACACAGATGGCATTTCAGGTAAAGTGTGTGCTTGTGTTTTGTGCTTGTATGGTGGTGTGTGTGTGTGTGTATGTGGGGGGGGTATTTAGCTGCATATGTAAAGGAGTGGAATACATAAAACCAAGCCCTTCTCACTGTGGGGGGGGGTGCCAGGCAGTGTTTCTGGTGATGATGTTCGAGAGCCATGACCTTGGTTGCAGCAGAGATAATATAGTAGGGGGATTGGAAGCAGAGGCAATTAGCACTGATTATCGCGGCGCATCCTAGGTAGAAACCATTGAAGTGCTAGTACCTGGCATAGGCGATGCGTGTGCTTCTCTTTTTGTCAAGTCCATCTAGGCAGATAAACAAGCTACACAATAGTATACAATATCATCTCAATAGGAAAAAAACTCGAGGAAAAGATTGTCAAACACAAAGCACTGAAAAAAAAAAAGAACATACAGAATGCATGCAATAAATCACACTATAGTGTTTTCCTCAGGGCTTTTGACTTTTGGGTCATCTTTTTCTGGGTCACCTTGTACCTCTCAACCAACGCACTAGCCATTGAAAAACCTCGAATAACTATCCATAGATCAATTATCATTTCAAGGATAGTGGTGGTTACTTCGTCACTCCACGAAGCAGTCAATACTGACCAGCAGAACAATACGTCATCGTTTGTCTTCATTTGAACTTTCACATCACCAAGTTCAGACCCTGCTAGTATGTGATTTCGTATGGAGTACTCCATGGTTAGGAAAAGCTCAAATGTTAAGTTGTTTATATGGGTAAGACCTCCACGATCTATAGCATAAATCTATTCAGTGGATGGGCCAGGGTCTTCACCATCACATGCTATGAGATCATTTAAGCATAATAAAAGATCTTTCTTATTCTTGTGACCACTTTTGATAAGTTTCTTCTTCAAAGCTCGTGGTACGTACCCAGCAGTGTAACGAATGGCATTGAGAGATCCTGGCTTCTGTCATCTCTTACAGCTGGTTTGTTGTGACAGTAGTGGGCCTTGATAAGTGTCTTGAACATTGAATGCCCCACAAATTGTATGAAAAGAGATGATGTTGTGCCACAACCTGTGCTGAGTAAAAACTCTTTCCATTCACCCAGATACTTTTCTGAAGTGCGCAAAGAATGGTCTGTATATTTTCGAACTCTTCCAAGTCGAAACTTTGACCCACCCATGCCTGATCTCTGCTGAAACAAAATAAATTTGTATTGGATTATGCATAGGTGTTGAACTAAGTCCTTATTATTATCTCTGACCTAACAAAATCAAGTTTTAGGTGTCACTTTCAAACGCATGTATAGTAACCACGCAACGCACTTGGGGCTATACCCTGTGTACCAAACCACAGTTCAGAGCTAGTAGTATTGGAAAAAGCATATGAAGGAAAGTCTTGTCGTGCAACTGACCGTCGAAACATCCCGGGCAAACAAATCGGTTAAAAAACACATAACAATATCCTACTCAAGCAAGGATTAGTTTTAAAGCTTAAAACTTTCATCAAACCACAATACTACATCCGTAAGATACTTATAGCGTAAAGAATAGGCTAAAGCTTTTACCAGATGCGAGCGGTTACCCGGGCAAAAAAAAAATCCATCCTTTCACTACTTTCAAGCGGAAAAATAACGACTATGGATTAGGCTAACGCAATATGAATTCATAAGTCAAAAGAGTATTCATAGAACTATTCGTTGGCCGCATTATTGATTTTGGCTTACTTAGTAAGAGATTCGAACGAAAATCAGAGTCCTTCTCCAAAAACCCTTTGCACAAGTTTAGAGGTGTGATTATCACTACCTCGGATGTCCCGCGCATAGGTATAGCGCACGTGATGTGCTTCCAATCCCCCTACTATATTATCTCTGGTTGCAGGAGCATGTTACAGTACTTTGTGGTAATACATTTGTGATTGTGCAATCAATTTGTAACGAACCATACATTGACTTAGTGATCATCACATATGCCCTTAAATCGTGTCCAAAGCCAGTTTTAGTCCATGCCATTTGGGTCAGTGTTAGCTTGGGATTAAACGCTATTGGTATTGGGTTTTCTTGTTACATCTAGCTACATGAAATTTTATAGGTATATGTTGTCTAATCACTTACTTGCCGAGTCCTGTTAGTGAGCAATGTTAATACAGCATGTTGTTTTTTCCATTAACAGCCCAATGTAACAGACTGAGATGCAATTTTAAAATATAGTTTCCTCATGTAAAATTACCTCACCCTGGCACCTTTAGGATGTGTATGTTCCCCCCCCCCCCCCCCCCCCCCCCCCCCCCCCAAAAAAAAAAATATGAATTCCAACTGTGCATATGGTATTAGGATTTTTAAAAGGGTATACTTATATTTAACTTGAAGATTTTCATTTATTTTCATGCACCACCCTTGTAGCAGTGAGACAAATACGTTTTGTTTCTGGTTGATTTTCACAGTTCAAGCAATGGTAGATCATTGGGTGTCCCTCCCACACCAGTCATTGGGTATGCGAGTTGTGTCCCTCCCACACCAGTCATTGGGTATGCGAGTTGTGTCCCTCTCACACCAGTCATTGGGTATGCGAGTTGTGTCCCTCCCACACCAGTCATTGGGTATGCGAGTTGTGTCCCTCCCACACCAGTCATTGGGTATGCGAGTTGTGTCCCCCCCACACCAGTCATTGGGTATGCGAGTTGTGTCCCTCCCACACCAGTCATTGGGTATGCGAGTTGTGTCCCTCTCACACCAGTCATTGGGTATGCGAGTTGTGTCCCTCCCACACCAGTCATTGGGTATGCGAGTTGTGTCCCCCCCACACCAGTCATTGGGTATGCGAGTTGTGTCCCTCCCACACCAGTCATTGGGTATGCGAGTTGTGTCCCTCCCACACCAGTCATTGGGTATGCGAGTTGTGTCCCTCCCACACCAGTCATTGGGTATGCGAGTTGTGTCCCTCCCACACCAGTCATTGGGTATGCGAGTTGTGTCCCTCCCGCACCAGTCATTGGGTATGCGAGTTGTGTCCCTCCCGCACCAGTCATTGGGTATGCGAGTTGTGTCCCTCTCACACCAGTCATTGGGTATGCGAGTTGTGTCCCCCCCACACCAGTCATTGGGTATGCGAGTTGTGTCCCTCCCACACCAGTCATTGGGTATGCGAGTTGTGTCCCTCCCACACCAGTCATTGGGTATGCGAGTTGTGTCCCTCCCACACCAGTCATTGGGTATGCGAGTTGTGTCCCCCCCACACCAGTCATTGGGTATGCGAGTTGTGTCCCTCCCACACCAGTCATTGGGTATGCGAGTTGTGTCCCCCCCACACCAGTCATTGGGTATGCGAGTTGTGTCCCTCCCACACCAGTCATTGGGTATGCGAGTTGTGTCCCTCCCGCACCAGTCATTGGGTATGCGAGTTGTGTCCCTCCCGCACCAGTCATTGGGTATGCGAGTTGTGTCCCTCTCACACCAGTCATTGGGTATGCGAGTTGTGTCCCTCCCACACCAGTCATTGGGTATGCGAGTTGTGTCCCTCCCACACCAGTCATTGGGTATGCGAGTTGTGTCCCTCCCACACCAGTCATTGGGTATGCGAGTTGTGTCCCTCCCACACCAGTCATTGGGTATGCGAGTTGTGTCCCTCCCACACCAGTCATTGGGTATGCGAGTTGTGTCCCTCCCACACCAGTCATTGGGTATGCGAGTTGTGTCCCCCCCACACCAGTCATTGGGTATGCGAGTTGTGTCCCTCCCACACCAGTCATTGGGTATGCGAGTTGTGTCCCTCCCGCACCAGTCATTGGGTATGCGAGTTGTGTCCCTCCCACACCAGTCATTGGGTATGCGAGTTGTGTCCCTCCCACACCAGTCATTGGGTATGCGAGTTGTGTCCCTCCCACACCAGTCATTGGGTATGCGAGTTGTGTCCCTCCCGCACCAGTCATTGGGTATGCGAGTTGTGTCCCTCCCACACCAGTCATTGGGTATGCGAGTTGTGTCCCTCCCACACCAGTCATTGGGTATGCGAGTTGTGTCCCTCCCACACCAGTCATTGGGTATGCGAGTTGTGTCCCTCTCACACCAGTCATTGGGTATGCGAGTTGTGTCCCTCCCGCACCAGTCATTGGGTATGCGAGTTGTGTCCCTCCCACACCAGTCATTGGGTATGCGAGTTGTGTCCCTCCCACACCAGTCATTGGGTACACTAGTTGTCCTCTCTTTGCAGTCAGAAGCGGAAGTGAAAGCAGCCAAGGCCAGATTACAGCAGCAACACTCGGAGGCAGCAGCTGGAACATTACAGCAGGAGCAAGCACAGCCTGAGTCTACACCCAACTCCTCTGCTCCCCTCTCTCACCCTGCCTCCCCCTCCCAGCCCGTCAACCAAATGGGAGGGGTGGCTCCGAGGTCGGAAGGGGTGAGCTATGACCAGTCCCCAGACCTGAGGCACAGATGGTCGGCCGCACAGGGGGACGGGGAGAAGGAGCCTGTGACTGTGAAGAAGGATGCCTCGAGTGTTTGGAGTGGAACTGTGTCATACATCATCATGTGGATACTCATTGTGGCTATACTTGGACTCTTGCTAAGACGCTTGTTCAACTCTTAATGTCACTGGGGCCATTTTGCCCTTTCATTGACAGAGCCATATCAGCATCACTGTAGTGTTTATTTTGGATGAAGGGTACTGGTGGGCGTGGTGTCATGATAGGTGTGTGCCTTGGTCATGAAGGGTATGCCTGTCCCCTGGTCATGAAGGGTATGCCTGTTCCCTGGTCATGAAGGGTATGTCTGTCCCCTGGTCATGATGGGTATGCCTGTTCCCTGGTCATGATGGGTATGCCTGTTCCCTGGTCATGAAGGGTATGCCTGTTCCCTGGTCATGATGGGTATGCCTGTTCCCTGGTCATGATGGGTATGCCTGTCCCCTGGTCATGAAGGGTATGCCTGTTCCCTGGTCATGAAGGGTATGCCTGTTCCCTGGTCATGAAGGGTATGCCTGTTCCCTGGTCATGAAGGGTATGCCTGTTCCCTGGTCATGAAGGGTATGCTGTTCCCTGGTCATGAAGGGTATGCCTGTTCCCTGGTCATGATGGGTATGCCTGTTCCCTGGTCATGAAGGGTATGCCTGTTCCCTGGTCATGATGGGTATGCCTGTTCCCTGGTCATGATGGGTATGCCTGTCCCCTGGTCATGAAGGGTATGCCTGTTCCCTGGTCATGAAGGGTATGCCTGTTCCCTGGTCATGAAGGGTATGCCTGTTCCCTGGTCATGAAGGGTATGCCTGTTCCCTGGTCATGAAGGGTATGTCTGTCCCCTGGTCATGATGGGTATGCCTGTCCCCTGGTCATGAAGGGTATGCCTGTTCCCTGGTCATGAAGGGTATGCCTGTTCCCTGGTCATGAAGGGTATGCCTGTTCCCTGGTCATGAAGGGTATGCCTGTCCCCTGGTCATGAAGGGTATGCCTGTTCCCTGGTCATGAAGGGTATGCCTGTTCCCTGGTCATGAAGGGTATGCCTGTCCCCTGGTCATGAAGGGTATGCCTGTTCCCTGGTCATGAAGGGTATGCCTGTTCCCTGGTCATGATGGGTATGTCTGTCCCCTGGTCATGAAGGGTATGCCTGTCCCCTGGTCATGAAGGGTATGCCTGTCCCCTGGTCATGATGGGTATGCCTGTCCCCTGGTCATGATGGGTATGCCTGTCCCCTGGTCATGATGGGTATGCCTGGCCTACATAGGCCTACCCTGATCCTACATGTACCACCTACACAGGCCTAACCTGGACCTAAATGTAACTACACAGGCCTAACCTGGGCCCAAATAGATCTAGATGAACATAGAATGCTTTTCCTTATCGATTTTGGCAGAAACAGTGGGATTTCCGCTAGCTACCAGGGGAGGGGGGCAAAAATACTCTAAAATCTATGAATACACCATCCCCACAACTTTGAAGACTACTAGTATTTTTTTTTTTTTTATGCACTTAAAGGTTGCGACGTAACGTAGTAGTGCTTTATAAACTGATCTCAATTTTGGAAGGCTGCCGATAATGTACCTATACACAGGCCTAACCTGGACAATGTACATGTACCTACATGAGGCTACATCGGCCTAACCTGGACCTAAATGTACATTACTACCCTGGACCTACGTATAAGCAGGGCTGCCGCGATACATCGCGATATACGATATATCATATTTATCGCGACATTTTTTTGTCATATCGCCGATACAAATGTGCACGGGAATAGACGGAGTAGCACGGGGATAGACAGAAATATACAAGAAGTAATTTACTAAGATTCAGCAGATGCAATTAGTACCATACACATGCATGCATATACTGATACTGTTGCGCAGTGCGTACTGTGCATGCATGCAGCGGCAAAATCCAATCACGTGCCATGCATTGCATTAATTATATTATGCATAAGGAATTTGCATTTAGCCGTTCTGGTAAGAGCGCTCCATCGTTTTATATAAGCAATCTTGGAAATGAAGTCTCTAAACTCTGCCTGCGGTGGCAGCAACTGAGCAAGTTCATAACCTTGGCGGCCCCGCGGGTTGCAACTTAGTCATCACAGATTCCTCGTCACTTTATCAGAGACGGTCCAGAACCGCGGAACACCCTGTATCTGAGCTTGAACATGGACTAGTGGTATACTGCTGGTGGGGGTGCAGTACTGAACAACAGGCAACATGTTATGAGGAACTGGCTGAAACAACAGGCAACATGTTATGCGGAACTGAAAAAACAGGCAACATGTTACATGCAGAACGGACTGAAACAACAGGCAACATGTTATGCGGAACTGAAAAAACAGGCAACGTGTTACATGCAGAACGGACTGAAACAACAGGCAACATGTACTGAAACAACGGGCAACATGTTATGCAGAACTGAAAACAACAGGCAACAATGGACAAAGTTGGAAAGAACAAGCTAGATACGATAAGATCGTCAAGTTCACATATATATTTGGCAAACTTAATATTAAAATGGCATGCAGGGGTACACGGGCATATGATATATATGTACCCTGGCCAACCGCTATACCCGCACCTATAACGTGTTAAGGCAAAAAAATCAATAAAACAAGATATAAAAATTAAATTTTAATATAAATAAATTGGAGATGTAGGATTTCTTTTAAAAGTATCAAATTGTGTAAAAAGTAAGGAAACAAGGGATTCCGGAATTAATTTATGCAATTACGAATTTATAATTACATACCTACATTTAATGTAGGTATGTAATTATAAATTCGTAATTGCATAAATTAATTCCGGAATCCCTTGTTTCCTTACTTTTTACACAATTTGATACTTTTAAAAGAAATCCTACATCTCCAATTTATTTATATTAAATTTTTATATCTTGTAGGACTTCCATTTGGCGGCCTTCTGTAGCAACATGCATGCATGGTGATGCCACATGCATATTCAGTTGCCCTTTTTGGACACCCGCATGCATGACCCGATATGGCTATTTTGTGCCACCCAAAATGTTCCCACGCCGGGTATTAAATTTGTCTTTTTAACAATAACAAAATAAAAACATTTTGCGGTCAGCTAGTGCCTACAATATTAATTGCCTACAGCATGAAAGGACGGTTTATCTGTCGGTTCTTTTGACGCAGCCATATAACTAAACCGTTGAAGATTGCAATGAACATGTGATCGGTTAATAAATATTTACATGTGCAATATCGCGATACAATATCGCGATATTTCGCTCATATCGCGATATATCGCGATATAGACGATATCGGTTACAGACCATATCGCGGCAGCACTGCCGGTATAAGGTGTATAGGGGTTTGTTTTTGTTTTTTTAAGTCAACTTCAATTTGGTAAATTGGAATAACACTGGCTTGTGCATTCTTAAGTGAAATGCATTCGATTCACCAACAAAACGAAGCTATCATTAGTATATATAAACTCTAAACCAAGGTTATGGCTTCATATAGGATGGTTATGCGTCCTAGATCTAGGACGCGAGCCTGGAGATTAAACATTAATTAATATGACGCGCTTTATTTACATGTATTTCGCAATACATAATCGATATGCCACTGCTAAACTATACTACTACAGTACATACTGTTACTAGATGATTTCTAATAAATTCTCCCTTTGTGAAGGGCACTATTATTACATCCGATTCGAACCTAACTAATCACAGAATCACACTGTCAACATATCAATATCGAGTACTTGGATGGAACCACACAACTACGCTTAAAGTTTCTCACCTTATTATATTAGCGTTGCTGTTGTGTTAATTTAATAACTGGAGGTGTCGCACTGTACATGTACATGTGATCACGTTTGCAACACCCAAATCCAACCACATGCAATAGCTGCTGTTTGTTTCTCAGATGTCATCATTTATTAAAAAGTGTGACGCGCACGCCACAGAAATACATTATCGCGAGCACGTATTACAACGAGCTGTTTCCTAGCGACAAAGAGAGATACGACAAAAAGACAATGTCTGTATGGACTTGGAACATACTGTGATCCGTTTGGCATACCTGACCAGCATTGGGTAGATGATGTTTCTAAGTGGCCTCCAGTTGACTACCCCAGTATTTATACCTACTTTATTGAAACACCCGGAGGTTACACAAGAGAAATGGAAGGCGTTTAAGAGTCTCGAAGCTTACAACTACTATCAAAGGTTAATTGTCACTCAAATGATTTCCACCTCTACTTAGGGGTTGGAAGTTTTTAGTGTCCCCAGTTCTGTTACAGAATGTTTACTGAATTCCTCTCCTTGTTTATCTAGTGGTTGGGTGCGTGCTGTATTTTATCATGACCTTGGGCATGAAAATAAACACTGCTTTCTGAAAGCACTTGTAAACCCATCGCAGCGCCTGTCTGAAAAGCCCCACCAACCATGGGTAGTGGAACAGTTGTTACAGCTCACTGTACTTGTATGGCTGGGTATGTTTTGGTTTTTGTATACTGCTTAAAGACAATCATTTCATGTTAATAGATTGGGAGAAGTGTGCTCACACATTGGCGCAGTACTCTTTAAGGTGGAAGCCTGTGTAAGACTTGGAAAGGAATCTGTAACCTGCACGTCACTTCCATGCACATGGAATCAGACATTTTCAACAAAGTTATGTACATTCATTTTCTTCACCTACATGTATGATCTTCATTTAGCATACTATATATTGTAGATTAATCCAGCTCTGGTAGTGGACATTGACTTTAACCGTCCTAAGCGATTGAAACCAACAACTCTACAAAAGGCCGACAACTACAACGATCAGTTACAACTAGACAGAAGGTTTTCAAGGTTGTGGACATGCAATCCATTCTAAAGTAATTGCAAAGAACTAATCCTTCTGCTGCTATTTTTACTGTTCTCCCCAGTGTCAGTATAGAGCCACATATATCAGCATGCAGTGCTATGGAAACCAGACTTCCTCAACCTCTATCATATTTGTACAATGGTCAGAATCGTCTTCTTCCAAAGGAACAACTTTCTGACCTTGTTCAACATACCACACTTGTTCAACATAACACACTCACTGTAAATGACAAAGAGGCATGCTATTTAGAGAGGTCAACTAGGGGTCAGGCTACACACCATTATGGTTTGAACATGGAGTAGGAAGAATTACTGCATCTGTATTCGGACGTGTTGCCAAATGTCGTGAGAAAACATTTCCTAGCTCTTTAGTTAATACAATCATGCAGTACTCAGGCTCTAATAGGGATGTTCCAGCCATTAAATGGGGTATTGAACACGAGCAAGAAGCAAGAAGCACGTGAGGCGTATGCTAACATTATGGCAGTTAAGCATGCAACTTTCAAGGTCAATCCAGCTGGACTTCGAGTGTGCACTAGGCAACCATTTCTGGCAGCTGTTGTGGTGAAGGTCTGCTGGAGATCAAATGCCCTTTCAAGTATCGAAATAGTCAACCAGCCAGCATAGAGGATGAATCCTTCTACCTCCACAAAGTTGGCAGTGAAGTCACACTGGACAAAAAACATGACTACTACTATCAAGTACAAGGGCAGATGGCCATCTGGAAGAAACCATACTGTGACTTTATCTGTTAGACAACAAAAGGGCTAATCATCACCAGGATACAAGCTGATGGCAGAATTGCGTCCCCACGTACTAGTACCTGTAACGAAATGTTACGGCTATGTGGTGATGTCCTGACGAATCCGATCGCTGCAATCCATCGTTTCCTCTGAAATCCATCCGCTGGGATACGAAATAGACGAATATTTTCATCTTTTTTTCTTAAGCACCTCAAAGCGCAGAAAAGCTTAGGCATTACACTGTGCTCGACACTAACAATAAATGATGACGTAAATATAGTTAGGACACCAAAAAACATGGCGGCGAGTGTTGTGAACCTTCCCGGGATGACACTGCAACCCCTCTATATGCAGCCTTCTAATTTCAAGATAACGATCAGTCTACTCGGTGTAGAAAATACAGACTCGAAGCTTTTTAGTATTCCATGTAGTTAATGTTTATACGCTCATTTCCCCCTGTCATCCCGCCCTGGCCCACCTCGCCCTCTGCCTCGACTCCACCCTCGCAGAATTGCCCTAGATGGGCGTGTCCAAGTTAGAGGTTTCACGTTAACTAAATATCTATGGCAACCCATAGAAACGCCATTTAAAAATGGCGCCTTATTGCACCAAAACTGGTTTACTATTTTTTTAAATGGTCCCCAAATTCTTCACGACAACATCCACTTTTTTTCATATATTATATTATTTGGATAGTTTTAGAATAGTTGTAGAGGGTGGCAAAAGTTCTAACCTCCTCTGTTCATTAGTTATAACTAATAGAATATCTTAATTAGCATGATTTTTTTTTTCCATTTTGTATACAAGTCTATGGAATTTCATATTTTCAGAAATGGTCCCAGAATTTTGGACGGTACGAGGTACAAAATTTGAAATTTCCTACATTTGAACATCATTTAGAGTAGTATTAGTGAGTAGCAAAAGTTGCAGGTCCGTTATTTAATTAAATAATAATCAAGTTTGTAAAAACGCCATACATTCTTTATGGAACGTACCGCGGAATGAAATCCACAAACCGCAACTTCGTGACCGTTCATTTCTCCATATTATATACGTGGCTCCCGAAAATGGGATATCTATCCCCCCCCTACCGCCACTACTACCCTGGCTGCGCCACTGACGCGATGGGAGCTGGTGTCGTCCGTGAAAGCAGTTCACAATATTCTGCGATACACGTTGCCCGGCTTATTCAATTTAATTAGTTTAATCTGTTTAATTAATCACGTAAGAAGCACAGACTGCGCTGATGTTAGGGTTGCTTCTTCGGAGAAGAATTCGAAGAAGTAGAGTAAACAGAACGATGTGGATCCGTCCCATGCTACAAATGCGATCCAGGCAAGGTGCTTTTAACAATCTGTTACAAGAGATGAGACTGACAGACCCGGAGAAGCATTTTTTATTATCTTCGAATGACAAAAGAATTAAGAAAGGTACCTGTGATGAGTTCATACACACTCATCCACACACCCATGTTTTATATTATTTCATAGGTTTCTCCATCAGAGAGGCTGGCCCTGACACGTTGATATCTTGCATCTGGAGACTCACAGGTAAAGTAGAAGTTGGATTTGACAGAACTTCGTGTAAATGAATTCCGTGTGTATACATGTAGGTCTCTCTTTCTTACGGTTTTCGTCTGGGTAAATCAACAGTTTTGATAGAAACCTGTGATGTCATATGGAATGTGTTTGGAAAAGAGTTTGTTAAAGCCCCATCATCAGTAGATGAATGGAAAAGCATAAGCAGAGACTTCTACATGAAATGGAATTTTCCTAATTGTATAGGTATATACATGTACAGTATACACTGTTTATCCATAAAGAATGATTGTTTTGATATTTAATGCATTAATTAGGTGCCATAGATGGAAAACACATTGTGATTCAAGCCCCCCCCCCCCCCCCCCCCTCCCAAAGAAATGGATCATTATATTACAACTATAAAGGAACGTTTTCAGTGGTGTTGTTAGCAGTGTGTGATGCTAACTACAGGTATGTTATCATGATGCTTTAACCTGTATCTGACATTAAGAATGGTTTAGATTAATTTTGATTGACATGGGAGGATATGGAAAACAAAGTGATGGTGGTGTACTATCAAATTCTTTATTTGGTTGTGCATTTGAAGACTGTCGAATGATGTTACCTACTCCTTTGTGTTTGCCTGACACGTCCGACCCAAAACTGCAGCTGTATGTTTTACTTGGAGATGAAGCAATCTAAGAAATTACCTTCTGCGACCTTTCCCTGGTCAAAATGTACCAGGTAACTAATGTTTTCCTTGTAACTTACATAGGTATTTACATTTTTATGTCATTCCATTTGAATGCAGCTGATCAGACCATTTTCAATTATCGACTGTCCAGAGCACGCAGGATGATTGAGAATACATTTGGAATTCTGGCATCAAGGTATATAACATACCAGGCTCATTGCATGACTTGTTGCACCATTTCATACAGGTGGCGAATATTTAGGCACCCTATTATAGCAAATCCAGACAATGTAATCACTTATACTGAAGCTGCAATTACTTTGCACAACTTTCTGCGATGCACAGAGCCAGGGATCTATTCTCCATCTGCATGGTTTTGTGGATGGAAAAGATGGGGAACTGAGGGTAACATTATCAGAGGATCTTGGAGGCAAGATGATGAACCTTTGGGGATTCAACCTGTGGGGATGACAAGCAGCAATCAGTAGATTTTAAGTACATTAGTACATGTATCGTTTTTCTATTGTAGTTGTCATTTATTTGCAGGTACTCACAATCTGCAGCTGAGACTAGAGATCTATTTAAGGACTATTTCAACAGCGCTGCTGGAGAGCTGTCTTGGCAGTATCATCACATAACAAGAACCAGTTGAACACATAATTGAATACATTGCAGCAAAAAACTGATTGTTCACAGTATACCTACATGTACATCATTCACCGAATTCAACATCGTACAACGAATTTCCAATTTTACATAACAAGGCTCAAGCCTCTTTAACCGACCAGCAACTTCTAAGCAAAAGTTAGCATCCATGTCTTCCTTTTGAGTCCGGCGCTGTTGTGCTATTTCTTGGATCTCACGTAGGGATTAAATGATAATCTTATCACACTCATTATCAATCTTTTAATTTCTCGCAGTAAACATTAACAACATAGTCAGTCCACATCGCTCCGCCATTTCTTTTTTCCATTGACCAGCCTAGGCCCCATCCCAAACCATGTCTGCAAGACATATTTGGAATGGAAATCGGGGGGGAGAGCGCTAATGAGATCGTATTCATAGCCCTGCTAAACTGAATTTCCTATTCATAGCTCGCATCTGTGTACACTCCTGTCTGCACTCTGAATGTAACTGCCGCTTCATTTACATCTCGCATTAGTGAGGTAATGTCGTGCAGACATGGTTCGGAATGGGGCCTAGGTTGGTCAATGGAAAAAAGGAGCGATGTGAACTGACTATGTTGTTAATGTTTACTGCGTGAAGTTACAAGGTAAATGGAACAAAAACATGCCGCATGTGTTGAACGCTGTTTGTACTATATATACACCGAAATTCCATGTTTGGAGTCAAACGATATGGCTGTTCTGAACCAGGTATGTTTTCAGACCTTGTTTTTCGTGAGGCATGTCGATCCGATTCCAAACAGGATATTATTTCAGCAAAGGAATGGTAGTACAACAAGACTTTGAAAAAGGTAGGTCGCAACGTTTATGGTTCAGGAGATACGATCGTTACAAAAACTAGCCATTTTTTTCAGGGTCTCACGTTGGGGGCGGAGGGGGGGGCTTGTACGCGGTACTTTACGGTATATCATTTTCATAAGCATCTACAATTGTTTTGTTTTGTTCGTTGAGCTCCATTGAACAGCAGTTACAGTTAGCAGCGGCTCTTATTTATTCCCGCTCGCGCGCGTTGTTCATGCACACTATACCATTTTTACAAGTCGGTCTGAAGTGCGCGATACTAAGAACTACGGAACTAGTACCTGACAGCTGGCAGTTGTCACTATAAGTGTCGATTGTCAACAATATAAACATGCTTGTAAAAAAATTCATAGCCGACCGAGCGGACCTTGTATCATGCAGCAGTTAGCGGGTCTGGGACCGAGACTATACAACATCCACCCGTCCGTAAGTTGCCAAGTTTTCGGTTTTCCCTGCAGATTTGCAACTCTGAGCAAACGTGTGGTGAGTTAGTTATCTGTGTACATAATCCTCATCTCCTCTAGCTCTCTAAGCCGTGTTCAGTTTATGACTATACCTTTTAATTTTTTTTACATAGCACGCCGTCTGAAACATCAGTCTTCGAAGATCTAGAGCTACATGTAGGGAACATACATTATCTTTGATTTGTATTTGCTGCTGTAATTGTATAGAAAAATGTTTCTTCAAAACTTTTTAATCATTAACGAAGGATGGTTCGTGGGGACATCATTTGTACCAAATATGATGTTGTGCATTTCACATATTTGATACGTGTTTGCTTGCTAAGATCGATGTTCCAAATATGAGGAAATTGTTTTGGTACATATAATCATGTGCACATATATGATAAAGAAATTGTATTGAGGTTACTCCGTGTAATATAAAAATATGGTCCGGCAAATATGAAGTCCGCAACGGTGTCTCTTCTTTTCTACTATTCGTTTCTTAGATGCCTTGTATCTCACTTAGATGGTAAGTGTTCCATTGTTTTCTTTTCTTTTTTTTTTTTGTCTCGTTTATTGTTTTTGTTTCGAAGGCTGAGGAGCTCACTGCCTGCTTCTAATCCGTAGCACTTGTAATTCAACCTTCGCCCTCGGCGGTTGCTTACGCAACGCAGCAGGGCACCCTAAATCTATCTTGCACGTGCCAGGATTGCACTCCCGGTGCGTGCGCACAGATAGCCTGGTACCAAGACAACGTTCCAATCGACCCGTCCTGGAGAAGTCTACGGGTGTCTAACGACAACTCGTCTTGCACCACCGTCCTCGGCTTTGACCCCGTACAGGCGGAACAGAGTGGCTGGTACACCTGCGCGGCCGCCGATGCGTGGGAGCGAACCGAGAAGGACTTCTTGGTGATAGTGAACAGTTAGTTTTTGGTGGGGGCGGAGGGGGGGTGGTGGGAGTGGATGCTTCGAACAAACCCATAAGTGGTTGTTAACTCCAGGCGTAGGATAAGGTTTTTCTCGTACAGTCTTCAGTGGTTCTATGAAGATAGCTTGTTCTAACTTACACCTCAAAGTTTCTGTATGCGTATTTGTGTGTGTGTGTGTGTGTGTAAGTGTGTGTGTGTATGTGTGCGTATGTGTGTACGTGTATGTGTGTATGTGTGTGTATGTGTGTGTGTGTATGTGTGTGTACGTGTGTGTGTATGTGTGTGTGCTTGTGTACACATAAACATCGTCTTTCAGGCCCTCCTGTGTTGGCTTTCAACTCCTCCTATTTCATCGTATATGCTGCCTTGAACACTTCTATTACAACTTCCCTGTCCCGTTAGTGGTATTCCTGTTCCAGTCATCACTTGGTATAAGGTTAGGATATAAATCTCTTTCTCAGTACATCATCCTCTGTAACGCAACTATCTCCATCACTTGCAAGTCCAAACAAACCACTGACCTTTATATAATACCCCACCTCCCCCTCCCTCCTCCCCTCGTTGTCCTCCCCTCTCTTTCCCTCCCTCCCTCCCCTCCCCTCCCTCCCCTCCCCCTCCTCCTCTCTCCCTCCCTTCTCCCCTCTTTCCCTCCACTCTCTTCCCTCCCCTCCCTCCGCCCTACATTACTAGAATATTACCAGCGGTGGAGTTGGGGGCACACAAGTCAGCTCTGGTATCGACAATGTTACAGGCTCGTTGATAATCACCACTGAGTCAACACCTAGCGAGATGTTTTTCAAGTGCACTGCAAGCAATGGCTATGGAAACCAGAGCATCACTGTGGCCTTGATATCCAACAACAGCTGTAAGTCTGCTGGATTTCAAAGCATGTAATCCAGTGCATTTTCCTGATTAGTGCCCAGCACTGATACTCCACAACCAAGTGAGTTTTTTAGTGGACCACACAAAGGGATGAGTATTGAATGGGAGTTGGAGTGTTGTAACAGACCGGTATTGCATAATCCAATTTGAAATCATTTCTTCTACCTAGAATGTGCGGGCTGAATGCAATGATCCTTTAACCATCTCCACTTCCCTCTTAACTATCCTCCTCCCCCTACCTTCCACTTAGTCTCCTCTGGAATAGATAGCACCTACTTCAAAGTGGCGCCAGCTCCATACACCTCTGTCATGGCAGGCCGGACCATCAACCTTGTCTGCAGCATCAATTTCACCAATCCACCAATCTACTACGATCTCCCGGCACTCAGCTGGCTCTCTGGTGACACGGCCTTGGCCAACACAACCACAGTCACCGTACTCCAGAACAGCAAGGCATTTTCCTACCTTTCTATACGTGATGCCCAACCCAGTAACAGCTTGGTGTACTCCTGCAGTAATGGGACAAGGGCAGTGACAACGAACCTCACTGTACTCAGTAAGTCATCTGTTCTGCTTTGATTTGTACTTTGTGTCTTTTTGTACAGAACAAATTAATTTCCCATTGGGCCATGATGCAGTCGAAGATTATGTTTAGTTAACATTAGGTAGTATAGCATTGGTCATGGGTTTCATTAATGTAACGGTGTGCCAATCACAACATCTCAAACAGCAATGTTTTACGATGGCTGGCTCAGTTGGTTGAGTCTCTACACAGGTGGGTGTGGTCTTTCCGACACCGTTAAGTCTCCCGGTGCTGAGGGAAGTGAAAAGGACATTTCCGAGAACTGGAGTTTCTCAGGATCTTATGCCGCAAACGTGAACGGTACGGTCCAAGTCTGTCATGATGGGTAACAAATGTGTACTGTGTGTGTGTGTGTGTGTGTAGATGTATGTGTAGGTGTGTGGAGGGTGTTTGTGTGCAGGTATATGCGTGGGTGTGGATGTGTGTACACATGAGGTACATACAATCATTATGGAAATGGGAAATGTGTGCAGTTTGTGCATGGACGGGGGGGGGGGGGGGGGAGATGTGTAAGGGATAACATGTACACACGGAGAATGGCATGCTTATAGTAAGCACATACATATGTAATCAATCATCTGAGCCGTGATCTCTCTCACACAACAGGCGAGAACTGCTTTGTAGCCACCTACAATGCCAGCAGTGGCCAATACCCTTCCATCGAGCAGGAGATCAGCGGGCCAGCACGGAGTACAAAGCTGTGCATCAGGTGAGCGTGCGTTGTATTGGGATTGAAGATACCCACGAATGTAACCTCCCTCTCACACCTCCCCACTCCTCTCACACCTCCTCACTCCTCTCACACCTCCTCACTCCTCCACCTCATCAAAATAATAATAATAATAATAATAAAACAAAAAACAAAACAAACCTGCAGTGCTCGAATTAGGCAAGTAGGGTCTCCTATGGTAACACCAATGGTCTGCCTTTTGGTAGTAGAGGCAAACAACACAACGAGGAGAGTGACCTGCCTGGCCCACCCCTTCCCTTCGTCTCCTGCCTGGTACTGGGTACAGAGAGAGATAGGCTTACCCGAGGAGGGCATTGAAACCACACACGTCAAACTGAAGATTGTGTTGACAGTGGACGACACATCCACAGGTGCTGCTGGAGTGGCATATTTTGATGACATCTCTGCTTCATTCTCTGGTAGGTTGCTAACAGAAGCCATTAAAATAGCTCTTACAACTGTTCCTCTACACTAGGATCACCGCCACAATTGTTTATCAGCTTCACTGTATCTTTGTGCAGTGCTATGGTGCTGGTATTCTGCTTTGTTGTTTGTCAGCTGTGCTCCGTAAGGTTTGTTGATCTTGGTGTCAATCTGTATCTACGCATGTATGCAAGTACAGATAGAGGCATGTGTGCAAGTACAGATAGATGTAAGTACAGATAGAGGCGTGTATGCAAGTACAGATGGATGCATGTATGCAAGTACAGATAGAGGCATGTGTGCAAGTACAGATAGATGTAAGTACAGATAAAGGCGTGTATGCAAGTACAGATAGAGGCATGTATGCAAGTACAGATAGAGGCATGTATGCAAGTACAGATGGATGCATGTATGCAAGTACAGATAGAGGCATGTATGCAAGTACAGATAGAGACATGCATGCAAGTACAGATGGATGCATGTGTGTGTCCATCACTGGCTCCTCTCTCCACACTGCCATAGAAAATCTGGCATCACTGCGAAAGCAATGAAGAAATTGACAATGAAACTATCAAAGAAGAAAGTAAGTTTGCCAGGGGTAACTAATCACCAAACACATAACCCATTCTGAAACCAACTTTCATCTTCTTCAGAAAGTACCACCTCAAGAGGACAGTGCTACATGTACCCTACATGACACGGCTGATACAAGACAAGGGCACCAACGAGAAACCCAAAACTCCAGAGGAAGGAACAGAGGAGTATTACTACGTTGACGACATAAATAAAATCGCAGTGTTTTTTGACCAAAATGGATCGGGTTCAACAGCCATCGTAGTCAATGCCAGAGCAAGCCTACAAGACAAACAGCCCAACCCCACGGCCTCAACTGGGACAGCCCCCAAAGGCAACAGTGGAACCAGCAGTGTCAATGGCAATCCAGTGCCTGAAGTATCGGTTAAGCAGCTCATTGCGGCAATCAACCAACCTGCATCAATGGATGGCGACAGCAGAAAAGATACCGTGAGCCTGCAGAAACCCAGCAGTGTCAATAGCAATCCAGTGCCTGAAGTATCGGTTAAGCAGCTCATTGCGGCAATCAACCACAGTACTGCATCTCCAGATAAGAACTTGGTCCCAAAAGCAACTGACATCACTGTTAAGACTGAGAATGAAGCTTATCTCCTACCAGCAGAGGAATACGAACCAGTAGAAACGTCAGAATCAGCAACCAGCGATCATCAGTCCACAAAAGAAGTAAAGTCACGTATTTCAGATAGTGGTCACAAGATGGCAAATGAGCCAAGGTGCTTAAGTGCTGCAGTACTCCCACCAACAGCAGAATACGAGGCAGTGGATATGCCTGAACCTGCGATCATCCCTAGTGGTCAAAAGGTGGAAAAACGTACAACGCGTTCAACGTGTGCAACTACAGCTCCAGAGGAATACGAACCAGTGGAAACGCCAGAACAAGGAACTAGAGATCATCAGTCCACAAAAGATGTCAAATCTTTGTTCCCAGATCATCTCCAACCAACCGATATATATGAACTGGTAGAGATGCCTGAACAGGTAGCCAGTCCTAACAAGAAGCACACTTCAGTTAGTGTGCACCCACCCCCAAAGGACAGGATATCTTTGAGCTCTGCTGCTCTCCCACAAACAGAAGAGTACGAAATAACGGACATACCAACCTATTCCAAAAGACAGAGTTCAATTAGGGACAGCAAGAAGCTTCTACCAGCAGAGCCCGGATCGATGGAGAACAGCAACTACATGGCGTTGATTATCAATGACTTAGCCTCTTCCGACACGTATGACAGTGTCATTATGAACAACACTGCACTTCCCAGTGACGATGAGAGTGAGCACTATTTGTAACTTTCAGGAGCTTTGTACTATGTATGTAAGATGTGTGTCAATTGAACCCCCATTTTATAACCACACAAATGCCTTGAACAACATCGACGTTTCTGGGCGCTGCCATGCCAAGTACATACACTGTGCAACAGTTTATAATGTGTCATTCCAATTAACCAAAGAATGAGGAACACAAGGTACTACATAACTGAGTTCTTCCCACCCATACATTTGTTCAGCACACACCCTCCACTGACAAGCACATGGCAATGTGACTGTGATAAGGCTACAGGTATAGAGCAGCTGTGGCTGCTCTATACAATGGTTTATGTCCACCTGAAGTACCATATAATGATAGGTGCTTTAATTGTGATGTCACATGTATGTAAACAGAAGCGAGAGACACCAGCGTGGAGCTGCTGTACAAAAAAGGAGAGATAGAAAAACAAAATATGGTGTCCACCACACATGCTGTTTTTTTCTCTTTCCCCCTTCCATTTTCAGTCCCACAGCTTGATGAATCCATCCCACCCACAAGTCACCACCTTAGAAGTCTCGTGTGGTAACCACTGGCAACCGATGCACACCTTGTCGTGAGCCTTAAATCTGGTGAATATCCTGGTAGTCTTCCACTCCCAAAGCGTCAGCTTGCCATCAGCATCCCCAGACAGCACGAAGCTGCAAAGGATAAAGACAAATATATCCAGCATGCCAAAAAGCAGAGGAGCGAATTAGTGTGTAAATCCATTATCAAGTAAGGAACACACAGGGCGTAGAATCAGATGCATGCAAAAATGAAGACGAAAGCTTTACCTGCCATCTGGTGAGAAGTCTGTCTGACAAGCATAACCGGCAACCTTGAGACAGGATTGGGGAGGAGGGATAGATGCATCAGGTGCAACTCATGCACACACACACACACACACACACAAATCACATGCAAACAGAGCCCCTTACAATGTGACCTCTGAAAGTCTTCTTCCTATTCAGTCTGAAGTTATTGTGTACACCATAAACCTTTATCTGGTTATCCATCGATTGGCATGCTATCCACTTCCCTGGAAATAGAGACACTCAACCTCTTGCTCTCCAATACCTGCTAAGACCCACCATTAGGATGCAGTGTAACTGAAGGCATCGAGTGCATGTGGGGCTCTGCAATATACTTCATATCCACAGGAATGTCCCTGGACAATACAACAACACAGATCGAAGAAACCTGTCAACTTTAATTAAGCAACCATAAACTATGCATGGCATACAAAAAGGAATTCTAATAACGTCTAGTTTCACACCCGTGCAAGTATGCATACATGCACATAATCTTACTCCCAACGTGCACTCACACACACGCTCAACACTCGCACATTTGCCCCTCACATGGACACCCCTCACACATACACACGCTCACCCTCACACATACACATGGTCACCCTCACACATACACAGTCACCCTCACACATACACACGCTCACCCTCACACATACACAGTCACCCTCACACATACACACGCTCACCCTCACACATACACATAGTCACCCTTACACATACACACGCTCACCCTCACACATACACATGGTCACCCTCATACATACACACGCTCACCCTCACACATACACATGGTCACCCTCACACATACACATGGTCACCCCTCACACATACACATGGTCACCCTCACACATACACATAGTCACCCACACACATACACATAGTCACCCTCACACATACACACGCTCACCATTCCCAAACACGTAAGCTCTTGTCATCCGAAGTGCTGACAAATCGTCTGTTCTCATCCACAAACGTAACTGAGTTGACCGAACCAAGATGTCTGCAAAGCAAAAAGAACAGGCAATGACCACAGAAGCAACACACTTGAACAAAACACACTGAGTTGTGACAACAATGAAAATTTCCTCGTGCACACTAGGGTGTAACCTCATGATAACTGTGGTGTAACCTCATGATAACTGTGGTGTAACCTCATGATAACTGTGCACACTAGGGTGTAACCTCATGATAACTGTGCACACTGTGGTGTAACCTCATGATAACTGTGGTGTAACCTCATGATAACTGTGGTGTAACCTCATGATAACTGTGCACACTGTGGTGTAACCTCATGATAACTGTGCACACTAGGGTGTAACCTCATGATAACTGTGGTGTAACCTCATGATAACTGTGCAATCAGGTCAAAGTTGCCACCCGTTATATTACAATCCCACCCACTAACATCTCCAATAACATCATGCCCACACACACATCCCACATCATGCCCACACACACATCCCACATCATGCCCACACACACATCCCACATCATGCCCACACACACATCCCACAGCATGCCCACACACACATCCCACAGCATGCCCAACATGCTTGCCCAACATGCTTGCCCACACATCACAAATTAAAAAACAAACAAATACAAAATGCCACCTGTCATATTCCTGAACAATCTCCCCAGACTTCATGTCCCACTGCAAAGAGAGAAGGGTGAGGTTGGGTTTTGAGGTGTGATGTAGTGCTCAACCAAATGACTCACTGTGTAGATCTTCTTGTCCGCACATCCAACTATGAACAGATGCTGTTTGTCAGGGTCAGGGTTCAACTTAATACAGTAAGGCGTGGTCTTATTTTCATTGGTGAACCTTCCAAGGCACTTCCCTACAACCATTTAAAGAAGAGACCAACAGAAAACAAAAAGTAACAAAACACACGACGAAGAAAAAGAAGTCAGGCACCTTGTGCAGGCACACCCCATGCAAATGACGCACACACACACACACACACACACACACACACACACACACACATTCACACACACACACACCAGTTTCAGTATCCCATTGTTTCACGTAGCGATCGTAGCTACAGCTGATAAACTGGCTTCCGTCACTGTTGAAACAGATGTCTCGCACTGCTTTGCCATGACCTGTGCCCCAGATCCCCACACAGAAAAGGACAAGTGAAACAAGAAACAGGAAACGAACCTCAATACAACAATGAACTCGAGAGAGCTCACCTGTGTATGTTCTAATGCACCTCTTGTCCTTGTAGACTTCCCAAAGCTGTGCACAAGTATGAAATGGGAAGTGAAGGAAGAAAGGCGGTAGTCATGGTCTAGAACCTAGCCCTGCACTAGCATGGTTTCTTTTCTTAACTGACCGACCAACCCACCAACCGACACATGCAAACACACAGAGCTCCAAGTTCCCAGAAAAGCTCTACAGATACACAATGAATTTCAGGGCAAATATAGACCTCCACCCTAAATGTGGACTCTCTGAAATAAGGACACCTCGATACACAGGAGACTACCTCTAGGTCCCAAAAGTAGGGTTCCACTGTATCATCACTACACCTATACCTGTTCTACATTTAGTCCCATCAAATACACAAGCCAGAAGGGTGCTCCATTGCAAGGCATGACAAGACATTAGTGGTCAAGGCTATTAGCTTTCATATGGCAGACCAAGCTGTCTATGGGAAAATGCCACAACGTACAGTACAGGCATTCAAGCACAAATTAGCTATTTTATGATTATGCGAATTTTAGAAAGCAGGCAAAAATGAGGTCGAGGGTCTGCATGCCAATGTTAAAAAATGAGACGAACTTATCTGCCTATTCATATGGACAGTGTCCAACATAATCACTCTTATGGTACTTTTTCAAATTTTCCAGGACAAGCAAAGGAAGAGCAACACTTGCATTGAAACATACGGCTTCAGTGCCTATAAGTCAACAAAGGACAGTCCCATTTTGATGTGTAAGAATCATTTGATGGAGGAACTTTCCAGTTCACAGAATATTTGAAAACTTGACAAAATACCCACAAGGATGATTATGCTGGATGCTGTCCCATATCTAACATAAATAAATACAACCACACAATCATTCAGCCTTGATGTGAAGATGATCAGGGCACCCAAAAGAATACAACAGCAAAACTTTACTTTGATCTTGGAATCCATCCCAGCAGAAAGCATCAAGTGGCCGGACTTGGGGAAAAGCCTGATAGCAGCAACACCTTTGGCATGTGCATTCCTACACAATTCAGCAACAAACAATGAACCCATACATCATCAACCACACAGCAGACGAAACAACACCCTACCAGGTGTGAAGGAGCTTCTTGGGAGCATAGCACTTCTCTGGAGGGTCCTCAGCACGCAAGTCCACATCAACATCCTGCGGGATGTGAAGGAACGACCTCCCGAGATAGTCATGTGGGTCCTCAACTGTGCATGTGTGTGTGTGTACGCGTGCGTGTGCGGGTGTATGTGCACGAGTGTGCAAGTATGTGTGGGTGTGGGTGGACACAACACAATGACAGTGTGATATAGAGGAAAGGATCAATAGGACACAGACATTACACGACGAAGGTAATTCGAGAATACAATCCCAGCTTTGTGAAAGGCAGGTAGGGAGGACATAGCCTCCTCCAACCCCACAGCCTCCTCCCCACACTCACTGTGCAGTTCGGTGGTCTCATCGATGGTATCCTCCTTCTGTTCTTTCTCCTTTCTTTTTTTACTGTGAATCATCTGGTCCAGGATGAGCTTCTGCGCTTCTGTTGGCTTGGCAACCTTCACCTCATCCACGTACTGTCGCCACGGACCCTTGTACCCTTCAACCTTGTCCGAGTCTCCAGGCTGCTCTCTCTTCCTCTTCTCTCCGACTTTTTGTGACCCCTTCATCTCGAAAACAGTGGCCCCCTCAAATTCACCTGCCTGCTCCAGGTCACCAACGAACCTTCAATGCAAAGGTTATTATAAATAATAACACCACAGCGAGCACAGATTACTCACGGCGTGGATTGGGGGGCCATCCCTTCCACGACAGAAGGGTCAATAGCGTAACCTTATGGAAAGGAATTTGAAGGATCATAAACCCTCTCTCTCTCCCTCCCTCCTTCCCCAGCCATAACACCCAGTGGGCTTACCATGGATGTGGTAGGTTCTCCTCTGGTTCTCAAACTGGAAGGCATCAAAGTGAGCTGGCTCCATGTGGCCGGAGAGAATGTTCTTTTGTGCCAGCTGCTGTTGGCTCTTGAAAGGGTTCATGGGTCCAACCTAGGAGTGGGCTGTTCCAGTCAACCACGTGTCAGTCTGCGTGCTTACAAAAAGGCTGTCCCCAGCCAATACCATGCCTGTGGTCCCAGCCAATACCATGCCTGTGGTCCCAGCCAATACCATGCCTGTGGTCCCAGCCAATACCGTCCCAGCCAATACCATGCCTGTGGTCCCAGCCAATACCATGCCTGTGGTCCCAGCCAATACCATGCCTGTGGTCCCAGCCAATACCATGCCTGTGGTCCCAGCCAATACCATGCCTGTGGTCCCAGCCAATACCATGCCTGTGGTCCCAGCCAATACCATGCCTGTGGTCCCAGCCAATACCATGCCTGTGGTCCCAGCCAATACCATGCCTGTGGTCCCAGCCAATACCATGCCTGTGGTCCCAGCCAATACCATGCCTGTGGTCCCAGCCAATACCATGCCTGTGGTCCCAGCCAATACCATGCCTGTGGTCCCAGCCCCACAACACCAATACCAACAATCTCCAGCAGCCCAGTATCACGCCTGACAGTCCAAGCCCCATACTTGATAGTCCAAGCCCCATACTTGACAGTCCAAGCCCCATACTTGACAGTCCAAGCCCCATACTTGATAGTCCAAGCCCCATACCCAAGCCCCTTACCTGACAGACCCAGGCACTAAGGCACTAATTATATGGGGGTGCAAACCCTACATCTGACAGGAGGGCCCCCCCTCCCACTTTAAAACTGACCACCACTTTGGAAATCAAAAAAGATTAAAGAAGATTCAATAATCTTGCTACGCTAATGATTTGTCAAGGAACAATAATAGAAAATGCCATTTTGGTGTTTAAGTCTATCGTATGCATGTGAACTTTATCAGAGCAATTATGGACTGACATAATATATTTGTCTTCTAAAGATGCCTCTCTCCCCTCCCCCACTTTCAACATTGCTCCATGCACCCTAAACAGTCCAAGCCCTCATACCTGATGAACCCAAGCCCCATACCTGATGGACCCAAGCCCCATACCTGAGAGTCCCAGCCCCATACCTGACAGTCCAAGACCCATGTCTGACAGTCCAAGACACATACCTGACAGACCCACATACCTGACAGACCCATACCTGACAGACCCACATACCTGACCTGACAGTCCAAGACCCATGTACCTGACAGACCCACATACCTGACAGACCCATACCTGACAGACCCACATACCTGACAGACCCATACCTGACAGACCCACATACCTGACAGACCCATACCTGACAGACCCACATACCTGACAGACCCATACCTGACAGACCCACATACCTGACAGACCCATACCTGACAGACCCACATACCTGACAGACCCATACCTGACAGACCCACATACCTGACAGACCCACATACCTGACAGACCCATACCTGACGGGCCCAAGCAGCCTCCTAACATAGTTGACACGGCTTCATATCCACCTGTCTGCACACTGCAACCCATTAATCCAGCCCATTTCATTACAAAACAAGTCACAAGTAGTACTGTACATATGTGAAGGCAATTTTCATCATATGCACAAAAAAATTGATTGTGTGCAAATCTTTTCATTTCTCTATTAACATGTCAGGGGAGAACAGGGAGAACATTTACTTAAATCTACAATATGGAGGTCTATCATTGATGGTCACAATAAATTATGAAATACTTAAGGCCACATTATGGAGTTAATATCAGTTACAGATTCAATCACCTGTGAAACATCATACCCTAACCCGATGTAGACAATGCTTCGAACACTTGCCTGTGGTGCGAAAAGCTGTTCATATGTCGGGTTGAAGGTCACCTCCTTTGCGGTGGGGTCGATGCGAAGGACGGTTGTCTGCTCGAGCTGCGTAATAAAATCCATCGCGTGCATGGAAGTCCTTCCAATTAGTGCCCCCCTTACTTTCACTGGCACATCTGGAGCGCTCTGCACTTTACATCGTTCTTTTAAGTTTGAAAGTACACTTGCTGAATGCTCCGGGTTGAAAGCAACAGGAGATGGGTGCCTAACACTGCCTTCGTCATCGCTTGACGAATAAGCCGCCAATGCCTCCATCAAAGTTTACGAAATAATTTACGTTACCACTTCTCACGTGACCTATTAATTTTAAAAAGTGTTAAAAACCATTGTACTAGTAGTTGAACTTGTCAATTAAAAAGCCAGAGTTTTTATTTAATACAATAGCATGAGTGGCCTGTGTGTGGAGCAAATATTTCAAAGAGGGTGTGTATTAAATAGTGAGGGTGAACCTGTGTAATGTTCTGATGAAGGCATCTGATGAAAGAAGCAGTAAGAAGTTTATTTTGGAAATGCCATAGATACTGCAACACTACTTCTGTATACATCAACTTGACCTCTGCTTTCTTGGTTCTATCCATTATTGGAGTACTTCGTCTTCTCACCCATTTCCTCACCTTCAAGGAGAAGTAGGGCTGATGTAAGAAGAGAGAGAGAGAGAGAGAGAGAGAGAGAGAGAGAGAGAGAGAGAGAGAGAGAGAGAGAGTGAGAGAGAGAGAGAGAGAGAGAGTGAGAGAGAGAGAGAGAGAGTGTGTGTGTGTGTGTGTGTGTGTGTGAGGGTGAAAGGGAGTAATAGAGAGATCATTCTCCATGTTCATAAAGCACTATCAAATTGTTAAGTAAAAGGGAAAAGAAAAAAAAGTCACCTACTATAATAATAAGTCAATAACTCTGTTTTTCCATAAGAGAATTCCTTACTGAGCAACACTACCAAGTCAACAGAAACCAGCTAGAACAGATATTGTTGCCATTCAGGTATCACCCCATGCAGCTCTTTCACTTATGGTATAGTCAATGACGAAACTGAGGCTACACCACCACTAGGGAAGGAAAATGGATGGACCACAAGCCTGAACTAAATGCCGTACCTTGAGCTTGTAAAGCACCCACTGGCTTCAAATAATACATTTGGAAATTCTGCTCATATCAGTAAAGTCCAAAATGTTTATAAGCAGGGTATGAACCACTGCACATTTGCTTGGCAGTAACTATATCACGCCAGTGAGCTACAGAGAATTTGATAAAAACTTGTAATTCCAAGTATCAGAGCAAACCATAAGACATCGCACAACTCCAGTAATTTGAGATTTAATTAAGTTAGAGATCATATATTATCTCTGGTGCAGGCATGGAAAACATCATCTCCTATATATTGCCCCAATTTACCTTTTACTCTGTATGTAGTGAAAATGCATGTTCACAGTTACTCTATATCTGCATGCATGTGGGAATGTTATTGCCTGACCCAAACCTATAATACTACAAGCTTTCTTTTGGTCATCTCAGACAATTTATAGCCAGTGTAACTAGAACAAACCTTTATCAGAGTGGGTGGGAGTTCTAATCAAGCGATTAAAGTCCATACCCAGATGATAAGTTGTGAAACACTTCTTTATAGCATTGCTGATTTTCGTTTGCAGCTTGGGTGTGACAAAGGTGTTCTAGCCAGTTGCTAGAGCAACACTGCCTTTTACACAGGGGGATATGGGGATCAGTCATGAGCTTGGAAAAGATGCAACCACTTTCATTGTTCATGACCAGGTTCCATTCCATTGTCATCTGTCAGGTTCCAAAAAATAAAGGCTTTTAGAAATACTCTTTTTTCAAAATTAGGGGTAACTGAACAAATGTGTGAATTTAATAAGGTCCGTGAATTAAAAATGCATTTTCCAAAATGTTGGGAAAAAAAAACAAAACAAAACGAAATGGCCGAAATACACAGGGACACAGCCTCACAATCATAGCATGTTTGACATTTCATGATCCCTATGAATATATACACACATTTCTGTTGTTGAATGAAGTGTAATTGGAGTAGCTGGGGGGGGGGGGGGGGGGGGGGGGGTAATAAGCAAGTATGAAAGGAAGAATAGTGTCATCTAAGCATCGTGCATGTTAAGAAAGTGAGGTTGGTGTTTCACTGTGTTATGGTACGCAGATTGTTGTGTTCCCCCCACACTCAAGAGCAAGTGCAGGTGGCCATTGACAGTTTTCGTTTATAGTGTACCCTCAACGAAGTGAAGCACTGTGGAGGAGGATGAACTCAATTTATGTTCTGTTTGTGCTGAGCGGTGCTAGTTAGTGGTTATTTCTCTCCAGAAACAGTGGGCTTCCCCTGCTAGAGGTTTTTTTAAATCTAGGAGCAGATGTGGGCACACATCATCCAAATGATAGCTAGTAGTGTGCTCCCACAGAGCTGTGTGTTCAGGTCTCGTTGTGATGGTCCATGCTAGCTGTCATGTGTTGTACTATTTTGTGCATGTGTTTTACAAAGCTTGCTACATTCACACACTGCACAAAGGTTGCTGTCATGTCATGGGGAGGCATGGTATGTAAGGAGGGAGTGACATAGTGCCTGTGCTGAATTTTTAAACCATCTCACATGACATCACATTTCAATTTAAGCCACTAAGCATAGAGTTGCAGAACAATCACAAACTGCATGCCTGCTCCATTAGTTAATTTAATTCGTTTCTAAATTCACGCAAAATAACAGTTAAACCCTAAATTGAAGAGCATTTTGATGAATTCTATCATCCAGTCTGTCTACTTAGCTGTTTACTGTATGCATGCATGTCCATGTGTTTTGCTCTTTAATTGTACTCTTCCAATGTGCTGAGTACAGGTTTGTTTTACACAAAGGTGCCTTTAGACATGCTCCCTCCACTTCTTCTTTCCAACTGTTGGTGTTAAGTTGGTTTTGAGCACGCTTTCAATTGTCCTTGTGGAGGCTTTTCCTCTATTGAATTGTGCCTCACCATTGGCTATGGAACCTGATCTTCAACCATTATCTAATTAACACAAAACAGCAAATGCTGATGAGGCTTTCCTTATATTATTCATCAATAAGAAGGTTTTCACTCCTTTCGTCAGATCTCAGATTTTAAAACCTCTCCTCAGTGCTGTCAGCATCTTTAACATGAACATCACGCTCCTACAAAGCAATATTTTGTTCCAACACAGCTAGAGAAATCTTGGACCAGTTAGTCAACAGCCTTTTATAAAGGCTTGGATAATAAACTTTAGCACTTCATCAAAAAGAATTAGTACCGTTCAAATGACGTCACGCAGGCGGGTAATTAGATTATTGCACAACTTTTTATTTATTTTTTATTAAGAAATAATTTTGCAAACAAACGTTCAGTTCTCGAATTTACGCGTTTGGAATAATGGCTTATCTTCAGCGCTTTCTCAGACTATCGTCAGTTGCTCCAGTTAGGAGGGCTGCATATATCAACAGAGTAGTTGTTGCTAGCTACCACGAAAAGGTAAACAAAACTATCTTTTGTCCACATTTCATATAGCCAGGTGTTCATTCAAGGTGATCGATCATTACGAGAATCCGCGAAATGTGGGAGCTTTCGACAAGAACGACATGAACGTAGGAACCGGTCTGGTCGGAGCGCCAGCATGCGGTGATGTGATGAAGCTACAGGTTAGCCCTAAGCGGTTAATACGAAACACATACTACAGCGCGTTACCCTTGCATTTGGTGACACCGGTACCCTGCTATCGAAGGGGACACACAATCAATCCTTTAGCCCAGCCGCAGCAGGTTTGTTGTTTTGAAACCTCTGTTGTTATGTAATAAATTAGCATCAGCTATGTGCTTCAAAACTGCTGCGTGTATAAACCACTGTGTTAGGCGCGCGTTCGTGCCTGTGTGTGCACGTGTGCGTGCGTATGTTCGAGTGTGTGTGTTATTGCCTCACGTGTTTTCGTCCTCCGCAGATCAGGGTTGACGAAAACGGTAAGATCATCGATGCCAAGTTCAAGACCTTTGGCTGTGGGTCTGCAATCGCTTCGAGCTCGCTTGCAACTGAGTGGGTGAAAGGAAAATCGGTGAGTGGGCTTCCTGGCACATCGTGGCAGTTGTTATAGAGGCAGGAGGAGGTGGGGTTTGCAGCATTCAATTGTGTAAACTGCAACCTTTGGACAGAGTGGGTTGAGGGAGGGGAAGGGATGGGGGAGGGGAGGGGAGGTATGGGGAGGGGAAGGGAGGGGAGGGGAAGGGAGAGGAAGGGATGGGGAGGGGAAGGCATGGGGAGGGGAGGGGAAGAGATGGGGAGGGGAAGGATGGGAGGGAGGGGAAGGGATGGGGATGGGAAGGGATGGGAGGGGAAGGGATGGGGAGGGGAAGGGATGGGGAGGGGAAGGGTATGGGGAGGGGAAGGATGGGTGAGGGGATGGGGATTGGGGAGGGGGAGGGGAGGGATGAGTGGATTGAGGGAGGGGATGCTGGGTGGATTGAGGGCGGGGATGGTGGGTGGATTGAGGGAGGGATGGGTGGTGGACTGAGGGAGGGATGGGTGGTGGAGTGAGGGAGGAATGGGTGGTGGAGGGAGGGAGGGATGGATGGTGGACTGAGGGAGGGGTGGACTGAGGGAGGAATGGATGGTTGACTGAGGGATGGATGGTTGACTGAGGGAGGGATGGGTGGTGGACTGAGGGAGGGATGGATGGGGTGGACTGAGGGAGGGATGGGAGGTGGACTGAGGGAGGGATGGGTGCTGGAGTGAGGGAGGAATGGGTGGTGGACTGAGGGAGGGATGGGTGGTGGACTGAGGGAGGGATGGGAGGTGGACTGAGGGAGGTGGGTGGTGGTGGATGAGGGAGGGATGGATGGTGGACTGAGGGAGGGAGGGTGGTGGACTGAGGGAGGGAGGGTGGGGGGGGAGTGAGGGAGTGAGGGGTGGGTGGTGGACTGAGGGAGGGATGGATGGTGGACTGAGGGAGGATGGGTGGGTGGAGGGAGGAGGAATGGGGTGGTGGACTGAGGGAGGGATGGGTGGTGGAGTGAGGGAGGAATGGGTGGTGGACTGAGGGAGGGATGGGTGGTGGACTGAGGGAGGGAGGGGGTGGTGGACTGAGGGAGGGATGGGAGGTGGACTGAGGGAGGGATGGGTGGGGGTGGACTGAGGGAGGGATGGATGGTGGATGAGGGAGGGATGGATGTGGACTGAGGGAGGGATGGATGGGGGAGGGAGGGATGGGTGGTGGAGTGAGGGAGGAAGGGTGGTGGACTGAGGGAGGGATGGGTGGTGGAGGGAGGGATGGATGGTGGATTGAGGGAGGGGATGGGTGGTGGAGGAGGGAGGGATGGGAGGGGACGGAGGGAGGGATGGGTGGTGGAGTGAGGGAGGGATGGGAGGTGGACGGAGGGAGGGATGGGTGGTGGACGGAGGGAGGGATGGGTGGTGGACTGAGGGAGGGATGGGAGGTGGAGGAGGGAGGAGGGATGGGTGGTGGATGAGGGAGGGGATGGGTGGTGGACTGAGGGAGGGATGGGTGGTGGACTGAGGGAGGGATGGGTGGTGGAGTGAGGGAGTGATGGGTGGTGGTGGACTGAGGGAGGGATGGATGGTGGACTGAGGGAGGGATGGGTGGTGGAGTGAGGGAGGAATGGGTGGTGGACTGAGGGAGGGATGGGTGGTGGAGTGAGGGAGGAATGGGTGGTGGACTGAGGGAGGGATGGGTGGTGGACTGAGGGAGGGATGGGTGGTGGACTGAGGGAGGGATGGGAGGTGGACTGAGGGAGGGATGGGTGGTGGTGGACTGAGGGAGGGATGGATGGTGGACTGAGGGAGGGATGGATGGTGGACTGAGGGAGGGATGGATGGTGGACTGAGGGAGGGATGGGTGGTGGAGTGAGGGAGGAATGGGTGGTGGACTGAGGGAGGGATGGGTGGTGGAGGGAGGGATGGATGGTGGATTGAGGGAGGGGATGGGTGGTGGACGGAGGGAGGGATGGGAGGTGGACGGAGGGAGGGATGGGTGGTGGAGTGAGGGAGGGATGGGAGGTGGACGGAGGGAGGGATGGGTGGTGGACGGAGGGAGGGATGGGTGGTGGACTGAGGGAGGGATGGGAGGTGGACTGAGGGAGGGATGGGTGGTGGACTGAGGGAGGGGATGGGTGGTGGACTGAGGGAGGGATGGGTGGTGGTGGACTGAGGGAGGGGATGGGTGGTGGACTGAGGGAGGGATGGGTGGTGGTGGACTGATCTTACACTGTTCTATAGGGTAAGGAAGTGTTTTTGCTTAGGAAACAAATGAAATTATGTAAGTTTGATATACATGTGCTATCACAGGGATAGCATGGTCGTTATTATTGCGTACATGGTGATTTAATTGTAGAGGTAATTTCAGTACTGTTCAGGTTCCCTAATTGCAACGTCTCGTATTTTTTCACCAAACTGTGTTCAGTGTTTATTTTGATTAGCTTTTCTTCTCGCTCACCAGTTGGATGAAGCTGCAACCATCAAGAACTCTCAGATAGCCAATGAGCTCTCTTTACCTCCAGTGAAGCTCCATTGCTCAAGTAAGCACAGTGAGATGAGCCCCATGGGTTATAGTTTAATAGCGAACCAGAGGGACCTGGTTAGTTAGCTCAATGCATTAACCACAGAGAGAGGGGTACAATAATATTTTGCATTCCCACTTTTCTTATAGTGCTTGCAGAGGATGCCATCAAGGCTGCCCTGAAAGACTACAAAACCAAGAGGGAGAAAGCTAACCAGACCACAGCACCCCCTCAAGAGAAGGCTGTAGCATAATAGGAGAGCAACTCCTTTACCCTATTGCTGTGGGTCATGCTATTCCACTTTTCTCTTTATCTCCGCGCTATTTTGCCATCTGTGATGTGCTGTTTTTTTTTGTATTGTATCATTGTGCCATGGACAAGTTATTTAAATGCTTTCGAAAAATTCTTTGGGAATAAATACATAACCACACACAAACATGACATACACACAATAGTCATAGCCTCTTGCTGGAACGGTACTGCCACACTGTGCTCACAGCCTTGTTCCTTATCTCCTCAAACCAGTCCCACGTCTTCTGTTGCGCTGTCCTCTGCTGCATGAGGCACACCGCAGCCTTCTCCATCCTCCCTCTCTCCTGGGTCAAGTAGCTGACCGTGTCCTTGCACAGCATCTCCAGCTTCTGGGGCCTGTGCTCGTCAATGCTGATGTCCTCAGACAGCTCAGGGTTTAAAGCGAAAATAAACACTCTCAGGGAGCAAATCTTGTAGCACAACATGAACCGCTGTTGGACAAAAGGGTTAAAAAAAAAAAAGCAAAACCATTTTATCATCAAAAAAAAACACAATACACTTATTATTATTATTTTTTAGCAATAACCAAAGTAGCCAAATATATGTAGGTCAGAGACAATTACAGGGCCACGCTATCAAAGCTTTGTGCCTAGCATGTGTGTGTGTGTGTGTGTGTGTGTGTGTGTATTGGTGTATCTAATTATTTGATCTAGTTTATATAGTTTACTGTGATTATCTATTATGTATGCCATTACATATTAAAATTGTATTAGTATGATTTACACTATACTACATTTGCTGAACAATTAACTCACACGAAGGGCTATCCTGCTAAGCAATTCCCTGCATGAGCTCTGCAGGTGAGTGTCTGAGTGTCAAGTATCAAATTTGTAATACTATCAATTACACAACACGCTGTTTTTGTTCTCTGTTGTTATTGTGATTATCTATTATGTATGTACATGTATTATTATTTTCTATATATGGGATCGTTTCCGCGACAAGGGACCTAATGCATACATTATAAAATTTCCAGTACGCACAATATAACGCTTGCGTTGAAATGTATGGCTAATTGAAAATTCAGAGCCTTACAACTCCATGAGGGATACTAGTACTCAGTGCGTAAGAAGAACTGCGTAGAGGACATTTCAGATCTAGAATATCAAAAAATTTGAAATCTTGAAAAAACATGCAATAGGTCCCTTTTTACGGAAACGATCCCATATGTATTTCATTAGCAATCATTTATTACATCAAGTGGTATACATAAATCCCACTGTATGTGCCTAAAATGGACGCTGCATCACCTTCAGTGTCGGTGGCGCTTGCAACGACTTTGGTCAACTTCTCCCTCAGGCTGGTGCTGGTGGTGACCTCGCCTGCTTTGGTTGGGCGGATAGGTCGTCTGTAGATGCCCGTCCCGAGAGAGATGACACACTGGATGGGCACCTTCCTGCCCCACAGCATCCGGGCCTCATGGACTGCTATGGCGCAGGGATTGTTGGAGAGGAGGCCTCCGTCCTTTGGGAGAGAACCACCATGTCAGTAGTGATATGCATTCGTAACTAAATGAAAAGCACATGAACCATATATACAATACATTTTCAAAGCACAGGAATACAATATGCACATACAAACGCACACTCTGATGTCAAATGTAATATATCAAGACGAAAGCACAAACCCACATACCACCAAAATTCTGAAGCATAGCGTCCAACTATACTAGTAGGTTGAAATGATATGGAATGACCCTCATATGCACACACACTCACACACACTCACACATTGCATGAGCATCAATAAATAAAGCAAAATACACTCTCCCTCCATCTTCTTCTCTCTGCATCTATCTCATACCTGGTACACATGAGGGCCAATCTTGACCTCCTCCAGGTATCCTGGGGCAGCTGTGCTAGCCATGATGGCCTCCCAGATACGGGTATCTGTAGTGCTTGGATAGCAATGGGCGGCCGGGTTCCCAGGCCTGTGATGGTAGTTGCAGAAAAGAAACGGCTGCACCACAGACTGGTTGATGAGAGTGGAGACAAAGGACACCTGGGGGTGTGACGGTGGGGCAGTTTAGGGGCGAGGGTGATATTTGGAGTGTGTGTGTGTGTGTGTGTGTGTGTGTGTGTGTGTGTGTGTGTGTGTGTGTGTGTGTTGCACATAAAGTAGTAGTATCAATGTGAGAGTGGCAGCGAAAAAAGTGGTATGGCTCAAGGTAGGGTGGTGGTGGCCATATACTGTTTAGATGATGTCTCAAATGCTCACACACTCACACACACACATACACACACACACTCCAAAACTTGTGCATTTACAAATGACACAATTCATGCAAATGGCATATGCACACACAACACTGACACATACATGTCCCACTCTGGCTCACCGTGCACACACACACACACACACATGTGTGTGTGTGTGTGTGTGTGTGTGTGTGTGTGTGTGTGCATGTGTGTGTGCATGGAGTGTGGGAGATGATGCAGGGCAGGTCAGGGCAAGTACAAGTGACACAGTCTGGCTCATAGGGTTAGTTCCCAGTGGAAATACTGACCTTTGGGGGAAATACTGACCTTTGGGTTCAGGTGGTCAGTAGCGGTCTCGTACATGAACATCTCGGCCTCTTTGTACTGCCTGTGCAAATTGAAGAGCGCAGCTAAGGAAGGTCATCTTGTACCCAGACTATGTACATGTAGCTAACATAAGGACACCACTGTACTGTCCCATTACAAATACAAAGCAAAAAGACACCAAAATAAGCCAAAAAACAATAACAATAACATATTTATAGAGCCTGAGTAACCCTAAGAAAAATGTTGCCAAGTCTTGTCCAAATTCATGTGTATATCTAGCCGCAGTGTTCCAGTTTTTCTAGAGCACCATTCAACATGCTTGTGCCATCTAATTGCAGGCATATCACTCTTCTAACTTATACAGGTTGAAGAGTTTGTAAAAGTGTTCCTCCCACAAATAATAAAGTGCCACGCCCCTTGGCACTTAAGTGTGTGTGCCTTGTAGGGGGAATGGTTTTTACAAACTCTTCAACCTGTACAAGTTAGAAGAGTGATATGCCTGCAATTAGATGGCACAAGCATGTTGAATGGTGCTCTAGAAAAACTGAAACACAAGATATTACACATGAATTTAGAACGAATCTTCTTAGGGAACCATAGGGTTCGGAGGGAGATGGAGAGGATGGAGGGAAATGGTACCTTATGATCTTCTCAAGGATTTTTGCATCGTAAAAGGCGTGTGTTAGGAAGAGCTGGCCTATTCCAAGCAGGTTGTTCTTATTAAAGAGCTCCATGCTCATCTGCCTGTACAATGTCTCCACTTTGTCCAAAGGTTCCCTCCTGAGGCACACCAGGGAGGCAATGATGGCCCCGGTGCTCGTGCCACACACATAGTCAAACATCTCGTGAATTCTCTTGCCAGATAGCTGCTCCAGAAGACGCAGAATGACGATGAGTATGATCCCTCTTTGCACGGTGTAGGGATGATGTTTGTGTGTCAGAGTCGGACATTTATGTGTCAGTATTGTGTGCATATGAACAAGATTGCATTTGCATGAATGTGTATGTGTGTCATTTGTAAATGCACAAGTTTTGGAGAGAGAGAGAGAGAGAGAGAGAGAGAGAGAGAGAGAGTGTGTGTGTGTGTGTGTGTGTGTGTGTGTGCGTGCGTTTGAGACATCATCTTTAACAGTATATGGCCACCACCACCCTACCTTGAGCCGCCACCGTCCAAGGACAATATCCTAATCCCCCTACCGTTAAGGGTTGGTGCGTGTCCCAACAGAGCCAATGCTACTCGTGCCTGAGCGCGCACTTCTCCCTCGGGGGAATTCGTGAGTTCCAACAATGTGGGCACTAGGGCAGGGCTTTTCCATGCCTCGGCTGATGCGGTTGGATCGTGACGAAGGTGTTTGATCAGCTGATGAAGCTGGCTTTTCTCGAAGTGGTCAAGAACTTCTCTCACGCCTTCGGTTTTCGGCGAAGCTTCCACTGTCACAGAACGCCTTGACTGTGCCGTTTGCATAGGTAGGAAGACTATTTTCCACGTTCTTAACAACCCGGACGTCAGTGCTCTACTCATTGGAAAGCCTGGCGAGAGAAAGCTGTCAACGAGAATGCGTTCTGGAAAGCCTCTCTATCTTATGACGTCATCTGGTGAGAGAATATGGATGACAACGACGGTATGTAATGAGAATTTTTTAATAACAAAGAAAAAAGAAATGGCAGTTATATTGTTTATTCCCCTTCAGATGTGCCTCCCCTGGAGGATATGACCGGGGGTACTTAAGGCCACAACTAAAGGAAGCGCCAATCAGACGCGTGTATCGCAACATGCTCGTCAAGCTGCTGTCGATCAAAACCAAGAGAGTAGGGGTCAGAAGCTAGAGGAGGGCGCGAAAAATTTCGGCGGTCTTAAGAAAGGATTTTTGACTGCCAAGCACAAGTCCAATGATGATAGTGGCTTGGCTGCAGTCCGCCCATCCAAGTGCCCGCCAAATAACGATAATATACCCCACCTTCGCAGGAAGTCGCCCAATGCAGGCAGCCTTGAGATTCCGGAAGTGCAGGACGCCATGAAGAATGCTGCACCACTGCTAGCTAGCAGGGGTTAGTTTTGTTTTGTATTGAATTGTACTTGCTGTTATGGTCAGAACGATAAGAGAGATTGGGGGTTTTCCAGAATGGGTGACAGATGACCTGCTAGAAAAGATTGAGAGCCATCCGCTACTCTCCAAAGCCTTCCGAGATCCCAGCCTATCACAGGTCCTTGCAGAGTTTCAACGCAACCCAGAAGCCATGCTTAAAGCTGCACAAGGGAACCAGGAGATGATGCAGTTCTTGCAGGAGTTTTCGTTGCTCATGGGAGGACATTTTGCAGCCTTGTCAGGCAAGAATGCTCAGGGTAGCAAGACGGCACCAGAGGGGAAACTCATCACAGAAGCATGCACATCAAGTAATTGTGTCCGTGTTGCATGTATACTTAATTCAATTCGTTGTTGCTAGGTGGTAACAGTGAGGAATTAAAGTTCAAAGAGCTCCTTCAGAGACCAGACATACAACAAATCCTATTGGACAAAGAAATACAGAGGTTAATTGCAACACTGAAATCAAACCCAGACCAGGCACAACAGTAAGCCATGTGACTTGCACCCATATATCTGCATTGAAAATGACTGGACCATTTCACATGTAGAATTCTAAGGTCTTCAAATTCAGATTTCAGGCAGAAGGTCCACATACTTGTGGATAATGGAATACTAGGCATGCAACAAGCGCCAGTGTAACTAGATTGCACATATATTTATAGAAAATTATTGCTCTGAATAATTCACGTCATTGCGGGAAGCTGGTGCTCCGATTAGAACCATGGTTTCCATAGTGATGATATTACCGGTACATATAAACGGATAGTAGAATGGACGATGAAGACCAACGTAGTGAGTACTCCGAGGATTTTGAAGATGAGGTTGCGCAACACAACGAGTCTTCTGCGCATGAAACCACGGGCCGCGATCAAACTAAAACCCAGAGCTATACGTACCAGCGAAAAGGCACAGAGAGAAGTGGCGATCGTGGAAGTAAAGGCAAAATAGGTCAGAAATAACCGATTTTCAGAATAGATCAATTTCTAAATTGCTGCTTGTTTTGATCTTAGTGGTGAAGAAGCGAATGTCATCGAACTTGAGACTGTCTCCGTACAAACACAGCACGTCGCTCACCGGGTCATCTCCCAAGGACCGGGTCATCTCCGCACGAGTGCACGAGATCAGCAACCTGCAGAACGAGTTGGCGGAGAAGAAGACCGCTATGGAGAGCCTCCGCAAGGAGAACAAGATCCTTCTCCGGCTACAGGCCAGACAAGAGAAGGAGCTGAGCAAGCTGCAGCATCAGGAGGGGGAGTTACCCCAGATTTTGGCGCACCACGCGGAGGAAGTTAGAGTGCTCCGAGAGCAGCTCAGGAGGTCTCAAGAGGCGGCGCACGCGGCCGATAAGAAGCTGGCGGAGGTGAGGGAGGAGCTGTACAGGATGTCTGGGAGGACGAAGGAGCTTGAGGAAGCGGCTAAGAAGAAGGATCTATTGGAACGCGTGTCGCTCACGCTTCAGCTACAGCAAGCCAACGATACGATCAGCTCAAAGGATAGAAAGATCGTTGTGAGTACATCATTAAGGGATGCACCTTTGCATGTCTAAGGGTTTATAAGTCTATGCAAACTTGAAAGACCAAGTGTCACGTTTTATCAAGACTCTTCCTCCAGGAGTTGGAGAGGAATTGTGAGGTCCTTACAAGAAATCATGCACAAGAGGTGAGGGCACTTCTGTCAAAGAACAGGAGTCTGACTAAAGAGGCTGAAGAACTAAATGAAAATATTCAGATAGCTCAACATCGTTTGAAGGTATGAAGAGGGAGGGAGGGTGAGAGAGAGAGAGAGAGAGGAGAGAGAGGAGAGAGAGAGAGAGAGAGAGAGAGAGAGAACCATTAGAGACAATGGTGCAAGGAAATAGGGTTCGCTACATAAAGGACGGGCATGAAATGTTTGTCACCTTACCTACTACCAGTAACATTTCAGTATTTCAGTTAGTATAGTCCAATTAGTGCACATGCAGGCACACTACATGTGCAGTGCAGCCATATTGCTCGCTATCATACAATATCCATTACTAATTCAAGTGATCTGGTTCATTTCATTGCAATGCATATTGACACCAAAATTACTTGTTAGATCTTTTGTAATGACAGTGTTTGCAGGTTAGTTTACAACAATGTATTACACAGTGTAAACTATCCATCAAGTCGTTAATGCTAAATAGATAACGATGCAGAGATAAAAACAGTTTATTTTTTGGGAATGAAGGAGCCACTCTCACATGCTACGATATGCTGTGGTACCTCCTCACCCCTTGCATCCGATCTTTCCATCAACCGCACGGCCATTGTTGCTACTAATTCACCTCTAGGATTCATGTAGATCAAAGTGTAAGAGAATTGTATTCACAATAGCGTGGTTGTGTGTTTCTGTGTGTATTTGTTTTTTTTTAATGTCTGGATGCTACATACTTCATCTCGTGTTGTGTACATTTAGGAAAAAGAGAAGGAACTAGATGTTCTTAACATATACAGTCAACGAATAAATTGCTCAATGCCAAAGGGTCTGAGCACATGTCTTCACATGCCACTGATGGAAGGCAGTGATACACAGACGGAACTCTCTTTCCCACCCAGTGATCCGGTATCCTTCCATGCTACAGTTACCTTCATGACTGCTACAACACAAACCGAAACACCTGCATCTTTTTTCCAACCCCTTTCTCCTCCTGCACCTCCTGAATCCAGTTGGAAACCCTCAGCTTCCCCACCGTCTGATGTGATCGTACCTTTGAAGTCCTCTGGTGCGGACAAAGCTCCTAATGTTATAGGCAGCCTTGGTGAGCTCCATAAGGAATCATTAAGTAATGTGACCCCCCAAGCAGGCACAGGTGCCAGAGCTGTCAATTCTTTTGATGGAAGCCATGTGGAAAATGTGAGCAATAAACTAGTTGGGGAGAAGAATGCCATCACCTCCAATGGCAACTCTGTGTACAGCAACCCTTCTGAAGAGGAAGAGCGTCAAAAAAAGGAACTTCTTTTGGCAAAGCTGAGAGCCCTTTCCAATGGCCCCCCTGCAAGTGTGCCCCTCAGTATATCAGCGCTGACAAGGAATGCTGCAGAACCTGCAGTCCCTATTGGCGGTTCCATTCAACAAGGGATCAAGAGTGCCCCCACCTCTGATAACCAGGTGATGTCATCTGCACCCAATGTCGGCGTAGCGCCCACACTTCGCATGGACACCAAGCAGCCCCCACCTGTACCCCACATGGCTGCAGAACCAGGAAAGGATGCCAGCGATACTTCCTCCAAACTAAACAAGTCAGCCGGAAATGACTCCAGCCTCGATTCTAAGCAACTCCTGCTGGCCAAGCTAATGGCCATTGACAAGGTTGTACCCGCAGAATGCAGTAAGGAGACATCAGGAGAGAGTAATGGTGGCTCCAAGCCAGCCAAACCCCTCGCAAGTGAGGCACGCACTGATCCAGCAGCGAGCAAGCAGCTGTTGCTCGCGAAACTAATGGCAATTGATACGGGCAAGGAAATGGAGTCCTCGAAGAGAGGTAGCGTTTCCGGAATCCCCGACACACTCAAAAGTGAGCAGCAACCTGACACCAGTGGCCCCTCATCCCAGTCCAAGCTTGAAAACATGCACAGAGGAAAGCCTGCCTTTGCCACAGACGATGATCCTTTTGGCTTTAGGGTCATTTCAGCTGAGAAGAAGAAGCAGAAAGAATCCAAGCAGGGTGGTACGGGAGGAACATTCATGACAGAAAACGAAAGTGAGCTCCCATCCCAAAGTAAGCCCAGGTTTGGACGAAGGGTTCAGGTGCCACTGCAAGGTGGGAACTCATCTACATCTACAGTAGAGCAGTCTATGTTATCATCGGCACAGGTTCCTTCACAGTCCTATCAACCCTCATTCATGGGCTTACTGAAAGACACCACTGCACATGACTTAGGTGGTCCCCAGACCCATGCTTTAGGTGGCCTGAATTTGGGTAGCCAGGTGGGCTCGATTTTGCTAGAAGGTGACAAAGACTCAAAGGAGTTGAAGAAGGCAAGCATGCACACCACAGCTGCAACTACTCCTTCTCACAATGGTGCTGGCAACCAGAGACCTGCAAAGCCACTGCTCCCTTTGAGACCAAAGGCTACTGACTTTGACATAATGCCAGGAGCCATTCAGGGAGATGATGACGTAGAAGAAATTACCCTGTGATGTGATGTGTTGTAATTCACTGGCATGTGGGCATGTATCTGTGTGTTTGGTTTGTGTTTTCCACTGATATCTGATAATAATCATATTCTTAACATACACCAATCATTGTATCCTTTCATGTTGGGATGAACATGACGTGGCTCCATTGACCACAAAACATTAGCATACTGTAGCACCCCCACAATCGTAGTAAGCTGATATATTGATTTGATGCTTTTTTTTGTTTTTGGTTAAATTGGGATAGGATACTACTACATACACTTAAAGAAGCCCTTGAAGACATTGTTCAGAAACTGTGGTCAAATGACCATTTGCTCTCTCATTCATATATTCACAAATTAAGTTTATCTAGTGGAAAACAAAAACATGTCCACAATTACAATGGGATCTAAGACCACAAGCTAACATCTGGGCGCGCGCCACGCCATGCTACGCGCCTAGCCTGGCCTGCCGGTTGCGCACGTGCTCCCCCCAAAGTTGTCGGTAACCGTGATAGGTTTGGGGACGAGGTAACGCATGGCAGAATCCCAGGTACTCGAGGTGAGAAACACACTTAGACTGAACTGGGTGTGATGTTGCCTTCTTTAAGCCCGAAAAAAATGAAAAGGAAAATAACCCCGTAGAAGAAGCTGTTGAGAAGCGCGGTAGGGGTCGTCCCAAGAAAAAACAAACAGAAATGGGGAATTTAGTTAGTGGAAGTGGAGAAGACGCCAGTCCCAGAGGCGAGCCAGCGGGTGATTCTCCGGATACAGGCAAAGTTGGTACGTGACAGAAAAAAAAAAAAAAGCACTACCCTTAGCGATGTTGATGCAGGTAATACCTTCTTCAGCGAAACAGGCTTCAGGAAATATAAAATCTGATGAACCCAAGCCATCGGCTACTAAGCAGTGCAAGATTATGCTGCCCCTGAAGAAGAACGAATACTCCGTTCCCTCACATTCAAGCGACAGAGGATCACGAGATCCATCTGCGCCAAAAGGAAAAGACGGACCCGCGGCGGAACAAGAAGGCGGCCAGGATAGCGCTTCGAAAGAGGAGGCACAAGACGCATCGCCTGATCTCCAGAAGAAGAAAGGAAGAGGCAGGCCTCGTAAAAATGCCTTGAATGACAATCAACAAAAAGGCAGCGTAGATACAACCTCGGATGAAAACGTCACGAGTGGTTCTGCGTCTCAAAAAAATAGCGAAAAGACTGCAGAACTTGCTTCGCCAGCGCACCCTATTGAAGCGTCGGATTCCGGGCTGGGTATTGATGTATCACAGTCTGGATCCGGACTTGTAACAGATGAAGTACAGAACACCGCAAAGCCACTAGAAGAAGCATCCCAACAGGCTGTCGAGCAGTCCAAAGTGGGTACAGATGAAGCAACTGATGCTGGGTCTCAGTTGGAGCCACCAAAGAAGAAGGGGCGTAGCAGACCACGCAAGAGCCCCGTCGTATCTCAAGGCCCACCGGCTGAGTCCACTGATGTTGGACCAACAGAATCTGTAGGGGTAACTGCATCCACAGAGTCTGTCCAGGCAACTGCATCAGTAGATTCTGTTCAGGCCAAAGCACTATCAGATTGTGTTCAGGCAGCTGTACCAACAGATTCTGTGCAAGCAGCTGCATCATCCACTGAGTCCAGTCACACAGCCAGCTTGCAGTCTGCATCTGAGGTGGACGATGTTGCTCCACAATCTGAACCCCCCAAAAAGAAGGGTCGAGGCAGACTCCCGCGCAAAACCCCTGTCGTCACACACCCTAAGTCGTCATCAGTCGAAGAGACCAAAGAGTCTGACACAGGTGCAAATCGAGAGCCTTCAGATTCGATGGAGTGCGAACCACCGGAAAAGAAAGCCAAACCCGAGGAGATGGGGAGTTCTGATTTAGTTGGAGGCTCTGAGGCAGTCAACAGCTCGGTTAGATCGTTGCAGGAGGAGGGACAAGCTGAACCTCACCAGAGCCCTATCGAGACAGCGCAGCTGGTCTCACCACCAGAGTGTTCCAAGGCACCTGCCATGGTGGAAGATGCACTAGCGGATGCCAGCAAAGGTGGACCTCCTGAGAAGGAAGCTAAGGAGGCAGATGACCAGGTCATGGACTCCAGCAAGGCTGATGTTCCGTTCAAGTCCTCACAAAAGAGGGGGAGGGGCAGGCCTCGCAAGAACGTGGCTAGCACAGAGACTGCCGTGCAGCCTCCAGGGAGAGACGAGGAGAAAGCTGTGGAGTACGACTCCACAGATGCGTCCATGGAGGAGCCAAAGCAGAAGCGAGGAAGGGGGAGGCCTCCTGGCCCCAAGAGGGGACGAGGCAGGCCTCGTAAGAACCCAGCAGGTAACTATCTGCTTAATGCTAGATGTCAATTTTACTTTCCCTTCCTCCCCCCCTCCCCCCCTTTCTTTCCATTGTTAAACAGCAACAGACTGACCAGAATTTTCATGTATAAGAACTGAGAAGTTAAAGTGTAGTTCTTACAATGCACAAACATTCCCTTTATGCACACACAAATAGTTTGTTGTTACAGATGTGTTTCATGACCCTTTCACTTTCACTGTATCTGCCTTGTTTGGTAAAAAATTCATAATACTCTTGATGGCTTGCCGACTAGTTATCATCATCACTGTTGGGCTCACTGCACCTGTGTGTGTGTGTGTGTGTGTGTGTACTGAAATGTTAGTGCTTTTGTTAAAGGCATACCTTGTATTTTCATAGGGTATGATATGATGTTGGTGATAGGCCACATACTGACTGGATCCACGATTAACACTGGGGAGTAGCGGTTGCGTACAATAACGTAAATCCTTACTCCTTCCTGTGAATGTTCGTAAGCAAAGGTTAAGAAACGACAAGAAATTTAATGCTCACAATTAGAAGGAACAGAATGATACGGACAGTCGTTTTTAAACATAAAGCTCTCTTGCTCAACTTGTTCTCTGCACGAGGTAGTAGAAATGAGTGCTAACAGACAAAACTAATAGACAATAAACCTTGAGTGATAAGTTCCCGTTCCTTTTCTTTGAGCTTCCTCTGGAGCCGAGCGTATTTGGCAAACTCTTCCTAAAACCAGAATTGTGCGTAGTATGGCTACAGGTAAGGCTAAAACCTACTGTCATGTCAACGGCATTTAAAGCGCTCTTTAGAGAGGAAATTTCTTCTTTCAGACTGCCTGAGGCTCCCGTGTGCAGAAAACACTTCTTTACGATCTACACGTACACAAGGTGCAAGTACAGTTCTGGGGACGTTGGACTCTCACCAGCGAGCAAAACAGGTCAGAACGACTATGCATCAGCGTCACGAAAACTGCTGCACCTATAACTGTCATCAACAAATGCCAGTTCACCTCAGCTTCCATTTTACGTTGTGTCACACAATACGCGCGTATAATTATAACAGGGTTACTCATCGGATGTCCACGTGTGGTTGTTTTGTGGTGTATTCAAATTCTCCCGTTTGAAAAGGAAAAGAAAAAAAAAAAGGAACCGTTTTTTTTCCCGTTTTCAAACTAGAGCTAACACTTATTGCGTTATTGTTACTACCATGGCACCAAGAGGATCAAAACGCAAAGCGGTACGTTGTCTTATTCAACTGCGAAGCAAATTTTATTGAAAGATGGAAAAATAAAGGAAGGAAAAAGGGGCTAATGGCGGGTGTGGGAGACATGGTATTATGGACGCAAATGCCCATTCATGTCTTCATTTCCATGTCAGGCCGAGAAAGACACCGTTGACCTTGATAAAAAAGAAGACTGCGAAGAAGTACCAGCAGAGAAAGTACGTTTTTATAACCCAACTTTAATTCAGATTGCTATTATAGCCTCTCTCCCAGCCTACTCGAAACAGAGCTGGTGCAAATAAGGGAACAGAACAGGTGAAAGCAGTAGAGAGCAAGGTGGAGGAAAGCACCGTCACGAAAAAAGCGGTCGGAAGAGGAAAGAACGCAATCGCCAAGGAGCCGGTAGCAGACAAGGCAGAAAAGAAGGGAGACAATGTAGTAGAGGAGGTAAAAGAGACAGAGGTACAAGCGGAAGAAAAAAATGGCGGAGGTGATGAACCTCCTGCCAAAAAAAGTAGAGGGAAAAAGCAGGTGCAAGAACCAAAAGAGGAGAAGGGAAAGGTTGTGGAAGAAAAGAGTACTGTGGAAGTAATTGAAGAGACGGTCAAGGAAACTGTCACAGCAAAGAAAGCCGCCAGTAGAGGCAAGAGGCAGCCACAGAGTAAGAAGATAGAAGAAAAGGAAAAGGAAAATGAGGAGGAGCCAGCAACATCTTCAGAGCCTGTTGAGGAAGGAAAGAAGAAAGGCAAATCAAAGGCTGGAGCAAAGCGCAAGGCAGAGGACTCTGATGAAGTTGAAATTGATACTGACTTCCAGACAAGAAGAGGAAGAAGTAAAGTTGCCAAAGGTGGAGGTATGTTTTTTTTTAGCAGTTAATATCTAGCAGAATTGCTGTCTGAGCTGTTGGTTCTGCTGCTGTAGATGTGGATGCTGGCGATGAAGCAGCTGGGTCGAAAAATGTGACAGACTGGTCAAAAATTTCCTTCTCAGATACAGCAAAAACCAAGGATGGAAGGTATTCTAAATAATTGCTGTATTGTCCAATTGAGCACGTTTTTCTGTAGAGTTTGGAATAAGAAGTTCAGCTCTTGGAATGTCAATGGAATAAGGGCCTGGTTGAAGGTAGTGCTTTGTCTTTTTGTTTGCAATTAATAGCAGTTAACTGCAACACGTCCAAATATTTTCAGAATTCAAGTTTACCATACATACAAAAGGAATCACCAGACATATTTTGCCTTCAAGAAACAAAGTGTGATACAAAGGACTTGCCCATGGTAGGCATTAAATAGAACGCTGCAACTTCATTGAGAGGTGTTTATGAATATATCAGGACACCTTGAAAGTTCAGGGTTACCATGACTACTGGTCATCCGGAGACACTAAGGGTTACAGTGGCACAGGGTATGTCAGCCCATAAACGACAAATGATTGGTTTGATATGTGTACATTTCAGGATTTACACAAAAGAAAAACCTTTGAATGTGACATATGGAATTGGTTTGTCGCAGCAATGTGCCTGTGTTATTCATTGACTTTGTGTACCGTTCAAAGGCATTGCAGAACATGATGCAGAGGGTCGTGTGATAACTCTGGAATTTGAAAAATACTACTTTGTTGTAGCATGTATGTCTGTTTGAGCCTCAGTTTGTGTGGGTGGTTTACGTTGTTTCTCTACCTGGACCAGATATTCCAAACTCTGGAGAAAAACTCAAGAGGTGATTTTTTTTTTTGGGGGGGGGGGGGGGGGGGAAGGCAAGTACTTGGATGTTAAAAGCTTATTCGTTTCTCTTTGTACAGACTTGAATATCGCCAGAAGTGGAATGTGGTGTTCACTGCATACTTGAAAAAACTCGATGCTACGAAGCCTGTGATACTGTGTGGCGATCTCAATGTGGCACACAGCGAAATTGGTACATAAATTTAATTAATTTTTTCAATTTGTGATTACCCACACCTTTCTCTACAACAGATCTGGCTAATCCTAAGGGCAACACTAAAACAGCAGGATTTACAAAAGAGGAACGACAAGATTTCACTGCATTGTTGAAGGAAGGCTTCGTTGATTCTTTTCGCCACTTGTACCCTGACAGGACCAAAGCCTACACGTACTGGTCGTATCGTAGCAACGCTCGTGCAAAAAATACTGGCTGGTGAGACAGTTGCTAGTATTTAGTTACATCTGTTGTTCCTCACACCCTTTGCAGTTGCAACTGATATAGTTTGTCTCTGTGTATACTTGTTTTAATTTTCTTCCCTACTTTTTTTAGGCGTCTTGACTACTTTGTTCAGTCAGAACGAATGATGAAGGATGTTTGTGATTGTGTCATTCGGTCTGAAGTGTATGGCAGTGACCACTGCCCATTGGTCCTCCTGATGGCTCTTAATTAACTGTTAACAACACTACTTCTATTTCTATTCTTTCAGCACACTCTAAGCACCACTTATTTTATTTTTGAAACTCACGCTGTGTTTTTGTATGACTACAGTTGACGCAATGAAACATAATAAAATTATACTTATAGCGCTTATACTTATACTTTGTAGGCTGTTATGGATGAACTGTTTGCGTTAGGTAAGAGGCAGGTTACCGTTCGTTCTAGGGCATGCAGGAATTGACTGAGAATCAAAAAAAAACAAAAAAAACGCATGCCAAATATGTACAGTATGTTATTAGATAAACAAAATTAACTTTGTGGTGGTCGTTCAGACCCCTCGTCTTCCAAACTGACATGGTGTCTGCTATCACCATGAGCATTTCGTTCCTCGCTATCTGACATTTGAAAGTCATCTGGAGATAAAACTGGTGAATCCTCGTGTGATGATGCTCTGAGTTTCTTGGACTCCAATTCAGTGTCTGACTTACTGCGCTCATTGCTCTGTGGCTCAACACTATTTCCATCCTGACTGTCAAATTTTCCATGCTCTGGATGACCAGATTCTAGGTGTTCCGAGTCTTCAAAACCCACACGTTCTGGTTCTTCAGAATCCCTATGCTTCGGAACACGAAACCTCTCTTCTTCTTGCATTGCGTCTGATCCTTGCTGCTTAACATCTAACAAGCTACTACCATCATTGCCCTGCACACCTCCGGACTCCTGATCCTCACTGTCCTCATCGTCTAACTGCATGTCTTCGTGCGTCGTCGCATCAGACCCAAACACGGCTTCAGATGAACGGGCTACTGGGTCCTGCGAGGCGACGGCAGATGCAAAGAAGTGAGACTGTGGTCCAGAGGGAGGAGGCTGCTGCTGAACAGGCAGGGCGGAAAGTGGAGGACGGAAGTGCGCCCCTCCGATACCAGGAGACTGAAGAGGGCGGCCCATGCCAAAAGGTGGAGCACCCATGACCGGGCGCATGGCTGGTGGTGGGCCAGAGGTGGGAAACATGGGTTGTCCGGGTATCATGGGAAGGCCGGGAGGTAGGAGTGAATTATTCGAGTCTGGCAGACTTGTGTCTTGCTTTGTTGTTGTCTCACCTACAACAGAGGAGAGAGATAGACTTGAGTAAAAATTTCTTTATTTAAAAACACCTCTGCAACACCCCACCCCTTGTTTGGGCTGAAGGTTTCATTCCTGGAGGACAAGTAGCTGAGTCTATCCATCCACCTTCAACCACCAAGTCCAACTCCTCCTGTGATTTGATCTTCTCCCATGGAATGAAAGATATGCCGAGATCAGTATCCCAGTAATTCTTGAAAGCAGCGCCCTTCACTCCACGACCTGGGGCCCATGCCAGCTGAAATTATTGAGCACTGAACTGCTGTTTATGCATGCACAGGAGTAAAACATGCCTTGCAAGCAGTCCCATTCAATTTCAAATCTTTGAGTGAGTTCAAAGCTCTTGCAGCTTCGCTCCTTTGTGGCATAACAACATAAGCACATCCTCTTGCTTGCACCACCTTGGTGAGATAGAGAAGGGGGGTGGGCAGAGAGGAGAAAACATGGTTTGATCGTCGATACTTTTTAATGAGCATTCCTTTTTTTTTTTGGGGGGGGGGGGGGGGGGGGGGGGGGGGGGAGGGTCAAAAAGATCAAAATGGTTAATTACTTACATCCACAGACTTTACAGTTCCAAATTCTACGAAGGCATCTGCAATTTGACCTTGACTAGCATTCTTTGGTAGATGACCAACCCAGATAGTTGTGCTGCAAACTGAACGCAACACAAGACAGCATTTCAAAACGATCGTACACATCAAGGAGCCCCTTCCCCCCCCTCACCTGTATAGTGCTGCTCTCTCGGGTGTGCACCTCCTTTCCTGTGTCTATCAACGTCTGCAGATCTGCGTCGCGGTGGAGGTGACCGACTGTCACCACGGCTCTCTCGGCGACGCACAGGCGACCTCGACTTCTGCTCCCGCATAGGGGAACGAGACCTCCTCCTTGGAGGGGACATCCACCTCTCCCTCTCTCTGTCCCTACTGTTGCCCTTGTCCCTGATGTTGCCCCCCTCTCTCTCCCTCTCCCTCCATGCTCTACGCTGGGGGGGAGGAGACGGGGAGCGTCCCCTGTAAGGCGGAGGAGGGGAAGGGTACCTCTCTGGGCGGCTTGAGGGGGGAGGATTGGATGGTGGTGGGTGGTGGAAGGAGGGAGGTGGGGGTGGCGGGCCGGATCCGTGCGGAGGAGGAGGGGGAGGCAAGGAACGATGGCCGTAGTTGATGCTCTGAGGGTGGTGGTCTCTATTTGGAGGTCCACCGGGTCCCGAAGGGAAAAACCCAGGGTGAGGTGAATTTGGACTTTGGGGAAGATTCGGAGGAGGGCCGTGAAGTGGGCGTGGCTGACCATGGGGGGGAGGACCGAGTGATGGCGGGGGACCCCTGGATGGGGGAAATCCGTGGGGAGGTGGAAAACCATGAGGAGGACCATATCCGTGAGGTGGGGGGCCATTGTGTGGGCCCCCGTGGGGTGGTAGAGGGCCCCCGTGGGGGCCACGAGGTGGAGGACCACCGTGGGGACCATGAGGCGGAGGAGGACCCCCCTGGGGACGAGGTGGAGGACCACCATGGAAAGAGGCTGGACCACCATGGAAGGGGGGTTGAGGACCGCCATGATAACCAGGGGGCCCCCCTTGGAAAGGAGGGTACCCCTGCGAGGGAGGAGGAAGCATATGGGGAGGAGGCATGAAGCCCCCCTGTCCAGCGTGAGTGGGAGGGCCCCCTTGGGAAGGTTGCTGCTGCAGCTGCTGCTGTTGCTGCTGTGGAGGCCCGTGAATCGGAGGGTATTGTGGGACACTGCCAGCAGCAGCAGGATTGAGTCGGCTTGGGTCGTTGGTCAGGATGGCTGGTGGTGGATCCTGCTGATGCGATACAGCAAGATCCCCCTCTGGCCTCATACTAGACCAAAAAAACAAAACAAAAAAAAAACAAGAGAAGATGGCTTCGTAAATTGAAAAAAAAAAAGGAGTGATAGTTGAAGGGGCAGGGTGTTGGCTCTCTGCTCTATATCTTACCCTTCGACAGGCATGCTCGCTTCGTGGGGCTGCTGCATCCCCTTCTGTCCTTGGCCCCTCATACCTTCTCTGTCCTCATCCTCATCGCTATAGTCAAAGTCGTTCAGCAGTGCCTGGGAAGTGCAGAACGCCATCACCAAACTATCATGAAGGGGTTTTGGAAACACTACAACCTCGTACCCTCGTGTACGTGAAAGCAAGTGCACGCCTATCGTAGTGTCAAGATGTTGCCAACAACTTCTTATCCCCTCCCCCTACCCTTTCCCCATTTCCAAATATCACGGTGGGAAAGGAGCTTATTGTAGTTCAGAAATGATGTCACAGGCACTGTTGCCCACGCCAGGCAGTACACACACATCGTACGGCATGCACTCCAACAACATACTCCAGCTACCTGATCAAACAACTGCTGCTGTGCCTGCAGGTGGGCCACCCCACCCCCCCTCGTGATGCGGGAGGGGGGCGGGGCAGCAACCTCTGTCGCAGGCTCGTGGATCTGGTATCGGTGCTCCGCAGTAACCGTCGCTGCAGGTTTCGGCGGGCTGGGCATGTTGTGTGGCGGGGTGGAGGCCTGGCTTATGGGAGCACCGGGAGGAGTGTCAAATTGGCCTGGAAGCAAGCGTTGCCTGTCCTGAAATCCGCGGTCCCTTGCACTGTTGTCCTGGGACGTCATCCTGCCTGCCGCCTTGTGCGGTTGGTCCCCAGGTGAAGAAGGGACTGGCTGGGAGATGCCACTTGGCTGCCACTGTTCCGACACTCCATTGGATTCTAAATAAAAGTAACAAAAAACAAACAAAAAACAAAGAGAAGTTGGGGGAGAAATTGGGGTTTGGTGGGTGGCAAAGGTTAGCAGATTAAGAACACATCCACCGGTCATCAATACCTGAAACAAGGGAGAGCAATGGCTGGACAACATCAGGAGTGAACACACCATTCTTCTGCCAAAGATTTAGCACTCTGACAACCTTGGGCTGTATGGATCAAAACGAGCCTTTTATTAATATTTTTTCGCCAGTTATGGAGTAAACCTCATCCACATCGTATATAGTGAGTGAACTAACCCTGTCCTCTTCTGTGCATTCGAAAATTTGCTGAAATGTCTTTAAAAAGTTCCTAGCAAAACGAGGCGCAAAAACATCCTTCTCTGCACCAAGCTGGTGCTGCGACTGGCGGACGATAGAGTCAATCACGTACAGTCCTGGTACTTTGAAATCCGGTGGGCACTACAATGAGCAATAGAGTATTCGTCAAGCATTTTTCGACAGCAAACGGCATACTCTGTACCTTAGCGATGAAACGTTCAACGTGCATTACGACATGTTTGTAAAGCTGTTCCGCAAAAGAAAGACAAGCGAGCCATGCAAGAGAGTGGGCAACGCTTTGTAAAGTTTACCTTTGCAGACTTTATGGCTAGCTTCGTGATAATGGCCATCTTTGCCCGTGAAATGGGCGGCCTGAAGCCAAGTATGGATTTCAACTGTGGCCACACATATGGATGGAATAAACATTAGCCCCTGCACCCTCCAAGCATCACCTCGGTATTAAACTGAGTCACGACCCTCCATTGTTGAGCTTGACAAGATTTATTGCTGAAAGCTTCAACTGCGCACCATTTAGAGTTCCATGCGTAAAAGAAAACGAAACTACGCATGCGCATATAAAAAGGGGGACCGGGTCAGATAATAATATACGAGAGGGGGATGGGCCAGGAGCCCAACTGTGTGACGCTTCGGCCTGTACCGGCTGCGCTGCAGAGACTCGCAATATATGAAACAAAGACAGTGAGCAGGGAGTCTGTACCGTATTGCCAGCTATGCGTCAAAGTACCGCCCCACTGTTTGATATTGTAGAAATTGTACGTTGTCGGTTCCACCAACGATGGAACAAGCTGCCGTCTTCTGAAGATAGACCGTGCTCACCCGACCACGTTAGAAGCTCCCCTTGTTGAAGACGACGATGCAGAGTACTCGGATGCGCAAATCAAAGAAGTGCTCCTTATGTTGGATGACGGCAACAAATCCACCGCCAACAAAGGGCAAGGTTTGGTCCAGGTGGCGTCGGCCTTTGGAATCGTAGGTTCGTCCCCTTGCAGTGCTATTTTTGGAGCGGGAGAGGGCGGATAAGAATTATATTCCCCCCCCCCCCCCCCCCCCCCCCCCCCTCTCCGGCAGGGCTCGTCCGCTTTCTGGAGGGTTACTATCTGATATTGATCACAAAACGAAAGCCGTGAGTAGTGTGGACCCAGCCACATGGTGGCAGCTGGCCAAACAACTATGACTTAACTCCTTCCCGCACACACACACCTGCACATACATCACGCATACTCACAACCTCACTACTGTACATAAATGTGTACTCACACGTACGCATACACCTGGGCACTTACACACACACACCTGTACAACACACGTGCACACACACGTGCACACCATCACACACGTGCACACACACATGTGCACACTCACACACGCGTGCACACCATCACACACACACCCGTACACTCCAGTGTGGCGAACATTGGAGGTCACATGATCTACAAGATAGAAGACACGTCCTTCTACCCCATCAGTAACCCCTCCTCCAACCCCGCCCACCCATGTGAATCCAAGTAGGTCCACCTTCAGTGCACATGCTATGACCACATGTGCACCATGTGGATCCATAGGTACCTTAAGATCTTCCAAAACGTCGATCTTTCAAGCAACTTCTACTTTAGGTGAAGTCCAATGTATAAGTGGTTTTTTATGGTGTTAATTAACAACTGTTTTATGATGTTGCTTAACATGTCATTTCAATAACAGCATATTGGCTTTAAAATGCAAATATTAGAGACAAGTGAAATTCTGTTGCCAACCATGCTCGTAAATAATGTGAACTTTAACTATTCTAATGTGTAAATTTCCCCATGGATGTAAGACTTCCTTTTCAATATATGGTGCTCCTCACATCAATTAGGATCCAAGCCTAACCCACACCTCCACCCTAGATACCCTCATCTTTTTCATGGCCACCCTCACCTCAAATGACGCCCACCTTCTTTTCCTCGACAGTTACATGCATTCGTACGATCTCACTTTGCCGCTTCAGTGCCAGATGAGGTGTAACCCAAACCACACCCCTTCCTGTATGAAGTTCGTCTGGAACGAGCACCTGCTCCAGGACTTGAAGGGGCGTGTCAATGACAGGTGGATCCTCCACATCACCCACGGGTTCATAGGCCAGCACAGTATCCTTGTTGCACTGTTGTTGCTTTATGGGTGTGGCCAAATAATTTAACCCTTTAACTCCCCCAAGACATCTCTGTGTTTGGCAGGCCCATCTACCTGACGATGATTGCCCGTCGATCCAAAGAGTTTGCCGGCACCAGGTTCCTGAAGAGAGGTGCAAACGACGAGGCAAGTGCATTCTTGAGGCACTTACGGTGGTTTCTCATTGGTGGATATACATTGCATTGTTGTTTTAAGCTATTGAGCTAAAGGGATTGATAGAACTGGGTTTTCTAATGGATGACTTGCTTTATCCGTTTATGCCGGCTGCATGTTATGCCAGCTGCATGTTTGTGAGTTGTATGTGTGTGTTGTATGAGTGGTTTGTATATGAGTGTGTTGTATGTGTGAGTTGTATGTGTGTGTTGTATGAATGTGTTGTATGAGTGTGTTGTATGTGTGTTGTATGTGTGTGTTGTATGAGTGTGTTGTTGAGTGTGTTGTATGAGTGTGTTGTATATGTGTGTTGTATGAGTGTGTTGGTATGAGTGTGTTGTATGAGTGTGTTGTAGGGTGTGTTGTATGTGTGTTTTGTCATGAGTGGTTGTTTGTGTGTGTTGTTGTGTGTTTATCTTAGGGTTTGTTTATGATGTGTTTGTATGAGTGTGTTGTATGAGTGTGTTGTATGAGTGTGTTGTATGAGTGTGTTGTATGTGTGTTGTTGAGTGTTGTATTGTGTGTTGTATGAGTGTGTTGTATGTGTGTTGTATGTGTGTTGTATGTGGTTGTATGAGTGTTGTATGTGTGTGTTGTATGAGTGTGTTGTATGTGTGTGTTGTCTGTGTGTGTGTATGTGTGTGTTGTATGTGTGGTTGTTGTGTGTTTGTATGAGTGTGTTGTATGTTGTATGTGTGTGTTGTATGTGTGTGTCGCATTTGGGTTTACGTAATTGTGCATATTGGGTACGCATTGTAGGTATATGAGGTTGTGCACAAGTGTGTCTGTGTGTGTTAGTTATGAAGCACAAGATATTATTACACCAGCTTGTATATCCAGTGTGCACCAACTCACACTTATGCCAGTCTGTCTACCCAACCTGCATTACTCGTATACAATCCTGTACACCAGCCCACTCTACATCGGCATAGTTAATTGTCCCCTCCCTCCCCCCCCTCCCTCCACCTCCACCCTCCCCCCCCCCCTCCCAACAGGGTCACGTAGCCAATGAAGTGGAGACAGAGCAGGTGGTCCACGATGCCTCCACCACTCTTCATGACAGTGGCAGGTACACCTCCTTCCTCCAGCTACGTGGCTCTGTGCCTTCCTTCTGGTCCCAGGACCTCAGCCAAGTGATCAAACCTGGCATCATCAGTGAGTGATGCTCCCCCCCCCCCCCCCCCCCCCTTCCCCCATAAAATAATAAAAATAAATAAATAAAATAAAATAAAAGGAAGATATGTTCGAAGTGGAGTGTGGTCTTGATCATGTCTGAGGGTGTCTTTTGGCCCATTTATTTTCTGGGGTGTGGATGACTTGTACCACTACTTTACACTCCTTCCTTCCTCTTCCTTTCAGTTGATCGTGCCAGTCCATTTTCCACACCAGCTGCTCTCCATTTTGCTTCCTGCCTCAAGCGGTTTGGTGCTCCCATCACCTGTCTTAACCTGGTCAAGGTAAGGGGGGAGGGGGAGGGGGTAGGGGAAGCAGGAAAAAGGGGGGAATGGGGGGGGGGAATAGGGGAAGGAGGAGCAGGAAAAGGGAGGGAGAGGGGTGGGGTGTGGGAAGAGGGGTGGGTGGGTCAAATGACGAATGATGCATTAGTGGAGTCAAACAGTTTCATACAATTGTTCCAGGTGCAGTTATTTAGAACAATTTTATTTTAGAGTGAGAACAGATAATAAAAAGAGAACCACACAATGTGGAGTCAGTGAACTCACAACGTACATGTGCCAATTGAGTTTCCTTATTATGTGTATGCTCAGCCCTTATCTGTTTGGTATAGCAAATGAGCCACTTGTGTTCTTGAACAACACCTCAACTCAGACTGTCAGTGTGCGCGGGATTTTCTGCATAGAAGATGTCCAAAAAATGTGCATCAATTCCCTTCACATTGGTTGATCCCATCCAGGTGCCACTGTAGTCCCATCCAGGTGCCGCTGTAGTTCCATCCAGGTGCCACGGTAGTCCCATACCGGTGCCGCTGTTGTTCCATCCAGGTGCCACTGTAGTCCCATACCGGTGCCGCTGTAGTTCCATCCAGGTGCCACTGTAGTCCCATACCGGTGCCACTGTGGCCACATACCAGTGCCAATGTAGCCCCATAACAGACACCCTGATTGGATAAAAGCTTAACCACATTCTGCCTTCATTCCTCTGCAGAAGAGGGAGAAGCGTCCCAGAGAGTCTCTCCTCTCTATTGAACTGGAGGCCTCCATTGCCTACCTCAACCAGTTCCTTCCACCCGAACATCACATCAGATACATTCACAAAGACATGCATCACATCAACAGGAAGTAAGTGTGTGTGTACCTTATAAGACTACTTGGTTTTTTTTCCCCTTTTACAAGGAAAGGATCTAGAGTAACAAGTGACTCGTTTTCTTGTTGCAGGAAGTCTGTAAACCTGATTGAAATACTGGAAAAGGTGGTTGATGACTGTCTAAAGGCCACAGGGTTCTTCCACAATGGTCCAGAACTTTACTGCCACAAGCTGCAACCCAATCCAGAGTTAGTCTCCTCCCCAGCCCAACCTGGCTAGCTCAACACACACCTGGGTCATTCCATGTCAGATCACCCAATGACCCTTTGTTTATAACACTGCAGCCTCTCAGAATTAGATGAAATTTGGTATAAATGTTAAGTATCAATGGGAAAGTTATCACACCAATTATCACCTTTTGTGATGAATAGATTAGAAGATAATTAATTTTTAATTTTTATATACCTTTCTGACCTCTCAACAATTGCACCCCCCTTTCATATTAAGAGATGGTCCAAAGATATCGTGTAAGGTATCATTTTGAAGCTCAGAGCATGACAAATCACATGGTATTTTTACTTCAATGCTATGGATTATATAGTTAGTATTATTGTGCAATGAAATATTTAACCTTGTGTCCCCTAAAAAGGATAGGTAGTTATTAAAAATGCCACTATTTCCCAGAAAGCCCTACCATTCTAGTTCATAAAGAAATTAAAAATACGATGGCAAATCTTGCTGTTAACATACCATACATTTTCCTATTTTTTCAAACGGTTGGCAAATGTGGCATTGCGAGGCTTCATGTGTTAATTTATTCATAATTTCTGCACACTTTGGTATTAAATGTAAGCGCATGAAGCCTTACGTGGCTAATAAACAGCTGAGCGCTTCCTGTTCTGCAATACGCGTGTCGTGCATTTGAAATCGTGGCAGCTTTGGAACCCTTGGAAATTGATTTGCCATTACATACACTAAAGTCCAAACGGTGCGCACAGTTTCCAATGAGATCGTACTTCTTTCGTTGCGTTCCAAGTTGGCTTCGACTGATATTTGTGACATTTGTTCACATCATGAGCAAGAGTACCTGCACAAGTACTCTGTTCTACAGAGAAAGTGCTGCAATGTCTTTGATCAGCACAAAGACTGCAAGCCACAACAGAAGTCACTAAGGGAGATCACTAGTGAGTGTAGGGCAAGTGCACTGAAAAGTGGGCATCTCCCTTATTCCAGGAGACAAACTTTGCTCATTGTGCAGGACACACTTACAAAAATTGTCTGTCCAAGCTCCTGAAGAGTTCCCCACACTTGTTGATTTACCAATTCCTGGTCCACCAACATCTTATTTGAACGAAGAGCTCCCTTTGTCTGCTTCCACTTAATCTACTTCTGATGACAGTGTTGTTCATGGAGTAGATATTGAGGAAGTTATTCACTATTTAAACCTCACTCCAGTGAAACTTGGTAAGGTTGAACATTTCAGTACTAACTGCACCATCAAGGAAACACAGAGGTATCATCGCTATGTTCCATAATCAACTAGCATCCTATAGCAGTGCATAAAACATCCTCTGGAGAGAGGACTGCTGTGGTTAGTATTGTGGGGTCATTGCAGATTGATACCTCTGCTGTGACCAAGGGCAGCTACATTGCATGTATGTACGATGACGAGGTCTGGTTTTGCTGTGAAGGATATATCTGAGGAGTTTTGTGAAGTTTTCATGCATCCTAGTGTTGGAATTAGTAGTTATGTTTTTCCTGAAAAGGATGACACTTGTTGGATTCGTGAAAGTTACATTCTTTGCACGATTGAGCACTCCATCCTAACCAGTAGAAGAGGAGGGTACTCCATTTCACAGGAATCAATGTCCAAGGCTACAAAGGCTCATAATTTGTGGGAGAAATAGGAGTGTAATATCACATCCACATTACGCTGTTGTATTTGTGTGTAATTATATACTTTTCTTGGCATACTCTATAGTATTTTTTTTAAATAATGCAGTGCTAGAATGGTAGGGCATTCTGGGAAATGGTGGCATTTTTAATAACTACCTATCCTTTTTAGGGGACACAAGGTTAAATATTTCATTGCACAATAATACTAACTATATAATCCATAGCATTGAAGTAAAAATACCATGTGATTTGTCATGCTCTGAGCTTCAAAATGATACCTTACACGATATGTTTGGACCATCTCTTAATATGAAGTGCAATTGTTGAGAGGTCAGAAAGGTAAGAAAAAATAAAAACTTGATTATCTCCTAATCTAATTCATCACAAAAGGTGATAATTGGTGTGATAACTTTCCCATTGATATTAATCATATATACCAAATTTCATCTAAATCTGAGAGGGTGCAGTGTTATTGACTGGGTGATCTGACATAGAATGACCCACCTTGCCTCCATCCAGTTACAAAGCTGTTGGCGGCTACGGCTACCGAAACGGCTATGTGGGACGCGACCAGACTGGAATCCTGAGGGTTAACTGCGTGGACTGTCTGGACCGCACCAACACGGCTCAGTTCATAGCGGGGAAGTGTGCCCTGGGCTACCAGCTGTACGCCCTGGGGCTGCTGTCCGAACCCAAGCTGCCCTTTGACTGTGACGCTGTTAGGTAAGTGGAAGACCATTGTTCCTGTGAGGCACACACATCCCCTTGAGCATACACACATGTATACACCCACTGCACTGATCATTGGAGAGGTCTGAAGTGTTGCATCATGCATGTACATCTATGGAGGTATTCAAGTTTAAGGATGAGTCATTCCACATGTCCAGCCCTCAAATGTGAGCTAAAATGAAGTTTTCAAAAGTATGCAATTTTTTTTTCAATGGGTCGCATCTAAAAATCATAATTTTGTGTGAGACTGAACCCATCACCATCATCACCATCATCACCACCACCACCATCACCACCACCACCACCACCATCACCACCACCACCCACCATCATCACCACATCATCACCACCACCCATCTGTGTTGCTGTAGGATCCTTGAAGAGGGCTACGAAGACCTTGGAGATACACTAGCTATCCAGTATGGAGGCTCTCAGCTTGTCCATCGGTAAAGCAGCTAGCTCTGTTTTGTCATTGGTGGAGGGCAGTGGATAACATTGCCCTTGTTTTGCAGAGTCCAAACCTACCGTAAAATTGCACCAATGGCCAACCAAGGGAGGGATCTCCTCCAGACCATACAGAGGTACTACCGGAATGCATTCACAGGTGACTGGTGTGGAGGGAGGGGGTGGGAGGGAGAGGGAGTGTTGAGTGTGTGGAGGGAGGAGATGGAAGGGGAGGGGAGTGTGTGTGGTGGGAGGAGATGGAGGGAGAGGGAGTGGTGAGGAAGGAAATGGGAGGGGATCTTGGAGTCAGCGGATTGGTGTTGAATTTGTGTAGGGTATTTTGGTTGAGGGTGTATAGTGGTTTGAGACCTTTGGTGAGATATCATGTGTGCCAGATGTGGGGAGTGGAGGGGTGTGGTCTAAGTGTGATGAGAGTGGAGCCAGTGATGATGAGGAGGAACAGTTCTTGGTATAAGTTGTAAGGCCATGCAGCTGTGTTATTTCCTTGCCATGTCTTCAGACACAGACAAACAGATGGCCATCAATGTGTTCCTGGGAGTCTTCAAGCCCAAAGAAGGCACCACTGACATCTGGGACCTCCCCACAGACTACTACCTCCACCACACCTTGGCCAGGGTCCCTCCAGTGCCATCTGATTCAAGGTAAGGATGAGGCGTGACACGGAGAGAGACGGTGTGTGTGTGGATGTTTCACACCCCTGCAGTCACACAAAATGGTGGACAGAGAGTCTGCTAAGAGCCTTGCCTCTTCCCCTTTGCCAAGGTAATTAGTGGTCAGCCAATAGGCAGGTGTGGGATGACCTGATTTAGTCATTATTTACACAAACACTACTCCAAAAGGTATGCTTAGTTATACATGTATAAAGCTATGCTTTCATTGTGGCTTAATTTAGAGCAAGAAGAGATGAAAATACTCAATGGATTTTAAATCGTGTGAAAAATCAGCATGCTCTTATTCTTATTCTCTGTTATTCTAGCAAGAAGAATGGTAGAAAGCCAGAGTGGAAGCCCTCAGACCCGTCTCACACCTTTGAACAGCAAGAGGAGTGCCATGCACAGCTTTGATGAAGTCTACAAGACCTGCGAGCTCACTGATTTTGATTCTACCCTTTCACGAAACCTTCTGAGAACCATCGAGTAAGTCTTGTGCACAACTCTTGTGTGAGTGGGGGTAGAGGATGGGGAGGAGGAGGAACGGTTTGATATGTGGCCCCCCTCTTGAGATCAACATCACTTGGCTAAGGTTGCAAATGTGTATGTATGTTGTGTGTTCTATAGCTGGTCCATGTATGTCAAATTGTATTGGACTATTCCATTCAATGACCCTACAGGGGGGATAGAGGGCAAATCAGGTATCTTGAGTGGATTTATTAGTTGTTAATTGTCCAGGGGGTTTTATAGTCTTTATTATTATTTTATTTTTGGAAATTCATATTTTTCCTACTTATTAATTAATGTGCTTACACATTGTGTGCAGGAACAATGAGGACACAAGCCCCTTTGTGGTGAAGGAGAAACAGCAGAGGCTGAAGAAGAAGATCAACCATGCACGAGTGGCCATTGTGGGGTCGCCTGTTCTCAATGGGGAGGACACAGGGTCCTCTGAAGATGTCTCCTCGGACGAGGAAACTCCATCCTACCAGATATTTGACAGCAGCCAGTGTCTGGGCACATCCGAGACCGCTCCCAATCGCACGGAGGTCACTACAATGGAGGCGTATGGATTTGAACTGAAAGATCCGACTAAAGAGGATATGAGGCTGTATGAAGGGTTGGTGCAAAACTGTGTGTTGTTGTTTGTTTGTGTGCGCTTTTGTGCATGTGTTTGTGTGATGGTGTTTGCATGTGTGTATGTGTTTTTGTATGCGTGTGCATGTGTTTGTATGTATAGTTTAAGAGTCTATGTGTGTGTATGTGTGTGTGTGTGCTGTATGATATGCAGGATTAAAGCAAAATTATAATGCACTTAAACACACACATACACACACACACACACACACACACACACACACACACTTCTTCTCCACATACATTTTGTTTTAACCCCATAAGGTATGCAACCCTGTACTCTCATATGCTTACAAGTGAACCGTCCGTCTGTGAGCCAACTCCCCAGGCTGCCAGAGATGAACTGGCCAAATGGTGAGCACATCTAACACCTACTTTGGTATGAGCATTTCTCCATGGTCCATCTCTCCTTTCCTGTGATCCACAGGGAACCTAAGCACCTTTACAAGGGGAGTGTGTTCTCTATAGAGCCCCCCACCGTGTCTCTAAAGGACGAGGCCATATATGAGGAGGCCGCCCGGATTGCTGCCACAGGAGTAGTGCTGTCTCCAGGCAAGGAGTCGATGGATCGGTACACTCTGTATGTCAAATCAGGTGTCTGATCAGAGGTGTCATGGAAACTGTATGTCAATGGTATCTGTTGTTATCTGTAGTTGTTTGTGTGTTCTATTAATTTATTAAGAATTTATTCAGAATTATTTTTTCATAATTGTGTGTGTACCTGTGTGTGTGTGTGTGTGTGTGTACCTGTGTGTGTGTGTGTGTGTGTGTGTGTGTGTGTGTGTGGTGTGTGTGTGTGTGTGTGTGTGTGTGTGTGTGTGTGTGTGTGTGTGTGTGTGTGTGTGTGTTGTGTGTGTGTGTGTGTGTAGAGGAGGTAAGTAGGTGTATGACTAGAGTGTCCAGTAACAAAATGCAGGAAGAAAAGTGACTCACTGGGTAAATGTTTTTAGCAATCGTGGTCAATTGCAGAGCATCAGTGAAATGACAGTTTTATATTGAATTGGCTGTTTTCGAAGGCTACCATTAAATATCGCAACCAAAATTTTTTAATGACTATATGCATCATCAAGAGAGATGCACGATTTACATGGTGGAAGAAAACGCCGCTTTGTTCGTTTTTTAATTATTTTTTTAAGTTGTGTTCGCGTAGAGAATGTAAGATGGCTCCAGTCGTAGCACTAAGTTGTTACTTTTGGAACAGAGCCTAGCAGTGTCAGCGCAAAAGCATTCATTTCGTAAACAAATTGATAAAGTTCGAGACCACAAATCCGATTTCGAATTATTCTTGGCGCCGCCTTTTTGTATGCAAATTATTGTGGGTGTGGCATGTTCGAAATGGTCGAAGAATGTAAGCGCGGTATCTTGCAGCCCGTCACAGCTGCCTTGCAGCCCGTCACAGCTGCCTTGCAGAAGATTGTGCTATACCGCGCGATAAACGTAAGCAAGTTTGTGTCGTCGAGCTGTGATGGCATAGCGTGTTTCGGTGGTTTCTGCAGAAACTTTACGTCGTGGGATCGATTGACGACCATACTTATCATCGCATTCTGAAGATCGATCGTACCGCCTCGCACGGAGATGCCTGCTCCTTTGTCGAGGAGGATGAGGGCGGAGAATATACAGAGATCGAGATGAAGGAGCTAATACGCGTTCTTGATCAGTGCACCGTTGACGGTCGCGGCCTTGAGAAAGTCGCCACTGCGTTTGGAATTGTCGGTTGGTAGTTTTCAGACGTTGCTGGCTGAAAACATAATGCTACGTGGGTGTATGTGTGTGTGCTCAAAAGCCCGTAATGCGCATATAGCACCACGAGTAAATCAGCCTTATTCCTTCCATTTAGGGTTCGTCCGCTTTCTGGAGGGTTACTATCTGATTTTGATCACAAAACGAAAGCTGTTAGTAGAGTGGCCTTCCGTTGTTCAATCACAGCACAGAGAGCTGCACACTCATGCACACATCCACACACCTGTACAACACACGTGCACACCATCACACACTCACACACCCCATACACTCCAGTGTGGCGAACATTGGAGGTCACATGATCTACGAGATAGAAGACACGTCCTTCTACCCCATCAGTAACCCCTCCTCCAACCCCGCCCACCCATGTGAATCCAAGTAGGTCCACCTTCAGTGCACATGCTATGACCACATGTGTACCATGGATCCATAGGTACCTTAAGATCTTCCAAAATGTCGATCTTTCAAGCAACTTCTACTTCAGGTGAAGTCGAAGATGGTCACCTCCTCATATCACCTTTTACTACCTCCCTCCTGCTTTGCCATTGCTCTCTTCAGTTACTCCTACGATTTGTCGCTCTCGCTTCAGTGCCAGATGAGGTCCAACCCTAACCACGCCCCTTCCTGTATGAAGTTCGTCTGGAACGAGCACCTGCTCCAGGACTTGAAGGGGCGTGTCAACGACAGGTGGATCCTCCACATCACCCACGGGTTCATAGGCCAGTATAGTATCCTTGCTCATCCCATTTGGGATGGCTAGAGCTGCAGGCCTTCATAAAGTTGTGTTCCAGAGTTACCCTTCTTGAATTTGTACCAAGACATTTCTGTTTTTGGCAGGTCTATTTACGTAACTATGATTGGACGCCGTTCCAAGGAGTTTGCAGGAACTAGGTTCTTGAAAAGAGGTGCAAACGATGAAGTATGTGGAGCAGCCATGCCTGCATTGTGTGTGGAAATGGGAAAGGAGGGGGGGAATGAGGGGGGGGAGCACTGAATGCTGTGACTTGATTATGGTAGGCACTAATTATGTTATATACAGAATGGTGAATGGAGAATTACAAGGTGGACACTAAATAGATTGTGGTTGTAGAAATAGTCCAGTCTACAGTGAGCAATAATTGGAGATCAGCAAATAGGAGTAGTTGGGATGAAGTACTACATTTTTTTATCACTGATTAAGAAAACTATCATAAGACCTCCACATTGTGCATGTATGCATAGGTTTAGTGTGAAATTATTGGGATTCAAGAGTGGGTGTGAAATTATGAATAAGGGATGCAGACTGTTTTTATGCATCCCACAACTAATACACCAATGTGGCATCAATGAAATGGTCCCTTATAAATAATTGGTGGAAGTTGAGTAGTCATGGAGCTACAATGCTAGTTTTTTTGTGTGCGATGGACTTCATAAAGAGGCGCTATAATTTATTCCCTTTTCCCCCCCCCCCCTCCCTCCACCCTCCCCCCCCACCTCCCTCCCCCCCCCCCCAACAGGGTCACGTAGCCAATGAAGTGGAGACAGAGCAGGTGGTCCACGATGCCTCCACCACTCTTCATGACAGTGGCAGGTACACCTCCTTCCTCCAGCTACGTGGCTCTGTGCCTTCCTTCTGGTCCCAGGACCTCAGCCAAGTGATCAAACCTGGCATCACTAGTGAGTGTGTGTGTGTTTGTGTGTATGTGTGTGTGTGTGTGTGTGTGTGTGTGTGTGTGTGTGTGTGTGTGTGTGTACTTGTCTGTCAATCAAGTTGATTAAGCCATTTGAATCCCTGGGAAAATATTTGGGGTGTGTGTGTGTGTGTGTGTGTGTGTGTGTGTGTGTGTGTGTGTGTGTGTGTGTGTGTGTGTGTGTGTGTGTGTGTGTGTGTGTGTGTGTACTTGTCTGTCAATCAAGTTGATTAAGCCATTTGAATCCCTGGGAAAATATTTGGGGGGTGTGTGTGTGTGTGTGTGTGTGTGTGTGTGTGTGTGTGTGTAAGAGAGAGAGAGAGAGAGGGTGAGTTGGGGGAGAAAGGAACATTATGGATACCACTACTCTACACTCCTTCCTCCCTCTTCCTTTCAGTTGATCGTGCCAGTCCATTTTCCACACCAGCTGCTCTCCATTTTGCTTCCTGCTTCAAGCGGTTTGGTGCTCCCATCACCTGTCTTAACCTGGTCAAGGTAAAAGGGAGGGGAGGGGAGGGATAAGGGAGAGGGGAGGGGAGGGAGAAGGGGGAGGGGAGGGAGGGGAAGGAATCAAGATAATGGACGATAGTACAACTAAAGAGACTTATTTCCCCCCCTGGAAATAGTTGTGGAAAATCTCACGATTTTATGCAGTAGTGGCAATTCGTATGTAATTCGTATGAGTATCTTGTATTGTAATTCATCACCACTACCCCATGATTGCTGCTATTATTTCCACGCTGGTCATTGCACAAACTACTTGCAACTTCTGCTCATCTTGATTGGGAATAATTGTTTGGGCTACAGAGAAATTCAAAAGAGTCTCCCCTTTCTGTGGAACTGGAGGCCTCCATTGCCTACCTCAACCAGTTCCTTCCACCCGAACATCACATCAGATACGTACACAAAGACATGTCTCACATATTCAGAGAGTGAGTCTGCACCAATGCTCCGTCATGATATCTGGGACTGGGGAGGAGGGGTGGTTGCAGTGTATCACTAACATTCGTCGTAAAGGGTGTGTGTTGTGACACGCCTCCATCTTCAAAGAGGGTCTCATATCCTCCAGTACATCAATGGATGTTATGAGTATCTTGGAGACTGTGGTTGAGCACAGTTTCAAGGCCACAGGGTTCTTCCACAATGGTCCAGAACTTTACTGCCACAAGCTGCAACCCAATCCAGAGTTAGTCTCCTCCCCAGCCCAACCTGGCTAGCTCAACACACACCTTGCCTCCATCCAGTTACAAAGCTGTTGGCGGCTACGGCTACCGAAACGGCTATGTGGGACGCGACCAGACTGGAATCCTGAGGGTTAACTGCGTGGACTGTCTGGACCGCACCAACACGGCTCAGTTCATAGCAGGGAAGTGTGCCCTGGGCTACCAGCTGTACGCCCTGGGGCTGCTGTCCGAACCCAAGCTGCCCTTTGACTGTGATGCTGTTAGGTAAGGAGACAAGAGGTAGACATTGAGGTCATCCTCCAACTCCTCCCTTTCCTTTCCTCCATGCTCATTAAAGGATCCTGGAGAGGGCATATGAAGATCTCGGAGATACAGTGGCCGTCCAGTACGGGGGCTCTCAGCTGGTCCATCGGTAATACCATTTGTGGTGCTGCTGCCAGGGTACCTTTTTAATGGCAATGGTGTGTGTGTGTGTGTGTGTGTGTGTGTGTGTGTGTGTGTGTGTGTGTGTGTGTGTGTGTGTGTGTGTGTGTGTGTGTGTGTGTGTGTGTGTGTGTGTGTGTGTGTGTGTGTGTGTGTGTGTGTGTGTGTGTGTGTGTGTGTGTGTGTGTGTGTGTTGCAGAGTCCAGACGTACGATAGGTCAGCACAGTTCGTGACCAAAGGGAGGGATCTCCTACAGACCATACAGAGGTACTACCGGAATGCATTCACAGGTGACTGGCGTGGAGGGAGGAGATGGGAGGGAGAGGGAGTGTTGAGTGTGTGGATGGAGGGGATGGGAGGGAGAGGGAGTGTTGAGTGTGTGTTGAGGGGATCAGAGGGAGAGGGAGTGTTGAGTGTATGTGGTGGGGGGCAAGAACAAAAACATAAAGTGAAAGCAGGAGATTAAAAGCATGAGAGGGATGGAGAGAGGACGATTATTAAAACTATCCAAAAGACTGTACATGCACTGCAAGACAGACATGCTCATGTTATGACAATTGAGATAAGTGCACATTAGTTTCCACAGAATTCGCAATCCGATAAGGTCCATGGTACAACTATCGTATAACTCTTGTATAATTATTTGTGCACTATCACAACTAGCTATAACAAAGCTGTTCAGTTGCCATAACTTGTTATAACCATACTTTTTCCTGCTGTGCTGTAGTCTGGACCTTTTGTGTTTGTATCAAACCACATCGGGTTTTACATTGTTGATACAAAATGATATGCCAGAGGGGGGGGGGGGGGGTTGTCGTTTCAAGAATTCTTGTAGGATAATCACACTTCTTGACCTTTTTTTTTGTTGGTCCTCAACCCCACCAATAGTTCCCTTCCCTTCTTCTGGTATTATACTTACTGGTATTATAGTGAGCTTTATTTACCCCCCCAGACACAGACAAACAGATGGCCATTAATGTGTTCCTGGGAGTCTTCAAGCCCAAAGAGGGCACCACTGACATCTGGGACCTCCCCACAGACTACTACCTCCACCACACCTTGGCCAGGGTCCCACTAAAGTGTGTAGAACCACAGGAGTTAAGGTAGGTCTATGCTACTGCATAGCATCGACTACCCATACCGTAAGTTTTATTTCAGCCATACAAAATGGTGGTCAGAGAGTCTGCTGAGGTCACTACCGCTCCCCCATCTCCAAGGTTAGTGGCTGCTCAGACATGCTTTTTTTTAAACGTGTGGTACAGTAGAGAGAAAACTGGTGGGCAATATTAAGAATAAGAATGAACAGAACCAATTCAAGCGGACTGCATCCATGGATAGTTTTGACGAGGTCTATAAAACATTTGAGCTCACAGATTTTGACTCCTTGCTGTCGTGGAACTTTGCCCAAACAATGCAGTGAGTGGATACCCCTTCTCTCAGCCCTTTCTGATGTGATCCCCTCTCCTTCATCAACCATTATGGTGTTATGTGACCCACCCACCCCCTCCCTTGTTTGAATTCCCCAATTAAATGAAGTGGGTGTTGTTCACATCCCCCCCCCCCCCCCCCCCCCCCCCCCCCCCCCCCCCCCCCCGTGGTGTTGTGTGTAATCCATTATTTTCATTGACACTCAGAAGCCATACTGACACTAGCCCCTTTGTGGCAAAGGAAAAATGGCAGCCGCCTGCCACTGTCACGAAACCGAATCTCCCAGATCCAAGCACGCTGTGCAGTTCAACGGAACAAACAGATTATGGTGGTAGAGAAACAGGTGCCTTTATTGACCCAAAATCCATGACCAACTCACACTAACAGGCATCACCACAATGGAGGCATACGGGTTTGAACTGAAAGAGCCCTCAAGTGAAGACATGAGACTATACGAAAGGTTTGTACCAGGATGCATGTTACGTTCCCTGTAGAGCAAGGGTATAGGGAAGGTTGTATTAATGTTAATGTGACGATGACCACTACCGTGTCGTAATATGCACGCTCCGTTCCCATAAGATATGCCTGCCTGCACTCTCATATGCTTACAAAAAGTGAGCTGTCCAGCTGTGAACCTACTCCCCAGTCAGCCAGAGATGAACTGGCCAAGTGGTAAGAAAGTCCATTGCTAACATTCTGGCACAGGACTATTTTAACCCCAGGCCATTCCCCCCCCCCTCTTTCTTCATTTGGGATCCACAGGGAACCTAAGCACCTTTACAAGGGGAGTGTGTTCTCTATAGAGCCCCCCACCGTGTCTCTAAAGGACGAGGCCATATACGAGGAGGCCGCCAGAGTTGCCCAGACTGGAGTTAAGCTGCACCCTCCTGGGAAGGAGTCGATGGAGCAATACATGCTATATGTAAAACTAGCCTCCAAACAGCTGCCACAGTATGCAAAAGGCAGAGCAACCGCTGACATGTTCTTCACGTGACAAGCATACGTTTTATGTGCACTCTCTGTGTCTCAATCTCACTCTCATCTCACTTCTGTGGACAAGTCTGTTCATTCCACCATTCAGTCATTGGTCATGTCATACACATCACTACACTGTAAGTGCACAGAGTGACCTATTGTGTGCACTTCATGCCTTCCACCACACCATTAGAGGCAATGATACAGGTACTTGATTCTTCAAAACGGGGGAAAGAGGTGGGAATGCATTACACTCTTAACGTTTTGCTCGCTTTTGTGATTGTTTGGGGCCAGTCCGAGGTTGTTTCATATCACCAGTCTTTCTCTTATGAAACCTTCCCTGTCCTTTCTGAGGATTTGACTTGTCCAGGTTTGCTCCTAGACTCCCAGATTGTTGCAAAGCCTTAACTGGCCTTTGTACTTGCGTTCCAGACTTCTTAAAGTTCCCAAGCTTTTTCTGACTTGGTTTATGGAACTGCTTACCATCATGAGCTGACCCTTTGGGTAAGGAACGATGCCCCAAGCCAGGGGATGGTTTACCTTGAGAACCAGCGGAGCTTTTCGGAGCCACTTCCTTTGATTTATGCACCCTCAAAGCCCGTCCATCAAGCTCCGCCTTCCCATTCTTCTTCAGTGCAAACAGCACACCGCTCCTGTCTTTGAAAGTCACGAAACCAAAACCCTTTCCCACACCAGTCTTCGCGTCCCTCACGAGACGTACTGATTCAATGTCCCCGCAGTCTGAAAACTGTCCCCTCACGGCTTCTTCATCGACAGTAAACGGAAGGTTGCCCAAGAATACGGAGCACTTGTGTTTGTGAGCACCGTTTCTCGCGGCTCCATCGACCCTGAGGTGCTTACCATCCAGCAAGGTGCCGTTAAGAGCCAGCGCCTTTTCAGCATCTTCCTGGCGGTCAAATACCACGTACGCATTTAAACTGGTCCCAGCGAGCTGCTGGTGAGTTTTCCGGGCCACTTTGGCGGGCAGTTTTCCTTTGTCCACGAGCATTGAACGGAGCCTTACGGACTCCACAGTTCCATATTGTTTCAGCAGGTGCTTCACTTGTTTTCTGGTGTAGTTAATTGGTAGGCCTCCCACAAAGACAGTTCTTTCCTCGCGGGGGTCAGGTTGACGTGATTTTCGTTGAGTTTCCGCTTCGCGCGTTTTCGATTGTTTATTTAGAGAGTCCGTAACCTTGTCGGACTTTTCCGCATCTAAAAGCTTAGTTTTCAGTATCTCTTTTCTACGGACTACTTTGTACTGCGGCGCGATAGAACTATGGGAGTCGAACAGTGCTGCCAATTCAGGTGCGGCCATTTGCGCAGTCGCCACATGCACATGGACACCAATAAATTAACTGCTGTATTAAATACGCGGGGATACAAGAAATGAATAATTTGACAATACAACTTAACTAGACTAGGACGGCGGATGGTTTATTAATAACCATAGAATTAAACGAACAGATCAGATGGTTGTAAGATGGTGAGGCCTAGGGTGTACTGCTTCTCCCATTTTTGACGTGTATTAGAGAGTGTATTACGGCTAATGCATGGAGGGGGAATATCGCCATAACAATCACCGACTTTTTCGAACGTGTCGCCACGTCCAAACAGAGCGTGGGGAGTTCCGCAACAACTCGTCAGAGGAGCAAGGTGGGAACATTGAGTTTGAAGAAGAAACGGGAATGGATACCGTACTGCTTCAAAGTGACTAGTTCGACCTACTTCCACTATTTCGACCAAACGGATGTACGTGTGTGTGTGTGTCGTGTAGTTTGCCGTCTAGCTCGCTTGAAGTGCCAAAACCATTTTATTTTCGTGTACCTGCAGACGAATAAAGCCAAGGGACAAATTCTTCTACACCAAGTGGCAAGGGTTGAGATACTAAACACCGCGTCGGGCCCAGGGTACCCCTTTGCCGTGCACCTTGGGGACAAGAACTCCTCATGGATCCTTAGCGCAGCTTCCGAAGTAAGTTAAGCCGTTTAGTTTTTTAAAAGCAATTCATCATGGTCATACACACACGCACGCACACACACACACACACACACACACACACACACACTACTCGTAACACATGGTTACACACCACACATCAGTGTAGTTATTTTATAAATATTTGCACTGTTAGGAATGAGAGTATTGTGTAGCACATCCGCTATGGCAACCATTCCTGCTTGCTGTACACAAAGTGCTGTGTTTAGCACAGTTCTAAGGAAAGCCATATCTGATGATGAAAATTAAATGCAATCTATAACGAGGAACTCCTATATGTTATAGAACTATATGTTTCTGTGTGTGTGTGTGTGTGTGTCTATGTGTATGTGTCTATTTGTATGTGCCTATGTGTCTGTGTCTATGTGTACTATGTGTGTGTGTCTATGTGTCTGTGTGTATTGTGTCTATGTGTCTGTCTATGTGTCTGTGTATGTGTCTGGGTGTATGTGATTATTTGTGTGTGCATATTAAATAATCCTAGCAGATAACAAGTTGAACAAACCTGTTGTAAAAGGCTGAAGTGAGAGGTAGCCATATGCATATACAGCAGAACTGGCACACACACACACACACACACACACACACACACACACACACACACACACAACACAACACAACACACAAACACCACACACACAATACACACACTCAAAACACATACACCATTCACCTACAAAAGGTGTGTTTGCAAAAAATATACTCATCAGGAATGATGATCAAGGACGAAACATCAATAACTAGTTCAACTCCCCCATTTTCTCCCCAAACACCCCTTCCCCCAACCTGATTCCCAATGTAGGCGGACAGGGCCAGCTGGGTCGAGACCATCAAGCCCGGCACCCTAGCTCAGCAGAGAAACACACCATCCTTCGCCAAGGTGGAACCCGAGAGTTACGACACGATAGCCACGCCTCCCTCCACCCAACCCACCTCCACCCCAAGATTCCCATTCACACGTCTCTTCTCCAAGACGGACGATTCGGGAGTGCCTGTGACCACACACACAAAGTCCTCTTCGCAGCTGAGCAGTCCAGTTGCATCAATGCAGCCACGTAGGTCCTTGGGTACAGCCTCGCCTACTATTGGAGCTCTGAGGCCCCAGGTGAGCGTTGGAGAAGTGACGGGAGCCGAGCCTCCTCCCCAGGCAAGCACCCCTCCGGACGACGTGCAGCTGTACGCTGAGCCGTATATGGAGCCCTCCCTGTTTGCTGCCTTTGTTGATGATTGCAGTGAGCTCGAGGAGGATGCGTTCAGGACTCAGGGGGCAGAATGTGAACCCCTATTGCCGAGCCATACCCATCTGGAGGTGGAACAGATCCCTCGAAAGGTGCAAACGCCTTTGCCTACAAAGACCACTGAACATCACAACCTCTCGTCAGAGAAAAGACAAATTTCAGTCTCGTGTCCTGATTCGCTTTGCTGCGATGACATGCCATGGGATCTGGGCTTCATGGGACAGGCAGACAACACCCAGAAGGCACAGATGCCTCTACCAGACAACATGCAGAAGGCACAGATGCCTCTACCAGGCAACACCCAGAAGGCACAGATGCCTCTACCAGACAACACCCAGAAGGCACAGATGCCTCTACCAGACAACACCCAGAAGGCACAGATGCCTCTACCAGACAACACCCAGAAGGCACAGATGCCTCTACCAGACAACACCCAGAAGGCACAGATGCCTCTACCAGGCAACACCCAGAAGGCACAGATGCCTCTACCAGACAACACCCAGAAGGCACAGATGCCTCTACCAGACAACACCCAGAAGGCACAGATGCCTCTACCAGGCAACACCCAGAAGGCACAGATGCCTCTACCAGACAACACCCAGAAGGCACAGATGCCTCTACCAGACAACACCCAGAAGGCACAGATGCCTCTACCAGGCAACACCCAGAAGGCACAGATGCCTCTAGCCAGTGGGGAGGGTGCAAGCGAGGCAGATTTGAGTGATGTGGCTCTGCAGATAAGAGGCCTCCCTCCTGACCAACTGCAGCAACTGCTGGCCATGATGGGACAGATAAACAGGGCAGTTAGCCCAGAGGCCATGCTGGACCAGCCAGAGAGTGAAATGCTGTTACCAGAGCACTCAGGTGAGGTTGGGTAAAGGGTGTTGAGGTGTTACCAGAGCACTCAGGTTGGGTGCAGGGTGTTGAGGGGTCTCCTTGTGGGCAAAATCTCGTGCAGCTTTGGGTATGCACTCAAACACCTGCACTCCACCAGAATACGTATCGAGGTGGTATAAGTCACATGATCACATATATGTAATTGTTGAGAATCTTTTAATGGAATAAATACCAGAGGAAGTGCTTGCTCTGAGGAGTTCATTATCCTTGGTCAGCTGTGGATGTCATATAGTTGATATGGAATTGATTTGACAAAATCATTGCATTTGTATAATTTTTTGAACGTAAATAGGAAGTGTTTTTATGTAGTGCAGTCATTAATGAAAGCATGTAAGTCACTTGCTTCAGAAACTGCTGATTGGTTGTGATAAAAAGGTGTGCAATGGACAGTTATGTCTGCATACACAACTGTATTTCCTTATCTTTAAATTTTAGTGATACTTTTTTCCTTTGTGCACTGTGGGGGAGTGTGCAGTCAGATTCCCCTCATTTGCAATCACTACTATAGTTTAGGGTGATAGGCAAGGACATAAATGTAGTTTTTTTTCTTTGTTTTTTTTCTTTTACACCTAGTCCTGCTGTGCTGCTTTTGAGCTAAACCATTCCAGATACTTCATTTGCATTCTTTCCCTATTCAGCTTTTGTGGTGGATCCAAGCAGCTCACTCACATCGCTTGTCACAGACATGGAGTACACCTTTTACATTCCACCCTCTGCACTCTCAGATCTTCAATCAATAGGACATGGTATGTTACGAGCTTCACATTACTATTGGTCATTCTATGTCAAATCAACACTCGGCTAATTCAAGGTGAGGAACTTTTAATCACAAATGGGAACTGACACATTTGAAAAAAATCATTTCTTGGCTCATGAACACGTAATTGAAATGCAAATGGGAAATTGGGTGTTAAAGTGCTTGAACATTTACATAAACTTCGTTACATCCTGATTAAAAGTGAAATGAGTACATGTGATTGAGGTGTTTATTGGTTGTAAAATTTCAAACAACAAAAAGACTGAAGTTAGTGCAATGCACGTATAGGTGGGGACGAGGTTCAGTCTGCACATAGAAGTTATAGAAGTTGCTCTTATCAAGGAGGTGATCATTTCCTGTTTGAAAGTTTTGTATAGAGCGAAGTGAATGTTGTAGTTGCATAGATTAGCAAGGGCTGATTACCACTAGATGGAACAACTTCGTTATGATTCCCATAACTGCAACGCATATTCCAAACAAAACCTGTTGTCGTCCCAACCTTAAAGTTAGGTACATGCATTGCAAACATTACTGTCTCACGTAGTTTCGCTGTTGTAATTACTCTTTTTACAATATGCAATGCACAGCATTTCTAGGATCCAAATCACATGTACTCTTTTCACTTTCAATCAGGGTTATGTAGACAAAAGATCAAACAGTTTAACACATTTCATTTCAATTACGTGTTCATCAGCCATGGAATGATTTTTTCAAATTGGGCTGTTCCCACTTGTGGTAAAAAGTTTCTCACCTTGTGGCTTAATTAGCTGAAGTATTTTAATATCTTTTGCTGTTTGTGAGACATACATGTGTATGTCTTACAAACATATGTATTGCAAAAGATATTTAGGTGTGTGTGTGTGTGTGTGTGTGTGTGTATGTGCATATGTGTGTGTATATGCGTATGTGTGTGTGTGTGTGTGTGTGTGTGTGTGTGTGTGTGTGTGTATATATACGTGTGAAGTTTAGAGTGATCATTGCATGATTTCTTAGTTAGGGTCACAATTCCACACAGCAAATTCATATTTGGAGGTTTATGTGCACACCCAATTCATCACTGAAAGCTGTACACTGGAATGAGTAGTCCCACCCTCAGTTTGTCATGAATTGCACAGTACCTGATGTATGAAAGAGTGGTTCTTCATTTGTGGGGTTTAGGGCCATTACTGTGATGCAATCTCAATGTGTTGACCCTATCTCACACGCACATAGCTGTGCACCATGATATTTACAGACAACATGACCAATCAGGATCCTTCTCTTCGCCTGGTTCTTGCTTTTGTGGGACTGGTCTTTATTTATTGTGGGTGGCCACAGATCAGGCTGAGTGCAAGGACCCAGATCTGTTACACATGGGCTATATCCAGTTGGAGCCCATCTTTTGCATACACTCATTCATCTACCATCACGTTAGGACACTTCTGTATGCATTACAATGTGCAGAAATGTTGTTACACATCTCAGTGTGTACAGTTTCACATTCCCAATCTTTTATTCCCTGTGTGGTTATTCCTGTGGGGTTATTCCTGTGTGGTTATTCCTGTATGGTTATTCCTGTGTGGTTATTCCTGTGTGGTTATTCCTGTGTGGTTATTCCCTGTGTGGTTATTCCTGTGTGGTTATTCCTGTGTGGTTATTCCCTGTGTGGCTATTCTGTGTGGTTATTCCTGTGTGGTTATCCCTGTGTGGTTATTCCCTGTGTGGTTATTCCCTGTGTGGTTATTCCCTGTGTGGTTATTCCTGTGTGGTTATTCCTGTGTGTGTGATTATTCCTATGTGGCTATTCCTGTGTGGTTCTTCCTTCAGGTCAGTTTGGGGAGGTGTTCAGAGCCACTCTGCACAAAGGGACACCTGGTGAGGTGCTGGTGGCTGTCAAGACCACCAAGAAGAACTCCTCCGAGAAAGACAAGGCAGATTTCTTGAAGGAGATGACTGTCATGTCCACACTGCTTCACCCAAACATTATCAGGTTCTACGGTGCGGTACATAAGGGTAAGTGGGGTAGCAGGATTTCCTTTATAAACTGGGGAGGAGGGAGACCATAATGGTCTGTGGAAGAGGGAAAATGATAGGGAGGTGAGAGATGGGATGGTGTGGGTGGTGGTAAGAGATGGGATGGTGGAGGTGAGAGATGGGATGGTGCTGCAGGTGGAGGTGAGAGATGGGATGGTGCTGCAGGTGGAGGTGAGAGATGGGATGGTGCTGCAGGTGGAGGTGAGAGATGGGATGGTGCTGCAGGTGGAGGTGAGAGATGGGATGGTGCTGCAGGTGGAGGTGAGAGATGGGATGGTGCTGCAGGTGGAGTGAGAGATGGGTGGAGGTGAGAGATGGGATGGTGTGGGTGGAGTGAGAGATGGGAAGGTGTGGTGGAGTGAGAGATGGGATGGTGTGGTGGAGTGAGAGATGGGATGGTGCTGCAGGTGGAGGTGAGAGATGGGATGGTGCTGCAGGTGGAGGTGAGAGATGGGATGGTGCTGCAGGTGGAGTGAGAGATGGGTGGAGGTGAGAGATGGGAAGGTGTGGTGGAGTGAGAGATGGGATGGTGTGGTGGAGGTGAGAGATGGGATGGTGCTGCAGGTGGAGGTGAGAGATGGGATGGTGTGGGTGGAGGTGAGAGATGGGAAGGTGTGTGTGGAGAAATTGATACTTTTCCTATAGAACGAAGTGTGAGGGTGTGTGTGGTGAGGAGTGTGGATAATGAGGGTGTGTGGTGAGGGGTGGTGTGGTGGGGGAGCATGATGATATGTCCTTCATTTTGCAGCTGCTGACTCGGACTTGATAGTTCTGGAGTACCTTCCCTTCGGAGACCTCAAGGCCTACTTGACGGTATGTGAAGGTTTCTGTCCCTTTAGCCTCACCTGCCCCACTCCTTTAGCCTCACCTGCCCCACTCCTTTAGCCTCACCTGCCCCACTCCTTTAGCCTCACCTGCCCCACTCCTTTAGCCTCACCTGCCCCACTCCTTTAGCCTCACCTGCCCCACTCCTTTAGCCTCACCTGCCCCACTCCTTTAGCCTCACCTGCCCCACTCCTTTAGCCTCACCTGCCCCACTCCTTTAGCCTCACCTGCCCCACTCCTTTAGCCTCACCTGCCCCACTCCTTTAGCCTCACCTGCCCCACTCCTTTAGCCTCACCTGCCCCACTCCTTTAGCCTCACCTGCCCCACTCCTTGTGCTTTGCCCCACGCATTGCACCTTACTGCAAACCTTTACTGTATGCCTTTGCCATGCTCCATTTACGCCCCTCCCCCACCCCACCCCCCATTTCTGTTCATTTCCTCATTCCACCTCGGTTAGAAAACTGCTCCTTCAAGGAAACAGCTGTTGAAGTACATGACTGATGTTGCCTCGGGGATGCACTACATTTCAGAGAGGGGGCTTGTCCACAGGGTGAGCGTTCTCTTGAAAAAGAGTCACATCCCTCAAAGCATGTACAATAAGTGTGATGAGTGGAAGGAATGTGCCCCCCCCCACACACACACACCCACCTCTGGGAGCCTTTGAATCTGCCTATTCCTCTACTCCCTATTCCTCTACTCCCTTCTGTTCCCTCTCAGGACCTAGCTGCGAGGAATGTGCTGGTGGGGGAGAATGAGGTCTGTAAAGTAGCGGACTTTGGTCTCCTCAGGGAGCTACCCGAGGACGGAGACATCTATTTCTCCATGCACAATATTCCTTGCCCCATCAAGTGGATGCCCCCAGAGAGCATCGATGGTGGGCAGTTTTCTGTTGCCTCGGACGTGTGGAGCTTCGGGATCCTGATGTGGGAGATGTTTAACCCTTCCAAGCCTCCGTATCAGGGAATGAGCAATATGGAGTGTGCTGTGGCGGTCTGCAAGGGCTACCGACTGCCCCTGCCAAGAGGCATTCCAAGCATTATGGCCAAAATAATGGAGTCATGCTGGCACCAAAACCCGCACAACAGACCTAGTTTTCTGCTTATCCTGACTCTTCTTACCACCAAGGCTTTGTTGGAAGTGTCATGAAACAATTGCATATTGTTTGTAATTTGTGTCACCTGTTTTATATTTTTATCTCACGCTACAATTACAGTTGAACTTGGTACTAACTTGGCGCCGGCAAATTAAATCCTTTTGCGGTTTGGCGAAGTGTCGTCACGTGCGATCTCTTGGTGATTATGCTAATTAAAAATATATTTAAGTTGAACTCACTTGTTCCCTGCCGGCGATGTCGCAGAAACGTGGCAAAGAGGGAGTATTGTCTAAAAAAGACGGAATGCGGAGTAATTGGAAACAGTTCAACTTTAAATACGGCCAAGCCTACTTCCAGTACTTCAAGGGCACTGAGGTACCGATATTGATAAGGGTGTGTATGTGTGCCCAAAAAAAAAGAAAAAAAACACTACCATATGGCAACGCAATCATAACTGTTTAGATGGAAATGGGGGCTTGGTTAGGAATCGGGCTTGGGTACCAGCAACACCATACACATGCAGGCCATGCGTCAAACCACCCAGTGTTAATATCGGTCTATCGTGTTGTCTGTTGCAGACGGCCAAGGCAGAGGGACAGGTTTTGACGAGCCAGATCACAAAGGTCGAGTCATGTATTTCCAAGTACACCGGCGAATTTCCATTTGAGGTGCACTCGACGTCGAAGGGATCGCCCTGGTTACTATGCGCATCATCGGAGGTACGTGTGTGCCTTTGTTTTGGCACCGTCTGTATGTCAGCATCTGTGCATACAAATGTATACTGCTATTTGCTGTTGTAAATGCAGTTTCTAGACGCGCGCGCGTACACACAGCGCACAGGCGCTCGCACGCGTGCACACACACACACACACACACGACACACACACGACACTCACACACATGCATTCGCACATGCGACTGCATATGTGCATACAAAACACACACACGTGCACACACACACACATAAGCACTCCTCCAGCATAAAAACTCCCTAGTGTACTAAAATAACCAATTTTGTACCATTGTCACAATCACAAACAATCCATAATCACAATGATAGAGTTGCGTGATGAGATGCTCTGGCTTAGATAAGTGGGTCTACCTACAAAAGGCAATGCAAGTCTCAGACTGAATATGCATGTATGTTTGTACTTTCATCAGGTCAGTCTGTGTTACAAGACTGCTTTTTAATTATGGCACTGTATGCTGAGAGGTACCTTGACCTCTATATACTGCAGACCTACTTTTCCCCCCCCCCCCCCCCCCCCCTGGCAAATGAACATATTGTCCGATGAATTGACCTTACATCCCTAGGGTGACAGGTGTTGAGGAAGTGCCCCAAGCCCTGAATAAGGAATACAAGACCTCACTTCTCAGTACCCCAGCCTTGTAATAAGGGAATACAAGACCACTCACTTGTCAGTGCCCCAAGCCTTGTAATAAGGGAATACAAGACCACTCACTTCTCAGTGCCCCAGCCTTGTAATAAGGGAATACAAGACCACTCACTTCTCAGTACCCCAGCCTTGTAATAAGGGAATACAAGACCACTCACTTGTCAGTGCCCCAAGCCTTGTAATAAGGGAATACAAGACCACTCACTTCTCAGTGCCCCAAGCCTTGTAATAAGGGAATACAAGACAACTCACTTGTCAGTGCCCCAAGCCTTGTAATAAGGGAATACAAGATCACTCACTTCTCAGTGCTCCAAGCCTTGTAATAAGGGAATACAAGACCACTCACTTCTCAGTGCCCCAGCCTTGTAATAAGGGAATACAAGACCACTCACTTCTCAGTGCTCCAAGCCTTGTAATAAGGGAATACAAGACCACTCACTTGTCAGTGCCCCAAGCCTTGTAATAAGGGAATACAAGACCACTCACTTCTCAGTACCCCAGCCTTGTAATAAGGGAATACAAGACCACTCACTTGTCAGTGCCCCAAGCCTTGTAATAAGGGAATACAAGACCACTCACTTCTCAGTGCCCCAAGCCTTGTAATAAGGGAATACAAGACCACTCACTTCTCAGTGCCCCAAGCCTTGTAATAAGGGAATACAAGACCACTCACTTCTCAGTGCCCCAAGCCTTGTAATAAGGGAATACAAGACCACTCACTTCTCAGTGCCCCAAGCCTTGTAATAAGGGAATACAAGACCACTCACTTCTCAGTGCCCCAAGCCTTGTAATAAGGGAATACAAGACCACTCACTTCTCAGTGCCCCAAGCCTTGTAATAAGGGAATACAAGACCACTCACTTCTCAGTGCCCCAAGCCTTGTAATAAGGGAATACAAGACAACTCACTTCTCAGTGCTCCAAGCCTTGTAATAAGGGAATACAAGACCACTCACTTCTCAGTGCCCCAAGCCTTGTAATAAGGGGATACAAGACCACTCTTAAGTTTTCAATGTTACAAGCTTTGCATAAGGGAACACATGGTCACTTGCAGGGTCCACACACATGCTGGGTCACACATGCAAGGTCACATGCAGAGTCACATGTAGGGTCACACACATGCATGGTCACATGCTGTGTCACATCAGGGAGCAGGCCACTGTTATTGTATCAGGTACTTAAGTTTGGTTCAATCAATATGAATCTTATAGTGAAAGGTGTGTCATTATACAATGAATCCTTGTGCGTGTGTGTAGTTTTGAGTAATGTGTATATGGCATCAGCAATGTGGTCTGTGCATGTTGGATGTGTTGCTTAGTGAGGTACATGTTGGATGTGTTCTTAGTGAGGTACATGTTGGATGTGTTGCTTAGTTAGAACCATTAATTTACTCATGTTTTTTTTTTTCCCCCTCTGTAAATAGGAGGAGAGGATCAGTTGGATGGAAGCAATAAAGCCAGGGTCAGCGGCTCATCTGAGACCTCCTCCTCAATCACATCAACCTCCAGTCAACCTGGCCACGACCTGGCCCCTGGTCAGTGGTGGTGGGGGTGTGGGATTGCCAGCCAAGAGGGACGCTCAGCTGCCCTACGTGTTGCACCCTGGACAGCAGCAGCCAGTGTTGCAGCAATCTCAATGGCAACCCCAGGCCTACCAACCACAGCCGCCCACAGCTGCCGAGCCCCCACACAGAACGCCCTCTCAGCACTCGCTCCACCACAAACACCTACCGGAGGCCGGCAGTGTCAGTGCGGCGGAGCCCTACATGCTGCCCGGCGATGTGGTGACAACAGTCATTCCGTCGTCGGTGATTACATCGTCCATAGCGACGCCAGCAGCAACAACTCCGCCCATCACCCCGGCAAGGTCCGGGAGCGCTCACCTGATACACGCGCGCACTTTTCCCGAGTCTGACACGGATTCTTCCGGCTATATGAAGCTGGAGCCTGTCAGCATACCGAACCCGCCCCTGACAAAGAGACGTACTGAGATTCAGATCCCGTTGAACCCCGAGGAGAGTCCGTCTCCGACCACTCCCACCAGTGGGCCAGTGACTCCCGTGAGTACCGTGGTGGACATGATGAGGCACATGTCCTCAGAGCAGATGCAGATGCTGGTGCAGATGCTCTCCAATTTGGATGTGGGAGGAGCCAAGACGCCGGAGAGTGTGTCCGTACAGCCACCCCAGCTACGTAAGTCTGAAGGCACATACCACACACATCACACACACACACACACACATGCACATGCATACACACATGCACACATACACACACATACAGTGACACACTCACACGCACGCACACACACGCATGCATGACGCATTTTATGAAATAAGTTTCATCTGATATATGCTTGTATGTTTTTTCCCTCATTGTTTGAATATTGAACATTGGAATTTGTTGAAATGGTATAAACCACTGGGGCATCATGCTGGGACTTAATAACCACTGGGGCATCATGCTGGGACTTAATAACCACTGGGGCATCGTGCTGGGACTTAATAACCACTGGGGCATCATGCTGGGACTTAATAAAGCATGCAACAATCATAACGATAATCAATACATCACTCAATAAAGCACAGAGTAACCATGGCAATGTAATACCAACTCTGCCAATTGGAGTCTATATTTTGTGTGTGTGCACTGACGTTTGTCTATTTTCCTCAGTCAAGATGATCAGCCAGACCCCAGACCTGGGAGATGCCTTGTAAGTGATTGGCACAGCATAACTTGCCCTCCTCCTGTGTCACATTTTGTGGTGTCTTGTTTGCACAGACTGATAACCGAGGATGATGAGCAGTACGAACCAAGACCAGAGTGGGCCAAAGCAAGTATGTAATGTGTGGTGAGATGTGGTGTGATAGAGTGTGGTGTGGTGTGGTGTGGTATGTGTGGTGGGGTGGGGTGGGGTGTGGTGTGGTGTGATTTGGGTATGGTGTGGTATATGTGGTGTGATGGTGTGGTGTGTGTGGTGTGATGGTGTGGTGTGATGTGATTTGATGAGTTGGTGATGAGGTGTGGTGTGGTGTGATGTGTTGGTGGTGGGGTGGTGTTGTGTGGTGCGGTGTGGTGGTGTGTGGCGTGGTGTGGTGTTGTGTGGTGTGGTGTGGTGTTGTGTGGTGTGGTGTGGCGTGGCGTGGCATAGTGGGGGTGCATATGGAGAACTGTGGGTCTGGGGACACGCCTCTCTGGGCATCTTGTCTCTTTGCCAGCTTATGAGCTTACCACACACATCCTTCACAGCTTATACTACACACCACACATCCTCACACACACTACTACACACTTCACATCCATCACTACACCAATGGTTCACTGCACTTACCTTATCACATTTCAACACAAGGCAGCTCCAAACTTGTTCCCTTGTACATTCTGTAATGCCCAATTTAAGCCAAATCTTTTCTTTTAGATGCCAGCTCTGCTGAAGATGACCTGGGCCAGTCTTCTGATCTCCAGAAAGAAGCTCTCTTCATCTCATCCTCATCGCTCTCCGACCATGTTTCCATTGGGAAGGGTACATTCATATTCTGTGTGTGTAGTGTGTGGTAGGGTGAGATGGTGGGAGTGGTGTGTGATAGTGCAGTGTCAATGGGTGTGGTCTACTGTGTACTTAAAAGACTGATGATGGCCTTGTGGTGTATGTACCATAGGTGCAAAGGTATAACATACAATACACCAATTTCTATAATAAATTCATTGTTTAGCATTTGATCCTTTTAAAAGTGATTGTGTGTTTGTGCATGTGCGATGGCCTGTCAGCTTTCAAGCTGGTTTCACCCACCTCAGGTCAGTTTGGAGAGGTGTTCAGAGCCACTCTGCACAAAGGGACACCTGGTGAGGTGCTGGTGGCTGTCAAGACCACCAAGAAGAACTCCTCCGAGAAAGACAAGGCCGATTTCTTGAAGGAGATGACTGTCATGTCCACACTGCTTCACCCAAACATTGTGCGACTCTACGGCTTAGTCAATGAGAGTGAGTGAGATATGTAGATGTGTGTGTGGAGATGGTAGTGCCTAGGTGACCATCCTAGATGTGTATGGAGATGGTAGTGTCTAGGTGACCATCCTAGATGTGTATGGAGATGGTAGTGTCTAGGTGACCATCCTAGATGTGTGTGTGGAGATGGTAGTGTCTAGGTGGCCATCCTACTGCATAAAATATTAGATTCATCTACCCACAGTGCATGGTGAGGAAAATCACTACATGAATACATTACATTTTATGTGCATTTTCACTTTCACTGTTAGACCAAGAGTCCTCTTCAATTGTACTGGAATATCTTCCTAATGGAGATCTTAAACACTTCTTAACTGTAAGTGATGTCATCCAGGGAGCTTTATATGGAGTGCGTGCACTTGGGATTAAGTGCTTCTTTTTCCCTCTAACAGGCAAATCCACGTCCTACAAAACAGCTGGTGAAGTACATGATTGACGTTGCCATGGGGATGCACTACATTTCAGAGAGGGGGCTTGTTCACAGGGTGAGCTATAGTGGCTTCCTGTGGGAGCCATCATATTTCCTTCGCAGTCTGTTGAATTGCATTTGCAGAGTGCTAGCTGTTGTTTTCAGAGTGCTAGTCGAAGGAAGTACATGTACTGAGCTGTGCATTGATGTCAAGACACATAGTGAGAACACATCCAGGACCTTAGGCTTGGCTATTAGCTACATTGCCACACCCTAACTAGCCACATAACCACACCCTAACTGGCACATAACCACACCTTAACTAGTTACTTAACCACACCCAGATTAGCTACTTAACCACACCCTGACTAGCCTCATAACCACACCCTACACTAACCACATAACCATCCCTGTAGCCAGACTGTCAATGTAGAAAGAGTCTCACTTTCACTGGGTGTATGTGAATTTTCCTATATAGACTATGACTTGCTGCCATTAAAGCATTAGAGTAGGCGTGATCAATATCATATTCATCATTTATGTATAATAAACATAGGGAGGTTCGATAACTTTGTATTGTGTTTCATTTATCTCACCAATCACCAGAGTTCCAAAATTGGTCATTCCAGTTGACCACAGATTGTGTCTTGATCACATGCCCTTTCAGATCCATGATGTATAATAGCTCTCTGTGGTAGTAATATTATCACTCGGTAGTACCGTAAAGTACCGCGTACAAGCCCCCCCCCCCCCCTCCGCCCCCAACGTGAGACCCTGAAAAAAATGGCTAGTTTTTGTAACGATCGTATCTCCTGAACCATAAACTTTGCGACCTACCTTTTTCAAAGTCTTGTTGTACTACCATTCCTTTCTTGAAATAATATCCTGTTTGGAATCACATTGACATGCCTCACGAAAAACAAGGTCTGAAAACATACCTGGTTTAGAACAGCCATATCGTTTGAACCGCTCATCTCCAAACATGGAATTTCGGTGTATATATCGTACAAACAACGTTCAACACATGCGGCATGTTTTTGTTCCATTTACCTTGTAATTTCTCACAGTAAACATTAACAACATAGTCAGTCCACATCGCTCCGCCATTTCTTTTTTCCATTGACCAGCCTAGGCCCCATCCCAAACCATGTCTGCAAGACATATTTGGAATGGAAATCGGGGGGGGGGGGGGGGGGGGGGGGGGGGGGGGGGGGGGGGGGAGAGCGCTAATGAGATCGTATTCATAGCCCTGCTAAACTGAATTTCCTATTCATAGCTCGCATCTGTGTACACTCCTGTCTGCACTCTGAATGTAACTGCCGCTTCATTAACATCTCGCATTAGTGAGGTAATGTCGTGCAGACATGGTTCGGAATGGGGCCTAGGTTGGTCAATGGAAATAAGAAATGGCGGAGCGATGTGAACTGACTATGTTGTTAATGTTTACTGCGTGAAGTTACAAGGTAAATGGAACAAAAACATGCCGCATGTGTTGAACGCTGTTTGTACGATATATACACCGAAATTCCATGTTTGGAGACGAGCGGTTCAAACGATATGGCTGTTCTGAACCAGGTATGTTTTCAGACCTTGTTTTTCGTGAGGCATGTCGATCCGATTCCAAACAGGATATTATTTCAGGAAAGGAATGGTAGTACAACAAGACTTTGAAAAAGGTAGGTCGCAACGTTTATGGTTCAGGAGATACGATCGTTACAAAAACTAGCCATTTTTTTCAGGGTCTCACGTTGGGGGCGGAGGGGGGGGGCTTGTACGCGGTACTTTACGGTATTTATTCTCTGATGCACTGGAAAGCTTGTTTGCTTACTAAACTTGACATTCTGGTTTCTAGGACCTAGCTGCGAGGAATGTGCTGGTGGGGGAGAATGAGGTCTGTAAAGTGGCGGACTTTGGTCTCCTCAGGGAGCTACCCGAAGAGAACAGCATATACCAGTCAACAGCAAACGCCCCTCTGCCTGTTCGATGGATGGCACCAGAGAGCATTAAGGGAAAGAAGTTTTCTGTAGCCTCGGACGTTTGGAGCTATGGCATTCTGATGTGGGAGATGTTTAACCCTGACAAGATGCCCTATCTGACTTTCAGCAATATGGAGTGTGTAATGAAGGTGTCTGAAGGATACCGCCTCCCCCCACCCCGGGGAACCCCGCCCATTGTAGTGAGGCTTATGAGGGCCTGCTGGCATAAGCAGCCTGAAAAAAGACCAAGTTTTCTTATCATATCAACCCTGCTCACGACCAAAGCCTTTGCAGAGATTGAGATGAGTAGTTCTTCTAAATCGTGACACCAAGTTGTTGTTTTTTTTATTTTATAGTTACAGTGTTGTGGACTGTCTGTTGCGTTTATTTTCTCCCCTCCCAGCATCGTATGTGCACGTATGTGGTTGTTGTTGATTATGGTGTTCATGTAGCACACTGACCGTATCTTGGTAAGGTTTTAAGGTGAGCACGAAAATAATATGGGCACCAGACTGAAGCTGGTCGTTCATATCTTGATGTACACTGAATAGTGCAAGAGTTTTGTTTATGCAAAGAGTCCACACAGTTGTTGTACCTAAGATGTGCTAAAAGAACCACGTTTATTTGAGTCATTGTTAACAAAAAAAGGTTAAATTGTTTTGATTTCTAGAAACACAAAATACATGTTCTGTGAAATTTAATATGAGTTGACAGCTTTGCTTAGATATTGCTGTTCTACAGAGTTCTGATGGTCCAGGTGTCATCAGGAGCACCGCTTAGCCAACTGGGGTCATTCATAGGGTATAAATATGCTGTATCTCTTTAATGCATGTAGCCAGTGGCATAAGTGAGGCCAGGCCATCTTGCCAATGAGTGTTCTTCCACTACTGTGGCCAGCATTCACAATTGCCACTGCAACAGCCGTGCGGTTTAATCTATCAACCCACACAGTGCTACCATGGACCTATCAGAGGGATGCATTTGATTCGGATCATAGGGAGTAAAATAGTCTGTTCAAGCTGTAATCCATTGTTCAATTTTTAAAAAAATCATGTTTTTGTTTTAGAAAAGATGTTACTATATTTGGTTTACGAGTGTTGTAAGCATTGCCTCATGGCTTATTCGTTGTACTGCATGTTCTTTTTTATTTTTGCTGTCATATTCTGCAAAGAGAATTTCCTTGTTTCACCAATAATACGTCACATAGAAAAGTAGTGCAAAAGAACATAGTGGTAACAATTGTGCTAGCTGTACAAAATAATGTAGTGCTCAGATGTAACAGAATGATAAACAAGCAGATTGTAAATAACTTTTTTTATACACAAGTTAGTGTTGTCTACACACAAAAACCAACGCAGTTTATCCAAGGTATACCAATACTTGATTAATAGCGCTGAATATTGATTCAGCAGTCGAAGCGTAATAATATACTGCTTGTTATCTTACCAGTTGTCAAGCAAAAATATAAGAACTGTGTAGCAACCTTCCCCTCATAAAGATGCTGAACAGTTAAAGGGTTCATTTTTTGTAAGTCAGTATCATTTGAGCCACCAACAGCAATAATAACATAGGGTCCTGCTTTCATTGAAAAACCACTAATACACTTTTGAAATAATGAGCCAGACTATCATTCACAATACAGGTAGTTTTTATCCTTGCAGAAGAATAATCACGTGCATTAAAAAAATTGGAATGATCTGCAAAAGCCAAAGGTATATTATGCTGTACCAGGATATTAACAATTTTCACTTCAGCTCGTATACCCTGTAAATTACATTGATCTCACACATACAATACATAATCAAAACAGCCTATTTTACCTTTTTGGACGTAGAAAGCGCATCAGTGACCATCCCTTAATTTTCCTGTATTCTGTACTGCTCTAAAGTTCTTGGCATGCGCAGCTGATTTAGCATGTCGGGTTATATCAGCCTCACCGTGATGTTTGCACGAAAATCTGTGACGACATGCTGAACGTAGGGATGTTCTTGAACTAGGGACGAATAAAAGAAAATTTCTTTTGCCACTTTACTTAAATTTTGATTTATATTTTGCAGCTACTTTGTAGGTTTTACTTATTTTGGAAGGCTTCGAACTCTCGTAATCTTTATCGCGCTCACTGATTCTGAATCGCTTCCAAAGTTTCTCCAATTTTTGTTACCACAAGAAAAAATCACACGAGTTTTTTTGCATGAGAGTCAGAGAGCGTGAGATAGGACCAAAATGCGTGAATCTGGCAGCTAGGAACGATTTCAGCGAAAGAACTGGGTTTAATTTTAAATTTAATAAGAATGTTGTTATGAAGCGCACAATGAATGACAAACGAAACTATTTACCATCTACGCCCACGGGCAGGAACATGGGCGTTTTCACTGATTGTCAGATAGCCCTTGAGCTTGACTCATCCCTCGGATTTAAGAAGAAATCTGCTTTGAAAGGAAAGATCGTAGACAATGGCGGGACCATCTCTTTCATCGTTACCAAGAATGTAAGTTGCACCAGCATTGCTGGATGCGCGCCACATAAACCAACACGAAAGCTGCACATACGTGCGTGTCTAGTGCCATTTTGAACTAGCTGCGTCATTTTCAGACCACGCACCTGGTAGTTAATAATGCGGAGAAGGCGCAGGACTCGTACAAAAGCCGCATGGCGCAGAAGTGGGGCATCCCTGTCGTCGGCTTGGAGTTCGTGGACAAATGCCTCGAGGTCGGCAAGCTGCTGGAAGCCGACCCTTTCGTCGTGGCGGGAAAGACTGCCGCACAGCAGTTCAGCACCGGGAAGATCGTGGGTGAGTATGTGTATACGGGACTATAGGCTGGTTCAATTCGAAACGTGATACCCACCTACCATTGCTGTACACGTAGCTTCTATGCAAGACAAAGCCAACAGCGACAAAAAGAAGAAGAGACCAAAATCCACAGTCAATCTGAACCAAGTCAAGTGAGTGACGTGACCCCGCCCCCTGCTACATGGCACAGATGTGGGAGGAGGTTGGGGGACTTGAACATGACCTTGATAAGCGACTGATCCCCAAATCTATGGAGGGAGGGAAAGGAGGGGGAAATGGGGCAGGGTTGCATGTGGAGGCAGGGGAGGGGGGGTGGGTGGGGGCTCCTCTCCACGACTAGAGAAATGAGTGTGCACAGGTTTGTTTGTGTATTCTTGAGTCCAGCAGCAGTCTGCTGAACCACAGCTTTGAGAGTCACTCTACCAGGTCTGATGCAGACTCTCCAGGACACTCTAAATTTTTGTACTGTTAGCTAGTACATGCAACACTGCATGTGATGAGGTATATATTAGCACAAGAATCTATATCCTTGGACTAATATGAATGGCTGATTTGAATACAAAGGCTCTGAGTAGAAAGCCCGAATGCAATAGTAATCAAATTGTGGGTGTCAACGTTCTGTTGCAAGCCTATGACATAATTGACAGTGTGGACAAGCATTTTAAAACACTTCCTTGTATGCAGCCAAATGTAGATCAATTCCTGAAAGGTTGTATTTCTTTCTTTTTTTCCCTAAATTGCCATAGCTTCTTGTGCTACTCATATTGGTACCATTTATGCTGCAGTATATGCTGGCATTTTGTACTTTCCATAGGAGTATGTGCACTGTATAGGCTATGGCTTTAAAACAACCAACTATTAAGTAGTTGTTTGATGTAATCTTGTGTCCATGTGATGTGATGTAATGTTAATGAGAATAGAATTTGGAGGGGAAGGAGGAGTAGATGGCTTTCATTGGGGGTTGGGAATGACATAGCCATGTTGAGAGTATCTCTCGAACATTAGGGGTTTCAAGTATTTGTCCTTTTGTTGTTTTGCAGAGAGCAGTAAGTGTGCAGGGCAGTGGGATGTAGTGGTGGCTGGCCCAAATGTTCTTAATGAGTCCATAGGCAATTCAAGATGGGGTGACCCTACATCACCAAATAAGGATAGAGTAAATTTTTTGTTCTGTTTGCGATGATTTTAACAACCTTGCAGTTTTGTGCTTGGAGATTTGTAACAGTTTATTGCTAAGGTTTATCATTGGACGTCCCCTACTGTCTCTCCCTACCCTCAATCCTCCTCTCCCTCTCCTCCTCCTCCCACTCCTCCTTGACATTACCATATCTTCTTGTCATGTTACTTGCATGTAGGGTGTGGCCATGGCCTCACACTGATCCAAAGACACCTGAATTTCCTGAGGACAAATACAAGATAGCAAGATATGTATATTTGAAGGTGATTTGGGTCTAGGATATTATCCTCCTCGATTCTAATGTTTGTGTCCTCAGAAGTTTGACAGTCGTTCTCTCGTGACATCCTTTGCCTGTCTGGAGATCCACGTTGTGCTGGTCCAGGAAGGTGGGCGGAGCCTCTATCGTGTCTTCTCTCATGCTGGCACTCTTCAGAAGAAAGATGAGGTGAGAAGTTGTCTGGGGAGGAGGGGAGTTGTGCAGTCTTGTTGCATAGTGTAAGCAACTGTGTAACATAATAGTATATGTGTGTGTGCGTACTTGTATTGTTGGTGTGTGTACATGCCTGCATACGTGTATAGTATACCAGTAGCTACATACATATGTCTGGATGAGGGTCAATCCATATTCAATTGTGCCACCCTAATAACATCATTGTCTAGTATTGAAGCACCAATTCTTATTTACATTGTCCCCATGGAAATGCTGTACATTTGTATATCCCATGTTGTATGGTTTTTAAAGTACAAGCTTATTAATTTCTAATCATTTTCTCAAACTTAGTCATTCTAGTAAGATTTAACTTTATCTAGGTCTGAGGTATATGGACACAAGAGTACTTGCTATGGAGTTGAACCTGTACCCAATGAATTTCATAACATGATGTTATAGGGCTTCATGTTTGGCACAATTTAATGACTAAATGTAGTAATAGCTAAAAATATTAAATCTCCGAGCAAACCAAACTTTTACCATAGGTAGTTACTATCACTCCTCACATATTGTACTGATCAACTTTAAGGGTGAAGTATGTCCTGGGCTGGGACATCACAGGCAGCCATGATTTATCCTCCCAAAGTGTGTTTACTTAGTGCCGTTTACACAGTTGATGGACTGCTTATTAGCTCTGTCAACGAAACAATTTACAACTACATACATGTACCAAAATAGCCTAGCAGCTATCTAGAGCTTCTTGTATCTCTGTTTTGCTTAATCGATTAACGCCGAGAGACGCATATCTGCGTCAAATATGTGTTTACCGTTACAGAAGAATTCTTCCAGACCCTTTGAAACATTATACCAATTAGAAGTTATTCATGTTCACGGCTTCATTTAATATTGTTGAAACCCCCTTTCCTGCTACCAAACATTCCTCTGCTGCCTCATTTAGTTGATTTTGGACAACTCTACTTCAGATAAACAAAAAATATTCCGGTGTTAATCGGTTAAACTATAGGTCCTATAATGTAACAAAGGGTGAGCCAGTAAACTACCTATGGTAAAAGTTTGATTTGCTTGGAGATTTAATATTTTTAGCAATGTGCCAAACATGGGATATACAAATGTACAGCAATTTGGTGCATTTCCATGGGGACAATGTAAATAAGAAATGGTGCTTCAATACTAGACAGTGATGTTATTAGGGTGGCTCAATTGAATATGGATTGACCCATGAGTGTATTATCTACATATTCCATAGCGGTTCAATTATGAAGTGCTAGTTAATATCTGTGCCCTAACATGTCATAGTGATGTGCTTCTTTCCCCGTAGGTTGGGTCGGAAGTGGGCAAATGTGAGTGTCGCTACTTGACCTCTGCCCTCGATGTGGAATATGTCTACGCCCAGCTCTATCGCCAGTACACTGCTCCTCCCCAGTCCCTTCTCAAAGTGCCCTTCATCTCCTCGTTTGTGGGATCGCCACAACTCAGGAAGGTAATAATTATGATCTGTTATTTAGAACTACAATAGTTAGTTATTATTCATGCCACTGGATGAAGAGATCGTTGCACATTCTTTGTGATTTTGAATGCTCACTAAATTTAGTTGGTGCATGTGCATGTGTAATGGTGTGGTCTTGCTGTGAGGTAGTTTGAATAAGTGACTGACAGAAGGCCTTGTTTGTTGAAATCAGTTAACCAAAAGATATCCATGTGACCCATTGATGTTGTTTCTAGTAACAGCTTACAAGTTCTATGCAGAAATGCAGGACTGCAAAGTGGCAAATTGTTCATTCATTCATAATAATAGCTACATAAATTAGTAATACTCAAAATACTCCCTATTACCTCCCACCTCCTCCCCACACCTCTTTCCTCTTCCCCATACCTTCCCACACCTCTTCCTTCTGGTAGCTAATGGCTGAAGTTCGCCAGTCCAGTGGTTTGGGGGGCGTGGCCATTCCTCTAGAGGTCAGCAACCTTGTTGATTACGTGTGGGAGGAAGCCACAGGACAGCTGGAAGAGATCCTTGCTGTTACCATGGATACCCTAAAGCCGGAGCAGGTTGACAAAGCTGAGGCTTCCCTTCTTTCCATCAGGAAGCTTCTGGACCAGGGGGGACCCCCTGAGGGTATGCCCCACCTCTTTTTGATAGATGAGTCTTTTGTATGATGTCATCTTGTTGCATCATGTGGTAATAGTAGTGTTACCAGTATGTCATGTGATGTTTGTGTGTAGATCACATGATGGTTATGTCCATGCCATGTGACACCCTGATGGGTGTCTTGCGACACCTATGGTGCCTTCAAATGGTGCACCTTCCTTGTGTTTCCAGCTGTGAAGGTGCTTTCAGATGAGTTCTACTCACTGCTTCCCCACAAGCCCTCCCAGCTTGCTGCTGTCATTAACTCCAAGAGACTCATAGCAGAGAAGCAGGATCTGTGCCAGGTCAGCTGAGATGACTGTCAGGTCATCACTGTATGGGAGCTATGGGGTTACCTCAAGTACCCAGGGCATAGGGTATGGGAGCTATGGGGCTACCTAAAGTACCCAGGGCATAGGGTATGGGAGCTATGGGGTTACCTCAAGTACCCAGGGCATAGGGTAGCTCTCTGTATTCCTCTTTTGTGGGTCAGGTGTTATTTGAAGGACATCACACAAGCCAGAAGTGATGATGGTCACCTAGCATAGTGATCCACTGTGTGTGCAATGTAGCCAACTCCTTGAAAGAATTGTGCACGTGTTTATGTCTCCCATACTCCTACCCTAACCACCCAACAGCTTGTCAGGGACCTGGTGTGTGTCAGTGAGTCTACCAACTGGTCTGTCCGAAGCAGCACAGAAGCAAAGTACCGTGCTCTGAGATGTGAGATCAGACCCCTTGACCCTCTCACCCAGGAGTACGAGAGAGTGTCCAATCACGTGCTAGGAACCTAGGATGAGTAAGCATTGGGGGAGGGGCTGATGGATCAGGTGATCTTCATGTTGCCCTCCTCCTCTACCAGGTCTCTTGCTGGTCCCCTGACCATCACTGCCATATATGGTGCAAACAGAGCAGTGGAAGAGACCAACTTCACTCGTACCATGAGCAACAAGAAGCTTCTGTTCCATGCCTCCCATGTGAGGAACTTTGTTGGAATACTCTCGAGGTACTCCCCTTTTCACACCCTCACATCACATCTCATCCCTTCCTCTCTTGCTCTCGAGGTACTCCCCTTTTCACACCCTCACATCACATCTCATCCCTTCCTCTCTTGCTCTCCCTCTTCCCCATTCTCTCCCTCCTCCTCATTCTCTCCCTCCTCTTCATTCCTTCGCTCCTCATTCCCTCCCTCCATCCCTCTCTTTCAGGGGCCTGTTACTACCAAAGATAGTGGTGGATGATTTTGGTGGTGCTCGCAGCGATCCTGGGATGCTGGGTGGAGGAATATACTTTGCAGGGTCATCCAGGTGGGTGTGGCTTTTGTTGTCTAATCACATCCATTTCCTTTGCTTCACTGGCCATACTGTCTCCTCCCCCTCCCCCAGTCTGTCCTCCAAGTTCTCTGCACCTGGCAGACGAGGCACCAGGTTGATGCCGTGAATGAGGTGGCCCTTGGAGAGTGCAAGGTATTAAAGCAGAGAGGGAGGGAGGGAGGGAGGGAGGGAGGGAGGGAGGGAGGGGAGGAGGGGAGGGGGGAGGACGAGGGGGGATGGAGGTGGGGAGTTGTTGTATGGCTGGTTTCTTTCTTTCTTTATTCTTTCTTATTTCTTTTCTTCTTTCCTTTCTTTCTTTCTCTTAGAATCTATCTTAGACGTGAGAGGATCAGGATACTCATGTTGTGGCATAGAGCATTATAAACTCATAGCAATTGTGTTTCTCTGCTCTCTCCTCTCCTCCTCTCTTTCCCTCTTTTCATTTTCTTTTCTCCTCACCATCACTTATTCATTCTCCCTCCTCCCCCTCTCTCCCAGACTATTGGAATGAGGCCAAGACTCTGGATAAGCCTCCCAAGGATACAACAGTGTGAGAGGGATTAAATGCACTGACGAGCAGCACACATCGTTCAAGGTACCGTACAATTAAGTTGTGTTTGTGTTGAGGTACTTTGGATAACCTGGCCCCTCCCCCTGCAGGGGGATGAGTATGTTGTGTACAACACTCACCAACAGAGGATACAGTACATCGTGGAGTTCACCCTGTCTGGGGAAACCCCCGTGGGGGGCAGCGTGGGGGACAATGGGGGCCAGGACCAAGTATCAGAGGAAAAGAAACCAGTTGACGAAGGTAAGAGGCGTCCTAGGTATTGTAAAGCACACAAATCCATTAGATGCCCACCTCACAGTGAATCTGTCTGATGTCAAGGACATAGTTAACCCTCTCAGCAAGGTGGAGGCGGGGCTCCAAGCAGCTGGTGCTGATGTCCCACTGGAAGCTGTTCATATCCGAGCCAAACTAGTGGACCTTGCAGCTAGGGTACATCGCCTCCTCCCCTGTCCCTTCTCTCCCTCCTCCCCTGTCCCTTCTCTCCCTCCTCCCCTGTCTCTTCTCTCACTCCTCTCCCTCTGATCCCCGTTTCCTTTTTCATCCCATCTCCCTCCCCACACCACTTTCCCTCCTCCCACATCCACCCACTCACCCTCCACCCACTCAGGTGATTGTGTTTCAAGCTTACAAGAACAGAAGCACAATTCCAATTGAAGCCAAATATGTCTTCCCATTGGATGACATGGCTGCAGGTTAGGGTGGGAGGGGCCTAGTACAGGTGTTCATTGGGTCTCCTCCTCCTCCCCAGTCTGCGGGTTTGAGGCCTTCATCAATGGCAAGCATGTGGTGGGAGAGGTGAAGGAGAAGGAGCAGGCACACAGGGAGTACAGGGAGGCCATCAGCCAGGGCCATGGAGCATACCTCATGGATGAGGAGACCCCTGTTAGTTAGCTGGCTAATTGAAACACAGTGGACCACTCAGACACTACACACACCACACACTACACACCACACACACCGCACACACACAACACACACACACCACACAACACACACAAACACACACAACACACACACAACACACACACACAACACACACACACAACACCACACACACACACACACCACACACCCACACACACCACACACCCACACACACACAAACCACACACACACACACCACACAAAACCACCAACCATAACACCAC
>JABACO010000023.1:2999007-3246478 GCA_013339895.1 Ephydatia muelleri
CCCCCACCACTCTTCTCCTCCTCCTCCTCCTCCACTAGCAATGCTTTGCTGACATGGGGAGTACAGACCTATGGAGACCTCTCCACTCCCTCCAGTTGCTACTAGACACACCCAACCACCCATCGGTCGGTTTCTGACACCACCACCCTCCCTCCTCGCTCCATCTTTGTCATCACTGATGGTCACATGACAGAGGAGGAGCCAACCCTTACTGCCATCAGACAGGGGGTCAAGAATTCTCGTGTTTTCACTCTTGGAGTCAGGTCTGTGGGGTTTACTATGAAATCTGTCTCCGTACTGAGCAATACTTCATATATCTGCTATCCTTTTGGTTACATGATGTCCTTTTCTCTTCTGTCATAACCCCTCCCCTCCACTTTTATTTACCCTCCCTCCCCTCCACCACACCATCTCCCTCCCACCTTCCCCTTAGTTCTACTGCCAACCGTCACTTCCTGCGTTCCATGGCGAGGGTAGGGGCTGGGTACGAGGAGTTCTTTGATGACAAGACCAAGTCAAAGTGGGAGAAGAAAGCAAAGAGCCAGCTGTCCAAGGCCTTCCAGCCAGCCCTCACCTCTGTGTGTGTGGAGTGGCAGCAGTTTGACGAGAACGCACCAAAGCCTATTCAGGTTAGTTATTAACTGATTTTGCTCTTTGGTTTCATTAACCACCATGTTTGTCACCCAATATTGCTGTGCTGGTGCCCAGGCCCACAAGAGATATTCTCAGTGTTCAATGGTTTCCCGTCAGGTGGTTTATGGCTTTGTTCCCAACTGCACAAGAGTGAGAGCACTTGTATTACGAAGTGTGTCATCACTTGATTGCACCCTTAGGCCACACTGAAGGCCAAGATAGGCAGTAAGGAGGTGGACACTATTGTCTCTACTTCTAACCTAGCCATGACAAAAGGAAGGGTGTGTGTGGGCATCATTGGGTACTAAATGCATTATTCATTTGTGCTTTACCTTCTTTGTTTGCTCTTATTGCTTCTATGTTCCTCTCCTTGTCACTTCCTCCCTCCCACACCCTCCCTCCTTTTAATTTCCCTCCACCCATCCTTCCTTCTTTTAATTCCCACCATAATTCTGCCCCTACACTTCTTCCCCACCTTTCCTACCTTCTCCCTCCTTCCTTTGATCATTTCCCACCTTCCCTCCCTCCTCTCTCTTCCTCCCTTCATGCAATCTGTTCCCACCTTCCTTCCCTCCCCACCCTTTTTTTCCCGCCTTCTTTTCCCTCTTTCTTCCTGCCTTCCTTTCTCTCTTTCCACTTTCCCTCCTCCTTCTCTCTTCCCACCTTCTTCCTCCCTCCTCCCCCCTCTCTTTCCACCTTCCTTCTCTCCTTGTCGCTTCTTAGACACTCCATCAGCTGACTGCTCGTGCCATCATCAGAGATTGGTCGGAAGGTTCCCTTGCCATAGACAAGACCCAACATGAGGTGAGCATTATTTGGGATGTCTAGGTGGCTGGCATGCAATTACAAATGTACCTGATCGTTTAGATTGTCAAGAGAGAGCGTAAGAATTACATCATCAACACCAGCCGAGAGTACTCCATAGTCTCCCAGTTCACCAGCTTTGTTGCCATAGAGCGTAGGGAGAAGGTTAGACCACACTCTCACACCACAACCACACCCTCACCTTCACACTCATTTCACCTCTTAATCTGACCAGAATCATCCAAAGGAAAACCATGTTATGATACTTTCTGCCTCATTCCAAAAGTGTTGATCGTATTGTAGTTTGTTTCAAAACATGCCATGTGGTAGTTTGGTTCAAAACATGCCATGTGGTAGTTTGGTTCAAAACATGCCATGTGGTAGTTTGGTTCAAAACATGCCATGTGGTAGTTTGGTTCAAAACATGCCATGTGGTAGTTTGGTTCAAAACATGCCATGTGGTAGTTTGGTTCAAAACATGCCATGTGGTAGTTTGGTTCAAAACATGCCATGTTGTAGTTTGGTTCACTCCTGTTATCGTCTGATTCAGAAAGTGTTGATTTTTGCTTGTATTGCTCATTCAACATCAGCAGTTCAATTGACGTGGATGGGGACCAGTGTAACAGGAGTTAGGGGTAGTTTCACACTGGACAGTCATGTCAGGACATTTACTTAATTAGTACTCTTATTTAACAAAAATATCTTCACCATTATGTATGGTGCTTGAATTGAATTAAGACTCTTATTAAAGCACCTCTTCTTACAACATTCTCCTTTATGTGTCCTCATACAGGATGAGACCTATGATGAAAGCAGAGGTCCCTCCATTGACCAGCTGGTGTCCCAGGAAGATGTGGACAGCCTCAAGTACATGGGATGGGAACAGGACCAGGTGGCTGTAAAGGAGGAGGAGGTGGGGGAGTGGTGTGATGGTTGTCATGTGCACAGTCCTATTTAGAACATCTTCTCCCCCAAACCCTCCAATGTTGCAGATTTCTCCAGAGGAGTTACATGACAAGTAAGGTTGACATGTACATGAGGGCAAGCATAATGCTATCCCTTTAGAACACACCACACCACACCAGCACTTAGTTCCCTTGCCAATGGTCATACACTTCCTTGTATGGCTCAAATGTAGATCCTTCCTCATTCAATTCCTGAAAGGTTGCATTTCATTCTTTTCCTAAATTGCCATCGAAACTAGTAGCCTTCTTGTGCTCCTCATATTGGTGTCATTTATGCTGCAGTATACGCTGCCATTTTGTAATGACACCTCCACAGGGGTATGTGTATCATTTTGTAATGACAGCTCCACAGGGGTATGTGCATCATTTTGTAATGACAGCTCCACAGGGGTATATGCATCATTTTGTAATGACAGCTCCACAGGGGTATGTGTATCATTTTGTAATGACAGCTCCACAGGGGTATATGCATCATTTTGCAACTGTATCCATTTAGCTCTCACAGTAAGTTAATTCTTCCATGGGTCTATGGCAATGGTGTGTGTATAACTGAGCCAACACCACCTAGTGCATATTTGTTTTGATCAAAGAATGATCTGCTCGTGCCAATGCACATCGATACAGGTTTCCATTTGATTGTCTGTTTTATGTTGATGACAGTGTGTGTTAAAAACCCTAGGCTTGAGAGAATTCTCAGGCTGCAAACTGTGGTACTGCATTTGAATGCTATCATAGCGAGCAACTGCTGCTTTACTGCCTGAACCCACTGCAGTAGCTGATGTACTAGGATATCTTCCACAATGATTAGGTCATTTCTTCCTTTGCTCCTAAACAGCTCCATGCCGACTTTTGCCCAGAGTTCTCCCAACACCTGCATCGTCTCTTTTGGTAGAGTGTGTACGATTTCTTCACACACTTGACACTGACCCACCATTAGCTCTATGTCCTTGCCCCCCCCTTCCCCTCCCTCTCTACATTTCTGGCCAGTATACCACATCTCGGTAATCTCAGGTTGTAACCAATGGGATGATAACTTGTACTCCTTTTTTTTTTTCTCTTGAACTGTGAAAATTCCATTAGCTATGCACCTGTGTGTGACGGTGCATAGAGAGCACCAATGCAGCAGTGCTGTAGCAATGGGTGACGGTGCATAGAGAGCACCAATGCAGCAGTGCTGTAGCAATGGGTGACGGTGCATAGAGAGCACCAATGCAGCAGTGCTGTAGCAATGGGTGACGGTGCATAGAGAGCACCAATGCAGCAGTGCTGTAGCAATGGGTGACGGTGCATAGAGAGCACCAATGCAGCAGTGCTGTAGCAATGGGTGACGGTGCATAGAGAGCATCAATGCAGCAGTACTGTAGCAATGGGTGACGTGCATAGAAAGCATCAATGCAGCAGTGCTGTAGCAATGGGTGAACAGTTGGATGACCCTCTGAATGGTCTATAATTGGTCTTCGAGTGATAGTAGGTTGGCAGTGTACATATATAAGGGAGTGAAAAGGAAAATGTATACGTAACAAGTGATTGCTAGTGGTGCAGGCATTATTGTATCGGCTCAATCTGTGACACTGTGATATCACAATTGGCCAACCCTGAACCTTCTGCAATGCTGACTGTTTCAGATCTTGGACTTTTGCTTTCTCACATTGGTCATTGATAGATATTTATTCACATTCTTGCAGCTGGAAACAACCTCATCCTTTTAGACACTCAATTGCAGTCTGGCAGCTCAAAGGTGCTCTGGACAACACATCTGCTACCAGCTGCTGCTCCCCAGATCAATGCTTACTTCCAATGAATACCTTTGCAGCTGCAACAACATCCTCTGTAGGCCGCTGAATAGATTTTTTGAAGATGATTTACAAGGGCTTGTCATCAGTTTTGACCCGAGCCTGCTTTCTGAAAATGTACTGATCAAATTTCTGACAGGCAAACACAATGGCCTAAAATTGTAGCTCCAGAACCAAATAGTTTCTCTGACTTCTTGTCAGCAGCCTGGAGAGACTGATGTTACTGGGCGCCCCTCCTGGAGAGACTGGTGTTACTGGGCACCCCTCCTGGAGAGACTGGTGTTACTGGGCACCCCTCCTGGCGAAACCTTAAATGCTGGCATCACACTGAATGACAACGGGCTTTCAGTACCATCTCAGATCAATGCTGCCTTCGCTTTGCAGACACTCTTCACCGGTAAACAGGTCTTCAAATTGTGGCAGGATCTGTTGCTTTCTGATCTTATGATGCCCACAACAAACATCTCCTACGCCTTGTATCTCAATAGCTCAAACAAGTATCCATATAACGATCACTCTTCAAATTCCTCCTTGTCTGCTCTTCTGGATCAAAAACTTGCCGAAAACAATGTCCTAACGACTGCTGAATGGACCCCTCTTCCAGTGGTGGTGGTTCTCCCAGTTTGGATGTGATCGTTCAGTGAAGGCACATTACAAGATAGATGCAGCTGTGTCTCGCTGACACTGCAGTACCACTTTGCCTTTCTTCACAGTAAACTGTAATGTGCCTAACAATTTCTTCCTAACCCTTCAAATTACCACAGTAAGAATGTCCTCCTGCTTGGTGGCTACCAAGTGAGTCTATTTCTTCAATGGCATTTCCTGTAAAAATGGTTAAGTTGATAACACCTTGCACATTGCTGTCCATACACTGGATGTACCATACTTGGGACACACTTCTCCTTCTCTACCTCTTCAGTCCTTCTCTTTTATGCTAAATTTGCTGTCTGACCTTCTTGGCACTTGCTGCTACATCCTCTGACCCTTTATTCCCTCACGATCTCTTCAATCACCTCTCCACTATCCTTTTTCTTCCTGGAGAACTGCTGAAGTCGCTTCCATTGTCTGGCACATCTGAATTGCCTTGGCTAGCTCCAGGCTTGTCAGATGTCTCCAAATTCTTTCACTGTCAGTGCCTTAGATACGCACATGCAACATTAAGTCACCCTAAAACTGTGCTGAATCCTTAACATGCTTCCTACGAGCTGATCTATAGTATGTTTCATTGGGAAGAACAGCCTATTCCCTGTTAGCCTAGTCTCGTTTTGCCTCACACCATCTTTCGATCAAAGAATGACGGAATTCCAAATAAAGAGACATAAAATGACGACTTTTTTGTTGCTATTTTGCTTGCTTTAAAAATAAATAAATATGGGTACCCCTTTGTGATATCTATGTGCTCGGCAAGTTTGACCTCTTAAATCAATGTGGTTGGAAAGATCGGTCCAATTAACATCTTTTGGGGGGGGGGGGGGGGTGCAGGGGTTGGCAACAATTTGAACAAATGAGTTTGACTTGAGGGTTTAAATTTTCATTTTATCAGAAAGGTTACAGGATATCCATACAATTAAGTTATTTTTGGCAGCTTGGTATCAGGATTACAAAATAATGAAAGGCAAAATTAAAGCCATTTTTCTTCAAATTTTAGGATGTCTTCATATCATAAAACTGCGGCTATGTTTCATGATTTTTTGCCTTGTACTTATACTGTTAAGAAATATGTAGAACAGCCTTGTATATTGCTTATAAACTCAAAGTCATGAAACATGGCCACAGTTTTGCTATGATTATACGGAGACATCCTAAAAATGGAACGAAACTTTACTTCTTAGCCTGTCATTAGTTTTTTTTAATATACCAAGCTGCCAAAACAATGTTGGTAATGGCATAGATAGTGGAGTAATACTGTCTATGGCAATGGGTATGTGTGTGTATATGTGTATGTGTGTGTGTGTGTATGTGTGTGTGTGTGTGTGTGTATGTATGTGTGACTGCCTAGTGCATACACACATTAACTACTGCACTCTACTTAATGGGCATACTGGTAGCAGTTTTGTGGTTCTGTGTGTAACAACACGCAATCCCAGTACCAACCACAGTAAAACCTGCTCATTCGTACTTGCATGCAGATTATATAATACACCCTATGATGTAACACCTGTTGTGCACATGTGCGTGTGACCATTACACTCTCACAGTTTTATCACCAAGATATGTCAGAAGTGCAGTAATGAGTCTCCTCTAACTACACCACCTGAAAGGAAGCTGACCATTCCACCATACTCCAAGTACGACGAAGGCAACAAAGAGGACATTTTGGCGAGCAACAATGGAGACAGCTGGCAGAAGCCAAACGGCCGTTACACCCAGGTCACTGGTGAAGAAGGGCAGGACAAAGAGGAGGAAGATAGCTATACCTACGATTCGAAGGATTACTACACAGCTGGCAACAACAACGATGATTACACGTGCTGGGCAGTGCAGGATATGAGCGACAATGACATCGTATGGGTTGACCAATCACAGCAGCCATGTGCACAAGAGGAGGAGGAGATTAAGCAGGTGAATAGTGAGCAACTGCTGAACAAACTATTTATGCCTTCAAGTGTGGTGGGTGTAGACCTCAGCAGGTCAAGGGGGATTCAGCAGTGGGCAGGTCAGGAGGGCAGTCCAACACCACAGCCAAAAAAGGGTCCTCCTCCGCCTTTGAAGATCAAGCCGCCCCCCTCAATGAGGGCTGTGTCATTGCCAACCCCGGATCCAGACCCCTCCAAAAAAGGCACAAATGATCCTGGAACCATGACAAAGCCAAGGGATGGCAACACAACTCCCATAACCACAGCAGAGCCAGCGTTTGAGCTGGGAAACAGCAAGGAACTCCTGACCACACGCTCTGTGATGTCACCAGTCACTGCACCCTTAACAGAAAACATGGACAAGCCACTCCTACGTCAAATCAGGGAGAAGCTGGAGAAGGATAAGGAAAGAGCCAAGAATCAGCCTCCCAACCCACCTGTTCCCTCCCCCAAGCCTGATCGTTTCCTACCTTCAAGTCCCGCCATGGCTCCTCCTAAGACATCCTCCCCTCCAGCCGTCACAATGCCAACCTCTCTGCAAGCTGGTCAGGTGTATAGCCACACCTCTACCTCTGCCCCCCCTTCAAGACCTCCACCCACAGCGCCCCGATTTGGCCAGGCGTCTGATGCCGTAGCCACACTTCCTTTCTCGCCAGTCTCCGCAGACCTCCCCTTGAAGCCCATGGTCACACCTACCTACCCCCTGCTGGTCTCCACAGACCCCCTCTTGAGATCCCCGGCTGTACCTCCCCAACCAAGCGGAGTCATCAAAGTGTCTGCTCCCATCCCACTCTCCACCACGGTGCAGCTGAGAGGGCCCCCCATCACTGACCCCCACAGGACCCCTCCAGCACTACAGGTATGGAGGAGTACCCACCCTCCTCTGCCGGATTGCCCAGAAGGTTACGTGTCCCTGGGTGGGAGGGAGCAGGAGCTGCAGGTCTGGGAGAATTCCCCTTCGCCCTCCCAAATCAAACAGGAGTACGAACCTGTGAAGAAGAAGTTCACAGGGAAGTCCAGTGTGGATGAGTCAATGGCCAGACAGCTGTCCATGGAACTAATCCAGGAATCAAGCACATCTGAGTATTCTCGGAAGACCACCTTCATAGATATGAAGAAGAGACCACTTCCACCCGAGCCATCCCCTAACAGCGGTGGTCATGTTGGTGGTCATGGTAACGACAGTGATGAAGACCTGCACGACTGTGAACAGGTGGAAGAAGGTAGCCCAGCAGTGGCCGCGTGGAAATTTAAAAAGCCACTCTTTGCCAACGTGCGCAGGGCTAAACTGGACAGCATGTCTCCGTCGCCTCGCCATGCTCCAGGGATCCCAGCGGATGGGATTCGTGCCACTAATAGCATGGACAGCTACATGAACGCAGACGGTCTAGGTGATGGTCATGTTGGTGGTCACGGTAACGACAACTACGAAGGCATGCACAGCTATGTACTGGTGGAAAAAGGACCATCCGATCCAGCACCTAAAAGTGGACTGAAGGTGATGCCGATGTTTGACCCTACTAAAGTAAAGCTGAAACCAGCGGCTCCCCCTACAGCACCACCACCCAGTGCAGACCCAAGGAAGCCAATCAAAGGTAACCATTAAAATCATAACAAAATATAAAAATAAGATATTACAGGGTTAAGATATGCACACCTATGTGGTCGTAGGAGATAATTGACTACAATTGTTACCGTCTTGTAATGAACTCTTTTTGTACATGTACGCGAAACACGTACGCATATTCTTCTTACAACCATTGATACAACAGGCGCGTATGGAGCGCCGTATGCGCAGCGACGTTTCCGTCAATCGTAGGGACTTTTATTTCTGTCGCATCGTCTGCTTTTGTCCATCGTGCTGTTCACTCAACATCCACAGGAAAAAGTTAGAAACGTCCAAGCATGGTTTTTCAAGGTGGTTTTCAACATAAAACCACTCTGGGATTGGATGTCTAGCGTGGGAATAGCGTAAAAACCATCCTGGGATTAAGCGTCCAGGGTGGGAATATCGTAAAAACCATGTAGATGCCAGAATGTCATTGTCCCTACTGCTTCACGACATACTCATGAGACAGTTCACAGGAAATCATTTTGAATCATTGCGTGATTGAAAATCAAACGTATCTGATTTTAATATTCAATCATACAATGATTTTACAGTGGATTTTAAAATCCTTTATAAAATCAAAACTTGATTCAACCCGATTTTTCCTGTGGTTGAAGCTCAAGCTGAGAGATGCAGCCTCGCATCTGTTGGATTTTGATCACGCAGCTGTCACAATAACCTATGCAGATAATGTTTTTAATTGCCTCCAATATGAATGCCAAACCAGGAGGTAAACAACATGTACTGAGGGACACAGTATGGGAAGGTAGAGTACAAATAATGGTAATAGATTCTGGTGTCCCTAAAGGGCTGATACAAGTATCAAAAGAGAGGGGGAGATACAGAGCTAAAATGAAACTTGAAGAAATGAGTAAAGAGATTTCTTTCCATCCTGACTTTCTGAATGAGAAGCACAGTTGCAATTTTGCTGGCTATGTGTGCATAATGTTACCCAAGTTGCATTGTGAGCTAAATCCCATGAAAGATGAAGGGCACAGGCCAAGAGGAGCTATGTGGCCCTCTAGCTACCCATGCTGGGCACAGGCCAAGAGGAGCTATGTGGCCCTCTAGCTACCCATGCTGGGCACAGGCCAAGAGGAGCTATGTGGCCCTCTAGCTACCCATGCTGGGCACAGGCCAAGAGGAGCTATGTGGCCCTCTAGCTACCCATGCTGGGCACAGGCCAAGAGGAGCTATGTGGCCCTCTAGCTACCCATGCTGGGCACAGGCCAAGAGGAGCTATGTGGCCCTCTAGCTACCCATGCTGGGCACAGGCCAAGAGGAGCTATGTGGCCCTCTAGCTACCCATGCTGGGCACAGGCCAAGAGGAGCTATGTGACCCTCTAGCTACCCATGCTGGGCACAGGCCAAGAGGAGCTATGTGACCCTCTAGCTACCCAAACATATATTCTCTGGCCTTTCTTGCATATATTCTGGGTGCTAATTGAGTCCAAGGTTTCTGGTATAATCTTGCGCAGCTTTGGTAGGGTGTAATTTGTATGGGCTCTTGTATAGGTCCAGACTTGGAGTTAACAATAAAAATGTATAAAGATTACAGTGAATATGTAAAGCATAAATGTGATGCTATGTCTGTATATTAAATCTAAAATGTCATTGCCTAATTAAAAGCTTCTGTAAACATTGGGCTATTCCATAAAATAATTGTACACCCCTACTGATGACCAAAAACGTTGTCAGAGGGGGTCCAATGGTAATGTCCTAGGGGGATGTTCTATTGCAGTGAGATGTGTCCAGAGGGGGGTCCAATGGCAATGATGGCAATGTCCTAGGGGTGTCGCACAGTGAGATGTGTCCAGATGGGTTTCAATGGTAATGCTCTAGTGGGTATCCTACATCAGGATGTGTCCAGAGGGGGTTCAATGGTAATGTCCTAAGGGGGTGTCCTACATCGAGATGTGTCCAGAGGGGGTTCAATGGTAATGTCCTAAGGGGGTGTCCTACATCGAGATGTGTCCAGAGGGGGTTCAATGGTAATGTCCTAAGGGGGTACCCTACATCAGGTTGTGTCCAGAGGGGGTTCAATGGTAATGTACAGGGAAGTTGTCCAGAGGGGGTCCAAAATAAATGTCCTGGGGGGGTATGGTGTAGAGGCTTTATGGGATACCTAGATATTAGTCATCAGTAGGGGTGTACAATTATATTATGGAATAGCCCATTTACTACTACTATTGCCTAGTACAAGACACCCCACTTTTGATTTTTACCTACTTTGTATGGTTTTTTAAACAAAATAGGGTAAATTATGGTTATTCATTAATATAAAATCAGTCAGAAGTATTAAAAAAATCTTCTGTAATAATGCTTAGTTTCTTTCTCTAAATATAATAAATTCACAAACAGTATTTTTTGTTCATTGTACTGGATAGCTTTAATTTTTTAAATTGATTTTCAGGGATTGAATAATTCTCCATGCATAAATTAGGTTATTACATACTCTAACATACTCCATACTATAGTGCAAAATAAAATTTAAAGTTTACATTCAGGTTTGGGCAATCTATGCCTTGATGCACTCTACATTTGACTGTCTTTTATTAATTTATTGTTTTGATGTGGGAGGCATGTACACGTACATGTACATGTACGTGTATACATTCCTGCAGTGTTCGTGTTATAACGCTTAAAATCAGATCAACCTGTACTGTAGAGACATTTGGTGTGCCACGTACTGCACTGGTACTAGACACCACTGCTGTACAGTCCCGACCTGGGCATATCACAAGACTATCTTTTTCGACCAAGCTTCCAGGAGTGGTAAGTTTATATTCGTGTACATAGATGTGAGGATTGACTGTACCGTAAACATTATTTGAATTATTTCAGTTCAGTGTATTTGGATGAACATAATATTAGTAGGCTTAAATTTTGAGTGATGTTTACCTATTACTTCTAGACTGTCAGATTTCTCATTTTGAGGATTTAGAGTAGGGTATGCCTACCTCATTGTGAACCAAATATCCATCTTTTCATCCTTATCTTTTTCACGAACATACATGTACATTGTTTGTGTTGTTTAGGCTGTTTAAAGAGCCAGGTTTCATTGTTTTTTAACTTGACATCTATTGCACATAGGAGGCTCCAGTGGAGAGCACACCAGTCGTACCATGGAAGGAGGAGATGAAAAAAAGGGTGGTGGTACGTCCATTGTGTTTGTATGTTCTTTTGCATTTACATCTGCAATCTGTGACGGCAGTATGTGATCATGTGACTGCGTGTGGGTGTGTGCTACCTCTCTTATAGAAGCCACCACATCCTCCTCCTCCTGGTGCTGCCCCTAGCTCTGGTCCAGCTGGTTCTTCTCCTAGCGTACCATCTGCCGCTGCTAACGGACCTGTTACTGTTAAAGTGGCCTTGGAGCTGAAGAAAGAATCAGTAAGTCTGAGTGCTTGGCACACATATTAGTCATACGTGTTACTTGCTTGCAAAGCACTAGGGTGACCCTGAGAATCAAATAGAATGACAGTTATAAATAATCTTCTGTTTAAAAATCTATCCCCAGATGTATCCCACTGAACTATTCAAACATCAGGCAGAGGCAAGCCTTTCTGTCTCTCTTCCCTCATTTTCAGAGACATAACTGACAGTTTTGTCTGTTGTTTGTGTATGTAGGATGGCCACTGGATCTTGGATGATGTTTTCTTTGTCATCCTCAACAGTGATAAAATCCTAGCCATCCTAGAGGCTGCTGGAGCCAAGTCATTAGGTGGGTGCAATGGAGTGGAGCACTAGTGGAATGGTTATCTTCCGTATTTTTAAAATTCTATTAATGAAGTTAGTTAGCTGTGCATGTATGAATAAACACACCTATGTCCAGTGCAGTGCTAATAATTGTCACTGTTCCACAGGTTCCTCAGTCTACAGAGCTTTGCTAAAGCTGCTGGCCACTGTTCTTGTCCTCAAAGCCCTGGCACTCAATTTCCCCAGCCAGTTTCCTCTGGTATTCACACCAAAGATTGGTATTGCAGGCAAAGTGGATATCCAGTTTGAGAATGGTGTCAAGAAGGCAGTGGACTTTGTGTCTAATGCTGAGAGGGTTAATCCAGGCCTTCCTTCTCGTTTAGAGCTTGGCTACAATTGGGATGCAGCATGCAATCGTCTCCTGGAAGATTGCCAGCTGTAGGCTTTCATTTGTAGCCCATTGCTTATGAGATATGAGCTTTCTCTTGAATATGCTGTTAACCTTTTTGTGCATATTAATAGGACATCAAATACGTGTTTATGTAATTTGAACATGACAGAAATTTATCTATTAATTTTTTTATTATCAGGACATCCATACAGCTCCCCCAGCTACCTAAGTCCAATGAAGGCACACACCACACATGCACACACACATGCACACACCACACACCACACACAGCACATTATCCCATGAACAGGCCACATGTCCACGTCCTAACTTGCATGCACATGGTGTTGCACATGTACACACACACAACACTGCTACACAGACTACACATGTACACACACACAACACTGCACACACACACTGCACACACAACACTGCTACACAGACTACACACGTGCATGATACACTGTATGAAAAACGTTCCATCTGATATATGGCATTGTTTCCGTGAAAGGGACCTAGCACATGTTTTTTCAAGATTTCAAAGTGTATGATCTTCTACACAGCGATTCATACGCACTGAAAATCAGAGTATCTGTAATTGTCATGGAGTTGTAAGGCGCTGAATTTTTAATTATCAATGCAAGCGTTACATTTCTATTACATTTACTAGAAATTTTATAATGCATGCGCTAGGTCCCTTTTCGTGGAAACATTAAGTGTTTGAGTATTAGAATTTTTGGAATTTTTGGAATCATCATATTTTGTTGAAATGGTATAAACCACTGGGGCATCATGCAATAATGAGCTAGGTTTGATAAAGCATGCAACAATCATAACGATAATCAATACATCACTCAATAAAGCACAGACTAACCATGGCAATGTAATATCAACTCTACCAATTGGAGTCTATATTATGTGTGTGTGCACTGACGTTTGTCTATTTTCCTCAGTCAAGATGGTCAGCCAGTCCCCAGACCTGGGCGATGCCTTGTAAGTGATTGGCACAGCATAACTTGCCCTCGTGTGTCACGTTTTGTGGTGTCTCGTTCGCACAGACTGATAACTGAGGATGATGAGCAGTACGAACCAAGACCAGAGTGGGCCAAAGCAAGTATGTAGTGGCGTGGCGTGGCGTGGCGTGGCGTGGCGTGGCGTGGCGTGGCGTGGCGTGGCGTGGCGTGGCGTGGCGTGGCGTGGCGTGGCGTGGCGTGGCGTGGCGTGGCGTGGCGTGGCGTGGCGTGGCGTGGCGTGGCGTGGCGTGGCGTGGCGTGGTGTGGCATAGTGGGGAGAACTGTGGGTCTCTGGGCATCATGACAACTCTTGTCTCTTTGCCAGCTTATGAGCTTACCACACACATCCTTCACAGCTCCATCCTCACCTCCATACCTCACATCCTCACACTACATACCTCACATCCTCACTTCCATACCTCACATCCCCTCACATACTACACACCACACATCCTCACACACACTACTACATCCATCACTACACCAATAGTTAACTGCACTTACCTTATCACATTTCAACACAGGGTAGCTCCAAACTTGTTCCCTTGTACATTCTGTAATGCCCAATTTAAGCCAAATCTTTTCTTTTAGATGCCAGCTCTGCTGAAGATGACCTGGGTCAGTCTTCTGATCTCCAGAAAGAAGCTCTCTTTATCTCATCCTCGTCGCTCTCCGACCATGTTTCCATTGGGAAGGGTAAGTTTGTATTCCGTGTGTATAGTGTGTGGTAGGGTGAGATGGTGGGAGTGTTGTGTGGATAGTGCAGTGTTGAGGGTGTGGTCTAATGTGTACTTCAGTCAGTAAAAGCCTGGTGTGAGGAAACAAAACACACAATACACTGATGTGTGTGCTTGTGCAAGGTGTTTGAGTGTAGAGTTTCAGTATGACAGTCAGCTGGCCTGTCAGCTTTCAAGCTGGTGATAGTTTCACCCACCTCAGGTCAGTTTGGGGAGGTGTTCAGAGCCACTCTGCACAAAGGGACACCTAGTGAGGTGCTGGTGGCTGTCAAGACCACCAAGAAGAATTCCTCCGAGAAAGACAAGGCTGATTTCTTGAAGGAGATGACTGTCATGTCCACACTGCTTCACCCAAACATTGTGCGACTCTACGGCTTAGTCAATGAGAGTGAGTGAGATATGTAGATGTGTGTGGAGATGGTAGTGTCTAGGTGGCCATCCTAGATGTGTGTGGAGATGGTAGTGTCTAGGTGGCCATCCTAGATGTGTGTGGAGATGGTAGTGTCTAGGTGGCCATCCTAGATGTGTGTGTGGAGATGGTAGTGTCTAGGTGACCATCCTAGATGTGTGTGGAGATGGTAGTGTCTAGGTGGCCATCCTAGATGTGTGTGGAGATGGTAGTGTCTAGGTGACCATCCTAGATGTGTGTGTGGAGATGTAGTATCTAGGTGACCATCCTAGATGTGTGTGGAGATGGTAGTGTCTAGTTGACCATCCTAGATGTGTGTGGAGATGGTGTGTCTAGGTGACCATCCTAGATGTGTGTGTGGAGATGGTAGTGTCTAGGTGACCATCCTAGATGTGTGTGGAGATGGTAGTGTCTAGGTGACCATCCTAGATGTGTGTGGAGATGGTAGTGTCTAGGTGACCATCCTAGATGTGTGTGGAGATGGTGTGTCTACGTGACCATCCTAGATGTGTGTGTGGAGATGGTAGTGTCTAGGTGACCATCCTAGATGTGTGTGTGGAGATGGTAGTGTCTAGGTGACCATCCTAGATGTGTGTGGAGATGGTAGTGTCTAGGTGGCCATCCTAGATGTGTGTGGAGATGGTGTGTCTAGGTGACCATCCTACTGCATAAAATATTACCCACCATTGCATGGTGATGAGAGGGTGAGGAAAATCACAACGTGTATACATTTTATGTGCATTTTCACTTTCACTGTTAGACCAAGAATCCTCTTCAATTGTACTGGAATATCTTCCTAATGGAGATCTTAAACAGTTCTTGACTGTAAGTGATGTCATCCAGGGAGCTTTATATGGAGTGCATGCACTTGGGATTAAGTGCTTCCTTTTCCCTCTAACAGGCAAATCCACGTCCTATAAAACAGCTGGTGAAGTACATGATTGACGTTGCCATGGGGATGCACTACATTTCAGAGAGGGGGCTTGTTCACAGGGTGAGCTATGGTGACTCCTGTGGGAGCCATCATATCTTCTTAGCAGTCTGTTGAATTGTATAACTAACATTGCTAGGTGTTGTCTTTAAGAGTACTTGCCATTGAAGTATGGAAGTACATGTAGCTGTGCATTGATGTCAAGACACATGTGAGGATATTAGAACACACTCAGGATCATCCCTGGCTATAGCTTTAATTAGCTACATGACCACACCCTAACTAGCTACGAAACCACACTTTAACTAGCCACATAACCACACCTTAACCACATAATCCCCTGTAGCCAGACTGTCAATGTGGAAAGAGTTTCACTTCACTTGGTGCTGAGCTGTGTATGTGAGATTTCTGAATTTTCATATAGACCATAACTTGGTTCCTAGGAAATTTTCTGTCATAGAGGTGGCGTGATCAGTATCACATAAATCATTTATGTATAATGAACGTAGGGAGGTTCGATAACTTCATATTGTGTTTCATTTATCTCACCAATCACCAGAGTTCCAAAATTGGTCATTCCAGTTGACCACAGGTTATGTCTTGATCACATGCCCTTTCAGATCATGATGTACGATGGAATAGCTCTCTGTGGTAGTAATATTATCACTTGGTAGTATTTATTCTCTGATGCACTGGAAAGCTTGCTTGCTTACTAAACTTGACATTCTGGTTTTTAGGACCTAGCTGCAAGGAATGTGCTGGTGAGGGAGAATGAGATCTGTAAAGTGGCGGACTTTGATCTCCTCAGGGAACTACCTGAAGAACTACCCGAAGAGAACAGCATATACGAGCCAACAGCAAATGCCCCTCTGCCTGTTCGATGGATGGCAACAGAGAGCATTAAGGGAAAGAAGTTTTCTGTAGCCTCGGACGTTTGGAGCTACGGCATTCTGATGTGGGAGATGTTTAACCCTGACAAGATGCCCTATCCGACTTTCAGCAATATGGAGTGTATAATGAAGGTGTCTGAAGGATACCGCCTCCTCCTACCCCGGAGAACCCCGCCCATTGTAGTGAAGCTTATGAGGGCCTGCTGGCATAAGCAGCCTGAAAAAAGACCAAGTTTTCTTATCATATCAACCCTGCTCACGACCAAAGCCTTTGCAGAGATTGAGATGAGTAGTTCTTCTAAATCGTGACACCAAGTTGTTTTTTTTTTAAATAGTTACAGTGTTGTGGACTGTCTGTTGTGTTTATTTTCTCCCCTCCCAGCATCGTATGTGCACGTATGTGGTTGTTGTTGATTATGGTGTTCATGTAGCACTGACCGTATCTTGGTAAGGTTTTAAGGTGAGCACGAAATATGGGCCACAGACTGAAGCTGGTCGTTCACATCTTGATGTGCACTGAATAGTGCGAGTTTTGTGTATGCAAAGTGCACAAGCTGTCACGTGTAAGATGCTAAAAGGATCAGATTTATTTGTTAACAAGTGGAACTTTAAAAGGTTTTGAATTTCTAGAAGCACAAAATACATGTTTTCCATGAAATTTAATAAGTACAGATGCTTTGCTCATATATTACTGTTCTACAGAGTTCTGCTGGTCCAGGTGCCATCAAGAGCACCGGTGCCATCAGGAGCACCGGTGCCATCAGGAGCACTGGTGTCGTCAGGAGCACTGGTGCCACCAGGAGCACTGGTGCCATCAAGAGCACCGGTGCCATCAGGAGCACTGCGTAACCAACTAGGGTCATTCACAGGGCGTACAAATGCTGACCAAAGTGTATTTTTTTAACGCCTGTAGCCAGTGGCATATATCAGTTATAAGTGAAGGCCAGGCCATCTTTCCAATGAGTCTTCTTTGACTACTGTTCACAATGCCACTGCAACAGCTTTGCAGCTTAATCTATCAACTCACACAGTGCTGCCATGGACCTATCAGAGGGATGGATTTGACGCACTGAAAATCGGAGTATCTGTCTTGGAGTTGTAAGGCACTGAATTTTTAATTAGCCATACATTTTAACACAAATGTTACATTTCTATTGTGTACAGACTAGAGATTTTATCATGTATGTGCAAGGTCCTTTTCACGGAAACAAGTGCTGTAAGCATTTGCCTCATGGTCTATTCATTATTGTACTACTCATTCAGCTTTTTTATTTTTGTTCTCAATATTCTGCAAAAAAACAATAATAGAAGCAAAGGTATGGTGTAAAACATACAATTAAAAAAATTAGCAGTAATGATGTTGTGTACAGATGTAACAGAAAAAATTAGCGAAATTATGAGATTGTAAATAATGTTTTTATATACAAGAAACGTCTGGACTGCTGCCTTGAAACGGTTGCATAGTACTCCTCATGTTCCATGCATGTTCTTGCTGTTCTGGTAATTTTGTGTTGACACGTGGCTTGTATAACTTGTTTAGAGTGACCAACTCACTGCCACCAGAACTGTACGCACTTTCTTCAACTGGTACTTCATATTCAACTTGCACTGCATCTTCACCTTGCACTTCATTGGCCGCCACATTAGGCATGTTGTTGGCTGCACACCAAATGACATAGATGGTCAGCAAGACGATCCACACTAAACCGACCGTTCTATATATGAAGCTTGCAGCATGGACAAGATAGTTGTCTACTGTGGAATAGAACGTTGGAATAAGAACTGTCCAGTGGAAGAATAGAAGAATCTTGCATGGTAGAAGGGCCAGCAGCTGCCGAGGAAGGCCATCATTAAGGTTTGCAGCCCACAAACTTGACATAGGAGCAACCAATGAAAAGAACACCACTAAAATATAAAATGGGAAGAATACATAGATATTAGACAGCATATATTAATGCACCATTTTGAAAGGCTAACATTTGCATGCAGACATCTCACCTCCTAATATGCAGTGAATGCTTCGTGCAATGGCAGCAAAGTAAAACAACACATCCCACTGATGATCTAGGTCTGTTTCCATGACAACAGCATGAGCTTGGGACAGAATATGGAGCAAAGTACTTGACGACATCAACCCACCAATGAACAAAAAAACAGTCACTATTGCTCTCCAGATTTTCATATGCTGTCTTATGATAGGCCATGTTTTTTTTAGCAAGGTGATGTATATGAAGGATGTCACTGATGAATTGAGAATAATTCCTGCCCAGATCAATGGATTGACTGTGCTGTCCTTATTGATGAGCCTTTCGAGGAGCAGTGCCCCAATGATTGGGGCATGAATATAGTTGATGAAGTTGCACTCCATATTGTAAACTAATATAAAAAACAACACATTAAATTGGTAAGAGACGTGAACGCTATATCATACACTTAACTATTGTTCCATGATAGGGTTCGTAATGAGCCTTCTGAAATAATAGGAGGTTGGAATAACTAGCATTTATTCAAAATGTGGGCATTTCCACTAGTAGATTGTTTATCAGCAGACCTTTGCCAACCAAATGTTATGATAAGAGGTCAATGTAATACAACAATTGAATGCATACTTTGCTCAACGATTAACAGTACTTCCATACTACGCTATTATTTTGATTGTGTAAGCGTATTAAGAATGTGTCATAGCATTCTCTTGTATATACAACGTCATAGTCTCTAGCGCTGATGAAGCCAGTATAAATGTTGTGATTAGAGGTGGTGGCACTTTGTTTCTAACTATGATGTACAGAATTATATATGATCCTTAAACAATCTACTAGTTGAAACGCCCACCTTTTGAACAAATATTCCATTTAAAAAATCGTACACCCTTAAATGGTGTCCAAGGGGGGTGTGTGTGTGTGTGTGTGTGTTTGAATGAGAACACACAAGTACTTTCGCGAGATGGCATGCAATCACAATCAATCAACTTTTCAACACTGTAGCTCGCGCGACATTACAATTTGGCATCATCTCACAGTTCTGGCCATCACTATGGATACTGCTAAGCAATGTGCTTCAATATACGCTAGAACCTTCTCCACATAAATTCGGGGAGATATGTAACAAAAAGCTTCAAATGCATAGTTCGTTCCTCGCAGCATTCGCTTGCATGAGCTCCACATTGCTTCGACCCCTTGCGTGTGTGCACCTGAAATGGGATCAACAAAGTGCAGAGAATGATTAACTGTTTGGTGGGCTAATCCTGTGGTCGCAGACAGCTGATTGTATGTACTCCACTCATCGCTGTAAACAATGCTTCCAGGGCAAATGTATTGCGCAATCAACAGTAGAAGAGTGTCAGCATCTCGCTGTTGCACTTCCACCAGAAAACACTCCCCAGATACTCTCTCGATTCCTCCAAACACCCAATGCCTGTCGACCTGTCTTCCTCGATTGTATTTCTTCTGCCAAATTTACTCTCATCAATTTCTACTTCAATTCCAGGTCCACCGATCACAGCAGGATGATCTATGAAGTACTGCGCACATAGAAAATCAATGGAAGTCTTGTTTGATATCTACATTCGAAGGGGTTAAAGAGTTTTAAATTTACAGCTGCCTATCTGCTATGGCTTACAGCAAGTTCTGCTGCCATTGTGCCTACTGCTGTCTTCGTAGACCAAAGATGAATAATTCTCAGAATTGTGGCAGTCACGATTATCAAAAAAGATTTTGTATTTTTAATTTTTACCTTCAAAAAATGTTCCAACGCGTATGGATACCTCCTTCTTACAACCTTTTCTAGGGCAACGCCACGCTAAGCCTTCTGGGCCTGAACCTCTATCAGCCAGGTTCATATCCCTCCCACAGCGGGGACATTGTTTGCTGTTAGGAATGAGATGGTGTCTTTGGCACCAGTGTACAGCAGATCACCCATTGGACAGCCACACAAAGATCGAGATTCAGACCAGCCACGAAGGCAGCATAGCTTGCGCCATAACGCTCCGATACATAAAGAGTGGTCCAAGCATTAAACGCTATAGTTTATATACTCCAGAGATAATATAGGCGTTTTGCGGCATGTGGACAAAAAGTATGTAATCCGAAATTCAGATTGCGTAATGCCTATAGCAACGCCCTTGACAACATGGAGAGCTAAAAAGGTGAGCTGCATGGTACAATGGTTTATCAGCGGATATTGAATGACACTATTGCTTCGTAACCGCGGAATTAATTTTGTGAGGAAATATGGACGCTATCTAGCGGGAAGATGGAAACTGTTGTCGTTTTATTATAAAGTAAGTACTTGGGAGTGGGAATTAGTGTCAGACAAACTTGTCCATGCGGATTGATTGTTCGCAACACTGCCATTGTGGGATTGAAAATTGATAATTCTTATTAGAGCCAGGGAGGAAAATGGTGTGTGTACCTTGTGCGCACATGATGTGTGTACCGTTCATGTGCATGGTGTGTGTGCGTGCCTTGTGTGCGCATGGTGTGTACCTTGTGTGTGCGTGCCTTGTGTGTGCGTGCCTTGTGTGTGCGTGCCTTGTGTGTGCGTGCCTTGTGTGTGCGTGCCTTGTGTGTGCGTGCCTTGTGTGTGCGTGCCTTGTGTGCGTGCCTTGTATGTGCATGGTGTGTGTCTTGTGTGTGCATGGTGTGTGCGCCTTGTGTGTGCATGGTTTGTGTGTGCCTTGTGTGTGCATGGTGTGCGTGCCTTGTGTGTGCATGGTGTGTGTGCCTTGTGTGTGCATGGTGTGTGCCTTGTGTGTGCATGGTGTGCGTGCCTTGTGTGTGTATGGTGTGTGTGCCTTGTGTGTGCCTTGTGTGTGCATGGTGTGTGTGCCTTGTGTGTGCATGGTGTGCGTGCCTTGTGTGTGCATGGTGTGTGTGCCTTGTGTGTGCATGGTGTGTGTGCCTTGTGTGTGCATGGTGTGTGCCTTGTGTGTGCATGGTGTGCGTGCCTTGTGTGTGTATGGTGTGTGTGTATGGTGTGTGTGCCTTGTGTGTGCCTTGTGTGTGCATGGTGTGTGTGCCTTGTGTGTGCCTTGTGTGTGCATGGTGTGTGTGCCTTGTGTGTGCCTTGTGTGTGCATGGTGTGTGCGCCTTGTGTGTGCCTTGTGTGTGCATGGTGTGTGTGTCTTGTGTGTGCATGGTGTGTGTCTTGTGTGTGCATGGTGTGTGTGCCTTGTGTGTGTGCCTTGTGTGTGCATGGTGTGTGTGCATGGTATGTGTCTTGTGTGTGCCTTGTGTGTGTGCATGGTGTGTGTGCCTTGTGTGTGCATGGTGTGTGTGCCTTGTGTGTGCATGGTGTGTGTCGTGTGTGTGCATGGTGTGCGTGTCTTGTGTGTGCATGGTGTGTGTGTCTTGTGTGTGCATGGTGTGTGTGCATGGTGTGTGTGCCTTGTGTGTGCATGGTGTGCGTGTCTTGTGTGTGCATGGTGTGTGTCTTGTGTGTGCATAGTATGTGTCTTGTGTGTGCATGGTGTGTGTGCCTTGTGTGTGCCTTGTGTGTGCATTGTGTGTGTGCCTTGTGTGTGCATGGTGTGCGTGTCTTGTGTGTGCATGGTGTGTGTGCCTTGTGTGTGCCTTGTTTGTGCATGGTGTCTGTACTCATATCTGCCATTTCATCCTCCTCCTCCTGCACCTCATGCAGTTCTTCCTCCTGGATATCCCCGAACTCATCATCGCTCCCTTCCATTATAGGCTCATCCTCATCTACCATCTGCAATACATCGCGCATACAGCACTTGTACTACTTCCTGAAGCCATTCTAGTTGTAATTACTTAACCTAAGTAGTTTCTTGTTTCGACACATCAACACTAGCTGTATCCAAGGATTTATCAATATCCGAACGAGCAATAAAAAGCTACATTCGCGTAAGTGTAAACATATCATTTTGTCGCTTATACACTATGTCCACTGTTACCGTACATAATAATTGTGTCGCTTATAAGCGACGTCCGCGGGTAAACCGTTAAAAGGTTTTCTCTTTTTGATGCAAGTCATTATGGCCAGCAATTCTTGCCACGGCAAGTTATGGCAGTTGAAGCGGGTAACGCGCGCTAGATATTCGGATGCTAAAATATGAACCAAGAGCTACAAGACAGCGTGATCTAGCTTACACGATAAAGGCTACACTGTCCCACAAAATTACCATATCCAACGTTCTGTTGGAGCGGTTCTGAGCACTGCCGTTACAAAAAAAAACAACACCACGCTACAATTTGACCATCTTGCACGTTACAAAGCCATTTTCAAGAGGAAAAGACCATCGATTCATAAGATACTGTCCCACAAAAAAACGGCGCTCCGGAAAAATTGCGATTTGGCAAAAACGCTCGAAAAAGTGCAACAGAACACTCGCAGCCCTTCAAAAAAGTATATTATCCCAGAACTGAGAGATGTTAATGTCCCGCGAGCTACATGTACAGTGTTGATAAGTTGTTGAGTGAATGTGATTGCACCATCCCGCGAAAGTGGGGCTTAACTACACAACAACCTGGCTAAGTATGAAAAGGATTGAGATAGTCATGCAATATTCGGCACTCACATGGCTCCAGTATCCGCGATGCTAATTCTAATCTCCTGCTGATACGCGCTCTTTTAGCCTAGCAGAAGTCCAGTGGCTAAGCATATTACTTCAGCGCTAATATCAATAGGAGTCCCCGAGTGTAGACAGCTATTTCAGGGGCGGCGGAAGGTATTTTTAAGTGGTAAGGCTATAATGAATGGGCGTGGTATACTACTATTGCGCATGCGCAAATTAATTAACGGCTCTTTAATTCTTTTAAAGATCGACAATTACACAAAGAATTACACAGACACAACGTTGAAACCATGAACATTGATAACTTCATATTGTGTTTCATTTATCTCACCAATCACCAGAGTTCCAAAATTGGTCATTCCAGTTGACCACAGGTTATGTCTTGATCACATGCATTTTCAGATCATGATATATCGATGGAATAGCTCTCTGTGGTAGTAATATTATCACTTGGTAGTATTTATTCTCTGATGCACTGGAAAGCTTGCTTGCTTACTAAACTTGACATTCTGGTTTTTAGGACCTAGCTGCAAGGAATGTGCTGGTGGGGTAGAATGAGATCTGTAAAGTGGCGGACTTTGATCTCCTCAGGGAACTACCCGAAGAATTACCCGAAGAGAACAGCATATACGAGTTAACAGCAAATGCCCCTCTGCCTGTTCGATGGATGGCACCAGAGAGCATTAAGGGAAAGAAGTTTTCTGTAGCCTCGGACGTTTGGAGCTACGGCATTCTGATGTGGGAGATGTTTAACCCTGACAAGGTGCCCTATCCGACTTTCAGCAATATGGAGTGTATAATGAAGGTGTCTGAAGGATACCGCCTCCTCCTACCCCGGAGAACCCCGCCCATTGTAGTGAGGCTTATGAGAGCCTGCTGGCATATGCAGCCTGAAAAAAGACCAAGTTTTCTTATCATATCAACCCTGCACATGACCAAAGCCTTTGCAGAGATTGAGATGAGTAGTTCTTCTAAATCGTGACACCAAGTTGTTTTTGTGTTTATAGTTACAGTGTTGTGGACTGTCTGTTGCGTGTATTTTCTCCCGTCCCAGCATCGTATGTGCGCGTTTGTGGTTTGTTGTTGATTATGGTGTTCATGTAGCACTGACCGTATCTTGGTAAGGTTTTAAGGTGAGCACGAAATATGGGCCACAGACTGAAGCGGGTAGTTTACATCTTGATGTGCACTAAATAGTGCAAGTTTTGTGTATGCAAAGAGCACAAGCTGTCATGTGTAAGATGTGCTAAAAGGATCAGATTTATTTGTTAACAAATGGAACTTAAAAAGGTTTTGATTTCTAGAAACACAAAATACATGTTTTCCATGAAATTTAATAAGTGTTGATTGCTTTGCTCAGATATTACTGTTCTACATAGTTCTGATGGTTCAGGTGCCATCAGGAGCACCGGTAACCAACTGGGGTCATTCACAGGGCTGACCAAAGTGTAGTTTTTTAATGCCTGTAGCCAGTGGCATATAAGTGGAGGCCAGGCCATCTTTCCAATGAGTCTTCTTTGACTACTGTTCACAATGCCACTGCAACAGCTTTGCAGCTTAATCTATCAACTCACACAGTGCTGCCATGGACTTATCAGAGGGATGGATTTGACGCACTGAAAATCGGAGTATCTGTCATGGAGTTGTAAGGCACTGAATTTTTAATTAGCCATAATTTTAACACAAACGTTACATTTCTATTGTGTACAGACGAGAGATTTTATAATGTATGTGCAAGGTCCTTTTCACGGAAACGAGTGCTGTAAGCACTTGCCTCATGGCCTATTCATTATTGTACTAATTCAGCTTTTTTATTTTTGTTCTCAATATTCTGCAAAAACCAATAATAGAAGCAAAGGTATGGTGTGAAACATACTTGATACAAGTAAATAAAAACATTCTCTAACGAGAAAGTTGGTGGGCATATAGGATTGACAATGTTGGTGTAAAAAGCACGGAAACAAGTGTGACAGAAATGTTACTGGAAAATTGAAATAGGCCTATATTTAGCCCATTTTCTCAGGCGTGCGCTGCCTAAATGTGACTGGGCTAAATATAGGCCTATTTCAATTTTCCAGTAACATTTCTGTCAACATTGTCAATCCTATATGCCCACCAACTTTCTCGTTCCGTGCTTTTTACACCAACATTGTCAATCCTATATGCCCACCAACTTTCTCGTTAGAGAATGTTTTTATTTACTTGTTTCATAAGTTTTTTTTCTCCGTGTCAAAGAACTTATAAACGCTTTGTTTTTACAATACGACTTTAAATTAACTAACACATAAATTAAAAATGGTACGTATAATTGTTTTTAATATAATTAATTATTTTGCCGCCTCCTCGGCCTCTTCTCCCTCCTCTTCCTCTTCTCCCCCCCCCCCCCCCCCCCCCCCCCCCCCCCCCGCCTTGGGTATGGCCATGCGGGTGGCGGGGGCAGGAAAAAAGGCGGGGGCAGCATTGGGGGGAGCAGTGGCGGGGGCAGAACTGGTACTGGCGGTGGGAGGGGCGCTGCTGGTGGTGGTGGGACTAGCTCTGGGGGGGGGGGGGGGGGGGGCAGCGCTGCTGCTGGCCATGGTGGTGGGGCTAGCGCTGGCGGGGGCAGCGGTGGGCTAGCGTTGGCGGGGGCAGCGCTGCTGCTGGTGGTGGGGCTAGCGCTGGCGGGGGCAGCGCTGCTGCTGGTGGTGGGGCTAGCGTTGGCGGGGGCAGCGCTGCTGCTGGTGGTGGGGCTAGCGTTGGCAGGGGCAGCGCTGCTGCTGGTGGTAGGGCTAGCGCTGGCAGGGCAGCGCTGCTGCTGGTGGTGAGGCTAGCGCTGGCGGGGGCAGAAGTTGTGATCGAGGATGTATGTGCTTCCTCGACCTCCTCTCCTTCAGACTCATCAAAAATTCTTTCCCGACTTCTTCAGCCATCTATGTGACAGACAGAGTATTGAAACAACTTGTAAAAAATTTAGTATTTACCTTTGAATTTATTTCAAGAGAGAAATGTGCTGTTCTACGGGTCGTTGGTTTATACCGGCCGGTATACATGCACAGCCACGTTTTCTAGCAGTGACCCTGCCTGTGATCTTCGTACACTGAGTGCTTTAGCAAGTAATGCATCTGCACTAATCTTACTTACTGCTGCAGGGCAGATCTTGTAACAACCTTTTGAGCTAGCAATGGATGGCTATTGCAAAAAGCATTGTTTACTTCACTCAGAAGCTCACTATCCCTAAGAATTGCTTTTTCAAGCCCCACTCCATACTCTGCTAGTGTGTGAGAGTTGGGCTCAAACAGGGAGTAACTATATGGGAGAAGATAGGGTTGCAGTACTTTTATTTTACCATGCATTATGCCTTATACATGTATCAAAACATTTCACCAATTGCGCATTACATGAATTATTTCATTTTCATGCAACTCAATTTTGGGTAACACTTCTGTACACACGTGTAGTGGACCTTTAAAACAACAAAGATTGACCCTTTACATGTACATGGGGGAACTTTTACTTGTGGGAAGCCTTACTGTACATCTGATAACAATTAAACACAGCTGCAGCAAGGGGTGGATGCGCATGACTGACTTGTACTATACACACACGTGTGTAGTCCTTTCTTTCAACATCAGATAACTAATGTACAATGTAACAGACACAGATGCATGCACAAATAACCTTTTGTACAAACATTGACCTTTACCAGGGAACTGGGAAGCCTTACTGTACATCATGCAAGCGTACAAGAAATGTGTTAATGTGTGCATGACAGGAAGCCATGAGCAACTTACATTAGCACGTAAGAAAGCAGCCCTTAGACTTTAAATGCTACATACAGCATGCTATTTATAACATACCTTTGGGTGGTAGTGGTAGTTCTACGACCCTTCCAATACCGACTCCTTCTAGCTGCCTTAATGGTAGCTGAATAGCCCCTGTATATCCGCCTTTTAGCAGCACGGTTCTCCTCGACGCCCTCTTGATATCGCTGCCTTTTAGCAGCACGGTTCTCCTCGACGCCCTCTTGATATCGCTGCCTTTTAGCAGCACGGTTCTCCTCGACGCCCTCTTGATATCGCTGCCTTTTAGCAGCACGGTTCTCCTCGACGCCCTCTTGATATCGCTGCCTTTTAGCAGCACGGTTCTCCTCGACGCCCTCTTGATATCGCTGCCTTTTAGCAGCACGGTTCTCCTCGACGCCCTCTTGATATCGCTGCCTTTTAGCAGCACGCTTAGATACAGCATTTGCGTTGTAGGTGTCGCGTACAGAGGCCTTCTGCTTTTCTGGGTCGGCCTTGTAGGTGTCGCGTACAGAGGCCTTCTTCTTTTCAGGGTCGGCCTTGTAGCGCGCTCGGGCTTTAGCCTTGTTCTCTTGTGACAAAATATCTTCTCGTTTTTGGAGGTATTCCGCTCGTTGCTTAGATCTCTTCTTTTGATTACGCGAAGGCATTTTTAGAAAAACAACTTCACTAGCCAAAGTAACGACTAAACTGCGATAGGAACACCAAATAAATTTAGTGCCTGTTGGAGTATTTATATTTTTATTAAAGCGCTGTCCTGTTCTGAATGATGCACCGCAACGATCCGGAGATTGAGAGTAAGGCAAAGCTGATGACGCGGGCTTGTTGCTGTTGTACATACGAATAATTTGTACGCATACATACAGGACTCATCGTGCGGTATTGGAGGCAACATAAGGCCGTTGCCGTGATATTAGCTTATTTGCGGCTTGTTCATCGTGTATCTACAACAAGCCCGCGTCATCAGCTTTGCCTTACTCTCAATTTCCGGATCGTTGCGGTGAGAAGGATTCGTTAGCGTGCGCTTTAATAAAAATATGCTGACGTAACCTAACAAATCAGACACCCCGCGCCCATAGTAGTGCACTGTGCTAGTGCGTGGTGCAAACCTCAATTAGTGCGCGATGCAAGTGCAAACCTCAAAAAGTGCGCTGTGCAAACTTCAATTAGTGCGTGGCGCAAGTGTCTCAGGGCGCGACCAACCGTAGTGTATATCAGAATGTGGGTTTCAATCAGAGTGCAAGAAAACCGACACAGACTATTTAGCATATTTATAGACCCTAAATGTACATGTGCTAATTAAAATCAAGATAGGTCTGTGCCATTTGCCTTGTAAACTGACTTATTTCCTTTCTTTTTACATCACCATTGGCATCCAAACCTATATCCCTCACTTAATTTGTGACACAATCTAGCAGTTGAGCCTGAGAGCGATATATGCTACTGATCCATGAGCCAAATATGAATAACTTCTCATTCACCATCTTTTGAACTGATTGGAAACTAGAGACATAAGCTATCTCATCCCATAAAAACAAAGACAAGTCTTAGTTATTATGAATACATGAAGAAGGAAGTGAAACTGAAATGAATACAAGCAGCACACGTGATGTCCTCACTGGACATTACATGCACTAGACATCTGCACTGCCACCCGATCCAAGACAACAGTTCTTAGTCTCTCAATCTCAGCCGACAGCCTGTTGACCTGCTCTAGTCTAGCCGTCAAGTTGCCCCACTCCAGAGATACATCATTTTCCGTTGCCATGTAGCTCCCTAGCAACAAACAGGTGCTAGCAAACAACAAGAGAGAGATGAGTTGAACGTACGTTTAGGTCCAAACAGAAGGGAGGCATTGGGATCTTTCCCTTCACTCAGTGAAATGGCAAGGTTCATCAAGGACTCAAAGTCTTCCACACACTCCATGATCTGAAGAAGCATTTAATCCTAGTATACACAGCAGATCCAATGGGGAACCAAACCTTTCTAACCAGATCCACGGACACTTGACTCTGTGCCTCACTCACACCCGTCAGAAGCTTAGCAGTCTGTACATGAACCAAAAAAAAAAACTGTAAAACTCCTCCCCTTTGAATCAACTGACAGCACACCGTGCCAGCATGCACAATACATTAGCCCTTCCCTTGTGTCAAATGCAGTAACATCACCTCAACTCTCTTTCACACCCCAATGCCAACTGTACATCAACTACCTTTGGCCTTCGCACAATAGACTGACCTCCTCAGATGCTTCCTGTAGAGTGTTCTTCTCCTCCAACAGACTCTGATTTTGATCCTCGAGCTGTAGTGTGAAAAAATAAATCAAAAGAGCGGTCAAGATCCACCGATAAGGTGTTGTTTTTAAAAGGGTAAACAGGCATTAGTAATTGCAGAGCTAGACAGTGCAAATGCTTCTGATGATGGTCAAAGTGTCATTCATCTCCTATGTCTGCTATCATTGCTGCATCACAAGTACCCTGACCAGCCTATCTAAATTGTGGCAAGTACCCTGACCAGCCTATCTACATTGCAGCATCACGAGTACCCTGACCAGCCTATCTAGACCACATCTAAGCATATAAGCATCTGCTATTGTTTCTGGGTGTGCCCTCACTGGGACTCCACGGTTCCATGGGTATGGAAGCCAGTGCTTCCCTCAGCCACATTGGGGGGGGGGGGGGGGGGGGGGGGGGGCTCTTGCCTGTTCCCAATCATTCTGTCAAAATGGGGGTGTGACTGTACACACACATCATGTATGCCCACTACATGGCAGCTGCTAACCTCTTTCATGGAAGACTTCAACCTTCCAATAGCTCCGTAGTTGGACTGTAGTTCACTGTTGAGAGCTGTCATGGCATCCTGGATGTGTAAAACAAAATGAGAGTCACAAAAAAGACAAACATCACATGACATCTACATGAGGACCCATTTACTATTGAGAGCCTCCATCTACTCAGTACGTAGCAACATCAGACTGTAGAAAGATGACCTCTACAATGTTACACAATCTATGACATCACAAAAGATGACCTCCAGATCTTACAAACAGCATGCACATATACAGATGGGTGACAAGTCTTACAGTGTTCTTTGCCAGCTGTTGCTCCAGAGCTTTGGTTCTCTTGGCCAGGGTCTTGTGTTGAGATCTGAGCTTGGCAGTGGCCTCAAGAAACCTCTCCCTATGCCTGTCCCTCATGGCCTGCAACTCATGGCGACACTTGGCCTCCGCTTCAAACACCATCTGATGAGGAGGAGAGGGGGAAGGAGGGAGGGAGAAGGGGGAAGAGGGGGAGAAGGGGTAGGAGGAGAAGATGGAGGAGAAGGGGGAGGACGATGACCATTTATCGATGTGCTTGTTACCCTGTGACTGACCTTTTGAAGTTTTTCGCACTCTCTTCTTAGCTGTGAGTTTTCAGGCTCCAGAGAAGCAATCTTTTTCTCTTGGGATTCTGAACGTGCCCTAGTAGAACATATTTGCAAGGCCATAAGCCAAAATGACATCAATCAATAGCTGAACAGGACCAACTCTATATGAAGCATCTTCTCATATCCACTAGATTTCTTTTGTATGATACAAAAGCACAATAACACATACATAAATACAATACATACATCCACCACACACATACGCTGTACACGCATGCACGAACACGCACACACAACACACACACACACACACACAAACACACACACAAACACACACACAAACACACACACAAACACACACACACACACACACACACACACACACACACACACACACACACACACACACACACACACACACACACACACACACACACACACACACACACACACACACACACACACACACACACTGCACCTCCAGATACAACCCATCACCACAATTCACAGCTAACCTCAGTTCTGCCAGCTGTTTCTGGAGGTAGTCCACTTCTTCCTGTGAGCACCGAAGAAGATCCTCCTACGGAAATACACACATGTAGTCACCTTCATTCTAAATGATGCCCCCTCTCTAATCGAATTACTTTCTCCCGCAGCACAGCTGTGGTCATCTGAAGGGTGTGGTGCTTCTCTGTTAGCTCTGTGGCCTGCGCATGAAGCTGAGACTGGAGCTCCATGATCTGAAGACAAGATGGAGACAACACATCACACAGCCTTCTGGAACAGGAATGCTCACTAATTTGGCAAATAGTGCTACCCAACGCTAAAAGTTGTTTGCTTCTGCTACTTTAGATGTTAAACTGATGTTCTAATTAAAAGCCTGCACAAATTCCTCAGCTTCAGACACTTCTGTCCCTGGAATAACAATGTGCACATTCAATGTGCTATGCCTCCACCAGCACATTACAGGGTATCATGTGGGTCTGGGCCTGAGGTCAGGTTATATGTAAGTGTACACACTTCAACTTAATACATGTAAAGCTCCTCCCACTGTTTTGTGAGAGGCTCAGCAGCTATATATGGTCCAGTTTAGTGAGATGGAATGCACAGAGGTCAATGGTACCATTTTTCTAATACAGGATGCAAAAAAAAAATCATTCAACACCAAATGGGTCAGATTTCTAAAGTAGCTGGAAGTCAAAGTCAAATTTCCAGTGACAGGTGGTTACAGAGTGAGTGAGTGAGTGTAGTAGGACTGAAGCAGATATAGCTACCACCACATTCACAGCATACCTTTGATCACATGTCCCCCCCCCCCCCCCACACACACACACATACCTTGGCCTTCATTCGCTTCTGTTCTTCCACAACAGGAGCTGCACTGGTAAACTGCATTGCCTTCTCCTTGAAGTTCCTGTGAAAATGACATTATGTCTAAATAGCAATGACAGCAGTGGCAGAGTGTGACAAGTCAAACTGCTAGTACACGCATTCTGCCCACATCCATGACCATTTGGGCCATTCCACAACCTTTCACACTTATCATCTGAAGCTACAAACCCCACATAGCTATGCACCAATAATATAGGACAAAATATACCACAAGCCAAATGCCCGGTTAATTGACTATGAGGCGGGATGGGAATATCGCTAGCACATGGCATCTTAAATTTTGACTTGATTTATACTGTACACGGCATCCTGACATTTTGCATACTAACTATCCTTAATGAATCTTGCAGTAGTCAATTGAAGTAGTAAGTGGTTATAACCTTGTACTACAACTGAAGTTAATTAACTGATTATCCTTGTACTACAACTGAAGTTAATTATCTTAATTCTTATAGTGATGTTAACACCTTCAAACAATCACAACCATGACAAAGCCCTCTAAAATCAACTAAAATCGTGACCATATTCTGTACTAAAATCAATTATAGCAACATTTTTAGCCAATATTACTAAACACATTTGAACAGTGAATTGTAAACCTCCTCACAGCATCAGTTTCTCTCCTAAATATTATCCTTGGTTTCACCTACATGTATGTGCATCTAGACAAAATGTCTTCTCTGGCCTCATTCATGGATTAAATTTCTTACTATTTGTTTCTCTTTATGATTTCATTTTTCGTATCATCTAATTGTATGTATTTCATGTTTTGATAGCTACCTATTTAGTGTATTATTCATTATGTGTATTTATTATTATAATGGCTTCAAAATGTCTTTCTAGCAGTACTCTACACTTCAATATTATTAATAAGTAGCCTACAGTATTCATTGCAATGAGCAATTAGATTTTATTAGTTATTGCATACATAAATACATGACTTATGGTTTAAAACTCAACTAAATTAATCCCCCGAATCTGACATCTCTAGTTGCAATATTAATGTACACGTTGCAGGCTGGCCTGGTTTGGTTTCTAGCAGTACTCTGTGCTATACATTCTCCCATCCCATTAATGATGAAGAGGTCTGGGCCTCAATAGTGCACCCTTTAAGGACAAGGGGGTGAAGCCACTGCCTTGCTTCAGTACTAATACATCTGAGACTTGTGGAGCTTGATCACTTATGATTCACTTTCTATTTGACATAATAGCTCAGGCTAACAAAAACAGCTTCTATCGTTTTATTTTGTCACTTTACCTAAGGGGAATTACCTGCATGCGAGTAATATATAACCACTTCTACTGTACTTCAAACTGCAGTCCATAAAATGGACATCACAACCCAACTCACATATACTCCACGTTGATGTCTCTAACCCTCTGCTCCAGTATTTCAACCATACTCTTCTTCTCACTGACCTATATGGAAGATGCATAGGTTTAGGTATGTCACACACCCACACCCACACCCACACCCACACACCCACACACACACACACACCCACACCCACACACCCACACGCAAACACACACACACGCACACGCAAACACACACACACACACGCACACACACACACACGCGCACACACACACACATGCACACACACACACACACACACCTGCTGCACAAGAGTACTGATCCTTTTGCTAGAATCTTTGTCCATCTCGGCAAGTCTGGCTGAAAGTTTGCTGACATCATGTTCGTAAGCACTAGATGTGGAGATACCACATAGCATAATAAGTTGTCATACAGAATATGCACCTCTCTCCTTCTCTTAGCCTATAGGTGTTCCTCCCTCCATTTCAGTGCCCCTTCCCCTAGAGGCCCTGAGTTTGTCCCTTCCACTCACTCAAGCTTTCTGGACAGCCTCTCAATCTCCGCATCTTTAGTGGTTGTGGTTTCCATGAGGTCCAGCTTCAGTCGATCATTCAGGGCCTCCAGTTCCTGAAAGTGAAGCCAAAATGGTTATTTTCAATTGTAGTATGCTAAGCCAAGATGGTCATTGCAATAACAGAACAAAGCTTGAAGTTCATAGATACATGTATCTCTTAACAGTAGTGGGACAGGTGTTATAAACAATTAAAATTTTTAGGACTGCAAGGATCTTTTACTTTACACAATTTGTTCTTTAGTGCTGCACACTTCAATAGACACAACAAATGTCAAGCCTCATTGCCATTCATGTGCCATTCAGCTAAACCCTTAAAAGCTGATCCTTTAAGTCCCAAGTTTATAGAGACATCAATGAAAAGAGCCAAAAAAAAAATTGGGAGAGGTCATGGGTGTGCATAAATCTGGACCGTTACCACGGGAATGGCTGGGAGGGGGAAGGAGAATATTATTGGTGCACACCAAGCACAGTAAACATGGGCTGTTACCATGGAAACATCTGGGAGGATGGGGAACCACAAAGGGAAATGTTGTATGACCATTGGTGTACACTAAGCACCACAGATATGGTTTGTTACCATGGGAAGGGCTTTGTGGGGAGGAGGGGCACACACACACACACACACACACACACACACACACACACATACACACACACACACACCACAACACACATACACACACATACACATGTAAACTACTTGCACAGGCATGTATTGTAAGCATGAAGTGGTACAACACAACTACACATAAACTATTAACAAATAAAGTGCCTCTTGAGATAATGTGACATTTATACAAGCAGGGACTGTACTGATATTAAAACTACATCACTTTCTTCACTAATGAGCAAAACACAAAAAGGTGAGGAGACTGAGAGGAGGATGAGGTTGCTGCAGGAGCACAGACGAGATAGAGAGGGGGATGAGGTTAGGACTGCAGTTAGATATGCACCCAAACACGAATGTGATTAGTCACTATTGGCGTGCGTCGTAACACAGCTGACCACAAAGGATGCAACAAAGCATGCATACATGCACAGAGACAGCCCCCGTTCACGACTCAGATAGCAGATGGTTGCTTAGCTGGCCTTCACCATTACCCTGCGGGACAAACTTGTGGCCAGATGGAATGGTTCCTTGTTATTTGTTAAAAACTGTCTGATTATCTCATGATGGCATACAAACTTAGCAAATCCCTGGTCCACTTCTATTTAACCCGTTTGAAGATAGAACCTTCTCTAATTAAGATGCACCACATCTGGCAACTTCTCGTGGAGACTATCATGTCTAATGATACACATTACACAGGTGTGGATGGTGACTAAGATATATCTGACACACAAAAATAAAGCTCACACACATACACACAGTGCAGTGTCATCCCCCCCACACACAGACATGCACACAGACATGCACACAGACATGCACACAGACATGCACACAGACGTGCACACAGACATGCACACAGACATGCACACAAACATACATACAAACACACACAAACATCCACATAAACATACACACAAACACAAACATGTGGGAAACCACATTTTGCTTTGCTGGATCAATTAAGATAATAATCCAGACCACACATACAAGGGTACATACAAAAGATCTTATTGGGTAAACTATGTGCATGTAGCTGTACAAACCACAACACCCTGTACACAAAAGGTGGTTGGATGGTTAGTACCAATAAAGGTCAAGCACTTGGGGGGGGGGGGGGGGGGGGGGGTTATTAATGGCATGAATACACCTCACCTCACCACATGTACATACAAAGATTAAAGACAAGAAAGTAGAACAGAACTTGAAGAGGGAGCAAGAGGAGGGGCAGGGAACGGGTACTCACCTGGACCCTGGAGGACAGGATTGATTGGCTAGCCTCCTGCCCTTTCATGGCTATTACGTCTCTTAGTCTTGCCTCGTTCTCCTTCGACTCCTGCTGAAGTCTTGCCATATTCTGCTTCAACCTGGACCAAATGATGAATGGTGTCTACTGTGAAAGGATTACAGAGACACTACCACACTAACAATGACTTAAAACATATACACAACAGCAAACACAGGTGGGGATGCCGAAATTCAGACAACTATGTCAGCCGTAGTGAAAGTATTCTAACCTTTCAATGAGCTGACTCTTCTGGTTCAGTATGCGATCCTTCATTTCGAGAACTCCCTTCCAACCCGACTCGCTTCCCAAGCGGCTATCGCTCCTGGCCGGTGATATCCCAAGCTGCCCGAGAGTCTCCGTCAGTTTCCTAATCCGCTCTTTCTCGTCCAGGTCCACCGATGCCTGCAGTTGGTCCATCCTGGGCTCCGAGGTGGGCCCGCTGGTACCCAGAGGGGCAACCTTAGCTGTGGGGCAGTGTGGCCTCGAACCTACAGCAGAAGCCGTGGACGTAGCGGCTGAGAGTGCATCCGACCCGCTCTTGACAGCTATCTGCAGCTGCGTCCGCGCAAAAAAAGGGGACATGGGTCTCTCCGTCAGAGGGGACATAGGCCGCTCGACGCCTAAGGGGTACCTGGACGCGTGGTGCTTTGGAGTGGAGTACGCGAAAATGGAGGGCGCGGGAGAAGTTGAGTCAGAGGAGGGAGGGTCGTAAGAGGGTGGCGCTTTCGAAGACATTTGAGAAAAGGCAGTGAAAGGTGGCGCGATATATTGCGAAGAGCTGAAGACAGAAGCTACTGACGTGTGCTCAGCGTGGCGTAAACGGGCGGGAACCTGTTCTGAATTGGTCCCTTGAGAACGCGTCTGTTGTACGCCTAAAGGGAAGGGAGGCATGAAGGAGTAGAGAAAAGCACAGAGCAGAACTATCAAATGGAGTACGCGATTACATAAATAGAAGGCAAAAATGAAACTCTTGTGTATTTACACAAGCTTTCATTTCTTCATCAGTATGGATGTACAGGCCAATATCACTTAATCGTACCGCAACCATACCTTGAGGTTGGCTTTGAGATTCTGAGGCAAGGAAGGCATTCTCTGGCTTCGAAGAGAGAGGGTATGGTGTAGACCATTCAGATATCTTAGCATAGGAGGGTGTCGGATTTGTGGACATATTCGAATGAAATTAAAATGATAGTCACGTGCGTTCTATTTAAATGCTAATTAATCATTATTGCTTCCGGGACACAGTTGAAAATATATCCGCTCAATGTCAATTGGTACCACTACTGTACGTTGGTGCTTGCATTAAAATGGCGATGCTGCAGATTCCTCGTCGTCTCTTGGGCGACACCGGTATGGTTCTCTCTATCCTAGGAATGGGCGGTTCAGGATACGGTAGCGCATACGGCACCTTTGACGAAAAAGAAGCCATTCGATCACTGAAATATGCTCTTGATAGAGGTATCAATTTTATCGACACCGCGTACTGGTACGGACAGGGGGCTTCCGAGCATTTTATCGGCAACGCATTGAAGGGAGTACCGAGAGAGAGGTACTTTATCGCCACGAAGGTAGCACGATACGAGAAAGAAGCTACCAGAATGTTCGACTTCTCTGCTGAAAAGGTGACGAAGAGCGCTCAGGAGAGCCTAGAGAGACTGCAACTGGACTATGTAGATCTCCTTCAAGTTCATGACGTCGAGTTTGCACCGTCCATAGATGTGGTCATAGAAAGCACCCTTCCCGCACTGCAGAGACTGAAGGAGCGCGGGCTTTGCAGGTACATAGGTATCACGGGCTACCCTCTATCCACACTGAAAGCCATCGTCGACAAGAGCCCATTGAAGATAGACAGCGTCCTCTCTTATTGCAGATTGACTTTACAAGACCCTTCCCTTGTTAATGAATTCAGCTACTACAAGGCCAAAGGCATTCCGCTCATCAACGCCAGCCCAGTAGGCATGGGTCTCCTCACGGAAGGCGGCAAAGGTATACCGCAGTGGCACCCAGCGTCCCCAGAAATAAAAAAAGCGGCAATAGACGCGTCAAAATACTGCTCGGAACACGGTGTGGATATCACGCGACTGGCGATCAACTACAGTGCCAGCTTTAAAGAGGTACACGTGTTTCACTACATGCAGTACGAAGTGAAACGATGTCCCCATCTTTCACCTGCCAGGTCACTACCACACTGGTGAGTATGATCACAAAGACCATGGTAGACAGCAACATAGAGGCTTCATGCCTTCCCCTTACCAAGAAGGAAGCTGAGGTGAGGGACTACATAAAGAGAGCTTTCTTCGACCCTCTCAACTTCAAACACTGGGAAGGGATTGAGTTGGAGAGGTACAGGAAAACAATTAAGTCAGCTAATTTGCAGTAGCAGCTGCAATCAATCAAGCAGTATGCAGAGTTATAGTGTGTGTGCGCATCATGCAGCAACTTTTTGTGTGTGCTCAAAATTAAAGAGACAATGTGTTTGCTCCTCATGTGACTCTCTTTGTTGATACTTCAATCTTTTGTTTGTGTAGTGGTGGTGAGTAGTGGTGGTGAGCCCAAACATTCATTCACCAACGTTATGAGTGCTTACAACCAGTACCTCTAACGATATTGCTCTGTACGAGCTAGCATACAGAGTATTAAGAGCCTTAAAAAGCATGTCTACCTGGTTCAAGCAGGAATCGGGTGCATATATAGGATACCGTTTGCACAAACAATGTATTACCAAGTCTTGCAAACATTTGTCTGTTTGGTTGAGTGTGTTTAGATGAGCGAGGCATGTGCCTAATCACCATATTCGAACCATTGATTATAAATCAGTAATGTAACGTTTATACCAATTTGTATGCACCTTTTTTCAGGCAACAGAGGTATAGGTTTTAATAAAATACCCCTCCGGAAGATACGCACTCTAGTAAAGAGGTAACAACACTAAGATACAATTGTCTGAACCTGCACCAAGATCTTTGACCATACATGATAATTATAATTATGCATGTATATTAAGGGGACACCATATTTTTGTATACTTAAGTTAAATATGTGGCACTGTAAATCTTTACAGTGCACATATTTAACTTAATTATACATATTTAACTTAAGTATACATATTTAACTTAAGTATACATATTTAACTTAAGTATTAAGCTGTAGTTAATAGTATTCATTAACATGCTCCTGGTAAAAACAAAGATATTCTAGATACGGTACACTATGGTATTCAAAAGATTGTAGATGTAGCTAGTTCATTGATGATGATTAAGACCGTTTCTTCATTAACTTACGTACTTGAATGTAGTGAAAAGCAATTTATATCCACACAGATGTGCTGAGGAGAGATTTGGTATGTCATTAAATGTAAGTATCATTTCTAGTGGTTCAAAACATGATTCAGTAAGCACAAGATCGGTAATTTATGGATAAAGTTTAACACCATTTCTTCATGAACTCATGTACTTGAATGATTGAAAAGTTGTCTATTTTTCCCACTGATGTGCTGATAAGTGATTATAATATTAATGTATCATTTGCCTGCCTGGTGTTCAACAATTATAATACAAATTTGACCATAACAATGAGAGGAACCACACCTCATTGTTTCCTGTTACAAGTTAAATGAAGTCCAACTAGAATTGAATCTTATACTCCCACCATTGAATTTGTATGGCATTTGCCACTGAGAAGATAGTTAGGTATACTTTAGGATGACTGCACTTGGATATGATGTCAGTTGCATTTGCCTATCTACACCAAGTCTTAATGGAGGTTGGCTAACGTTGAGTTTGCTATATAGCTCAGCCAGCAGCACTAACGAATTCGCCCTGATGAGCTTGTGCATGGCAAGACGTAATGCTATATGCGTCCCTGGGGGCCTGACTACACCGTAGCAAAGCACTCACAAGAAATTGGTGACAAAGGAACTGAGTGAGGTTGTGAAATGCCTGTATGAGCCTGGATGGGATGTCTGTGTGATAAACTGCAAATTTTGTACATGGTCACGAAAGTTTATTTAAATCGCTAAATTAAATTGTTCGAATCTATCATATTCTGTCGCATATACATGTACTGTTCCAGACCCAGTTCATCGCAGCACCTCGAAATTACTAACTGTGATGAAATCATGAAGAAGTGCTCACTGGTACGGGAAAAGTTTCTAATTGGATTTTGATCCACAATCCCTGGGCGGAAAGGCTTAAATCAACATTGGGCATTTTGATGTGGTTTGTTGTGTCTACTGTGTTGCTTATCACATTGGGATCGTGGATCAAAATCCAATGTTGGGAACTCCCTGTGCAGTGGGTCTGGCCTGTCTAATTACTCGTTTGTCGCAATCTTGAAACTTTGAGCCATTATTAATTGCTAATAATGGCTGGTCTGCAGTGGCCTGCAATGCTCTACCGGCGCTTTGGAAACACTAGTGTTGAAACCTCCGTGCTGGGAATAGGAGGTACGGTGTTCGGGAAGTTATACGGTCAGTTTGATGAAAAAGAGGCCACTTGCGCATTGAAATATGCGCTCGAGCGCGGCATCAATAGTATCGACACGGCGTACTGGTACGGTCAGGGGGCATCCGAGTGCTTCATTGGCAATGCATTGAAGGGGGTACCGAGAGAGAGGTACTTTATCGCCACGAAGGTAGCACGATACGAGAAAGAAGCTACCAGAATGTTCGACTTCTCTGCTGAAAAGGTAACGAAGAGTGCTCAGGAGAGCCTAGAGAGACTGCAACTGGACTATGTAGATCTCCTTCAAGTTCATGACGTCGAGTTTGCACCGTCCATAGATGTGGTCATAGAAAGCACCCTTCCCGCGCTGCAGAGACTGAAGGAGCGCGGGCTTTGCAGGTACATAGGTATCACGGGCTACCCTCTATCCACACTGAGAGCCATCGTCGACAAGAGTCCAGTGAAGATAGACAGTGTCCTCTCATATTGCAGATTGACTTTACAAGACTCTTCTCTTACTAACGAATTCAGCTACTACAAGGCCAGAGGCGTCGCACTCATCAACGCCAGCCCAGTAGGCATGGGTCTCCTCACGGAAGGCGGCAAAGGTATACCGCAGTGGCACCCAGCGTCCCCGGAAACCAAAAAAGCGGCAATAGACGCGTCAAAATACTGCTCGGAACACGGTGTGGATATCACGCGACTTGCGCTTAACTACAGCGCCAGCTTTAAAGAGGTACGTATCAGTATAATGTAGGTCTTGAAAGCAAGACTCTGCCTCCTTGCCACCATCAGGTTGCCACAACACTAGTTGGCATGACCACAAAGGCCATGGTAGACAGCAACATAGAGGCTTCATGCCTTCCCCTTACCAAGAAGGAAGCTGAGGTGAGGGACTACATAAAGAGAGCTTTCTTCGACCCCCTCAAGTCCAAACACTGGGAAGGGGTTGAGTTGGAGAAGTACAGAAGAAAGGTACAAGCAGTGCAGGACAAATCACACCCAAACCAAACACTGGTGTGATGTTTGTTCCTTTGGCACTTCACAACACAAACTAACTACACCTGATACACAGTGAAACCAAGTGCTAGTGTTGTATGTCTGTCCACTGTGTATGTGTGTGTGTGTGCATGGATATGCAGTACATACTATGTAAACGTAAATGGAGTGGAAAGAGCACTGTGCAGACTGAGTGTCAATTCCAACTAAGATCATCCCTCTGTAGTGTGGACTGTATTGCCTTCATCCCCCTGAGCAGTTCAGCATTCAGACTGGAGGGACACTTTCCCCTTCCTTCCCTCGTCCTGGCCGCTGCACTGCGACATGGCCTTACTTGCTTGACGTGGGGATGAATGAGCTTGACTGCCCGGATCTGCTCTGCTTTGATCTCCATCTGACGTGTGACTAGTCTTAGTTGCTCCTCCAGATCAGAGGTAGTCCTGGGATGCCTTCCTCCTTCCTCCTCCTCCTCATCCCCTCTCTCCTCTTGAAGTCGTCTTGACAACTCTTGATGCTCACTGTATGGGGATGTGCCACATAGCACATTGATATAATCTGTGCAAGCTTGTTATTCGCACCCACAGTACATATGATCAGTAATATACCTACCTACCTACACAAGTGCTTGCAAAGCAAAGTGACATCACTCCACCACAGTTAGTCTCATTCTCACATGCAATATTGTGGCATCCTCCATACTAGCAATGTAACCAGTTCCATGCAAATTAGCCAGCTCCTCTCCCACTCACAATGCAAGGTGCTCCAGCTCCTCCCTCCACTCACAATGCAAGGTGCCCCAGCTCCTCCCTCCACTCACAACGCAAGGTGCCCCAGCTCCTCCCTCCACTCACAATGCAAGGTGCCCCAGCTCCTCTCCCACTCACAATGCAAGGTGCCCCAGCTCCTCCCTCCACTCACAATGCAAGGTGCCCCAGCTCCTCCTCCAAAGTGGCCAGCAGTTCACGTGAGCGAGTAGTGGCTGAGCTTCTCTTCTTCTTGCCATGGGCTGCTGCGACTGCAGCTGCCCCACACAGCAGGGCATTGTGGCGCTTCATGGTTGCCAATATACACTGGCAATTGGCTCCCAGCGAGTGGGAGGGGCTTGTACTCTGGAAAGTAGAGAGGGAGAGTAAAGCAAACAAAATGATGGAGAAAGGTTCATCTGGTAGTACTTACAGTTCCCACGACAAAGGGGACATCCTTGAGTGAGGCGTGATAGTGGACATCAGGTAGGGGCTTACTGCTGCAGTACGAATTGCATGAGGTCAGCTGGGCATCACAGGTACATCCAGCAGGCACCTTGAATGTACCCTGAAAGAAGAAGAGAGAGAGAGAGACTCATAAGTGCTTGCAAAAGGAGCCCCTTTTTTTTTGCAATACCTGTGAAAACTGTGTGTGCGTGTGTGTGTGTGTGTGTATGTGTGTGTATGTGTGTAGGGGAGAGGAGTGGAGGTTTGTGAAAATGCTATAGTTATCAGTAATCTCCCACTCACACAATTAATCTAATACAGCTCTAACCTTTTTTGGTTTGTGCACTGATGATTTTGGTTTAACGTCTCTTTCAGTCAATAGAGGCATTTCAGTGTGTAACTGAAGGGAGGAGGTGGAGGGAAGGGGGAGAGAGGGGGGAAGGGCACGGCCAATAAATATCAGAATGGTGCCATCAAGTGGAGCATACTTCAGTGTCCTTGTCCTGCTGGTGTCCCCTGTGCCACAGTCTCTGTGCCAGCTGGCTCTCCAGCTCTTTCATCCGACTCTGAGCAGAATGGCAGAGAGGGGAAAAAAGGTCACCCCTTGTGCCACTGATGGTTGAGGGACCACACCCACCTCTGTGACAGAGTGTTGCGCGCTCAAGTGTGTCTGGGCTTGCTCCAACAGACGAACCTTCTCTTCTGTCTCCTTGCTAATCGTGGCCTCAGGCGCCACATTTTCTGACATTCGATCTTGCTGCAGAGTGAGCATCACAATAACACAACATATAGCCACCCCAATAACACACACATATAGCCAGCACCCCAATAACACACACATATAGCCAGCACCCCATAACACACACACATATAGCCAGCACCCCAATAACACACACATATAGCCAGCACCCCAATAACACACACACATAGCCAGCACCCCAATAACACACACATATAGCCAGCACCCCAATAACACACACACATAGCCAGCACCTCAATAACACACACACATATAGCCAGCACCCCAATAACACACACACATATAGCCAGCACCCCAATAACACACACATATAGCCAGCACCCCAATAACACACACATATAGCCAGCACCTCAATAACACACACACATATAGCCAGCACCCCAATAACACACACACATAGCCAGCACCCCAATAACACACACATATAGCCAGCACCCCAATAACACACACACATAGCCAGCACCTCAATAACACACACACATATAGCCAGCACCCCAATAACACACACACATATAGCCAGCACCCCAATAACACACACATATAGCCAGCACCCCAATAACACACACATATAGCCAGCACCCCAATCTGATTCTGTACTCTGGTCCATACAGTCCTGGTTAATGTACATCATGATCATTCTATAGTGGCTTTTTTAAAAATTTTACAGTATTATCCCTTGGTAAAATTATTAGGTCCAATTAAGCAAATCCCCAATCCATGTGCAGGGAACTAACTTGACCCTCAATATTAAATGCTTTTGGTAGGCAACAATAGTTTACCTCAAAAGGAAATAGCAAATGCAGTATGCCTAATGTATTTCCTACACAGCTACTCCATTTGGAGCCCCATAAAGGTGCCATGTGCATTTTTTTTTTACCACCACACTCACCTCATCTATGCTGCGACGAGACACGTGTGGCGTAGTCCACTGGTGTCCCTCTGACTCCTGCCGCTGCTCCTCAAGCCACCTTGTCCTGAGGATGGCCTCGTTCCTGTCGGCCTCTGCCTGCCTCAGCCGCTCCCTCATGTGGTCCAGCTCCTTACTCTGCATAACCAGCCGAGCATCCAGCGAGTGAAGGCGACCTTTGAGGTCTATCAGAGAAGAAACAAAACACATGCAATTCTGCAATGTTTTTTTTTCTCTCGAGTTTCCATCACCAGTTAACATACCAACATGCAGAACATCCAATCCACATAACGTAGCATGCAGAATATCCAGTCCACCTAACACAGCAAGCAGAACATCCAGTCTACATAACACAGCATGCAGAACATCCAGTCCACATAACACAGCATGCAGAACATCCAGTCCACATAACACAGCATGCAGAACATCCAGTCCACATAACACAGCATGCAGAACATCCAGTCCACATAACATAGCATGCAGAACATTCAGTCCACATACATGCACATGTGTCTGCTAAGGCAATAGACGTCAACCACATGCTTCTGGAAAGTTTTGCATAGCAGTCTTCCCTTCTTTTCAAAATATCATTGATTATTAAATCACTTAACTACTACCAAATTGCCATCTCACTTCAACAGGAGTGAATACCTCTTTCCTGTAAAAATCAACCTGTTCCCCCCCCCCCCCCCCCACCCCACCCCCCACCTACCCAACCACCAACCCAACCACCAACCCACTTGTGTTTAAAAGACAGAACAGGAAAGTGTATGTGTTCCAAACCTTAAGTCACATAGTATTCATAAATATAAGATATGGGAAGAGGATTGGGAAGAGGGATGACATGTAGGGGTGTGAGATGTGTGTGGGGACAGGTGGCTTTGCAAGGCAGCCGTGAAATACCTTGTTCCTGGGAGACAGTCGCGTGTGGTGGAGATGCTGGTCTTTGGCGAGTTTCTGGTGGGGTCGTGGTGTGTCCTTGTGCAGCAGTAGTGGTAGCGGTGGTAGTGGTGTGTTTCTGTGCCTCTTCTGAGAGGTGTCTCAGCTTTTCAGCAGCCGCAGATCGATCCTGCTCCAGTGCTCTTATCTTCTCCTGAAGGGCCTTCAGGGCCTTAATCATGGCTGTAAGGCGTAGGCCAGTGCAGGGGTGAGATACTCAGAAAGGCCACTGTAGCTATGGCTTACCACCACTGTTGCTCTCTGGAGGGGTCCTCTGGGGGAGGCTGAGACCGTGGGACTGAAACACCTCGCCCAGAGGACCGTACTGCCTTTCGAGGTGGTCAGGGACGTCTGCTATGCTGGAAAAGTTGGACATACTCTCGCTGCGCCCACGGGTTTCCATTGCTGAGTACGAGGTCCCAGTGGGTGGGGTCAATTAACATCACATCATACATATACTATACAAAATGACATTTAAAGTGTTTTTACTATGTACATGATGCATGGCTGGGCAACAACAACTAATATTCATCAAAAACTTACTATCCTCGTTTCACAATTTCAAATTAGCGGCGCTTCTACACGTACAAGCGTCTCGGCGTCACCGTAAATTAAGTGACCATCCAAATTATCAAAATTTATCCTCCTCCCCAGACTTCATTTGCATTCGCTCGTGGCCGTCACTCTCGCTTACGAATCCACGTGAGAAGCGTTCTATTTTAAAGCATGTCATACACCAGGCTGTCTCTGCGAGGCAAACAGGTCTACTTGCATAAGTAAGTTTTGTCCAAGGCAGGCTGCTGTACGGCTCATGACGCTCATTTGCAGACTGTTTGGGAACAAGCAATCTTTTCATTCGTCATCACATTGGAAAGGCAGAGCCAATCCCCTCGAAGATGCTTGTATGCGCAGTCTACGCAGATGAACAAAACATACAGACCCACTCCCACACACGCCTAACCCCCCTCCCCACTCCCACACACGCCTAACCCCCCTCCCCACTCACACGCACAAATAGACACGAAGTTACTGAAAACGTACACGCACATATTTACCTAAAGGCACAGACACAGGGTGTAACAAGTTACTGAAAACCTGTTTCTTTTATTCACAGCAAAACTTGTTGTCGGTAGTAACCTTCATGGCTACACGGTGAAAAATGTAAGCGACATCTTGCCTTAGCGTGTACACTTATGTCTTATGTTTGGTGTGTCTATTTTTGTGTTGTGCGTGTATGGGTTATATGCATGTATGCATGTGTGTACATGATGTGTGTGAGTACAAGTGTGTTTGCATACATGTATGTGTGTATGCACATGTCTGTGTGTGTGTTACTGTATGCATAGGTGTGGTGTGCGTGTGGTTAGTTGTCACATGAATTGCGTTACTAGGTAACCCCAGTGCCAGACTTCAGTCTAACGGCAGTCCAGCTTGTTCACGACAAGACGGGCGCCCAGCACCTACACCTTGCACGGAAGGACACGAATAATGCATTCAGGCAAGTGCTGTGCATCACACACACACACACACACACACACACACACACACACACACACACACACACACACATACACACACACATACACACAAACACACATACACACACACACGCACACACACACACACACACACACACACACACACACACACACACCCTGTATATATGCATTTCCACACAAAGTAGCGTGTACATTAGGCATATGATTTTGTTCCCTACAGTGTTGGATTCCGCACCACCCCCATGGACAGCACTGGGGTGGCACACATCTTGGAACACACCACGTTGTGTGGCTCACAGAAGTATCCAGTGAGGGACCCTTTCTTCAAGATGCTTACGCGCTCACTCTCCACCTTCATGAATGCGTTTACTGGTATGTCATGCCACCAACCCATGTTTCCATAAAGTCATGAATCAGAAGGTTCAATATTAAAGTTGCTTCTATACATTTGTATTTTAAAGTCATACTCAGTTTGTTCAGTAAGCATACCATCAAATTGTATTGTACAAACCTGTTGTGCCTTGACTTAAGCTGTATTACAGCTTGCTGGTCCTGTTCTCCCAAGTTGCTACCAACATCAGAGTAAAGAAACGCCGTAGTCTGCATTGACATTGTGGCATGACAGAATGTGGCCAGACAGTTTTATAATAACCTGTAGCAGTAATAACCTGTAGCAGTAATAACCTGTAGCAGTAATAACCCGTAGCCTTATAGATGTGTGTATGTATATGGCTCAGATAAAAAGAGATGGAGGCGTGTCCCAGTAACATGTTTGTTCAACCCACAGCCAGTGACTGGACCATGTATCCGTTCTCATCTCAGAATGAGAAGGATTTCAGGAATCTCCTTTCGGTCTACTTGGACTGTGTGTTTTTCCCCCAGCTGAGGGAGATAGACTTCAAGCAGGAAGCATGGAGGCTTGAGCACGAGGACCCGTCTGACCGCTCTTCGCCCATCGTGTTCAAAGGTGTTGTGTACAACGAGATGAAAGGACACTTTGTAAGGGACCGTATAGAGGCATTGTGGGTCGACATTGATGTATTAACCTTGTGGGCTGTGTCACCAAAAGGCAAACTCCCAGAGCATATATGCTCAGGCACTTCAAAATAGGCTGTTTCCAAGCCACACCTACTCCCATGTTAGTGGTGGCTGGCCTCCTGACATTCTCAACTTGACCGTAAGTATTGCCGACCCCTCCAGTGGCGTGATGGTGGGTTATATCGCCCTCCTGTTTGTCACACACCTCCTGCTTGTCACTCACCTCCTGCTTGTCACACACCTTCTCTCTCCGTCGTCGCACTCCATTTCCACTTGCTACACCTCTCCATCCTGCCTTGTTGTCGCACGTCTGTCCCTGTAGTATGAGAAGCTGAAGAACTTTCATGTACAGCACTACCATCCGTCCAATGCAAAGTAGGTTCAACTGCTGTGTCCCCCATGCGTGTGCATACGTGCACACATACACATGCATACTTGCATGTGTATGTGTATATGGGTGTGTGCTTGGATGGGGGGGGGGGGGTGAACACTTGTAACTGTGGATGTGTGTGCTTTCTTAGTGTCTTTTCAGTTTGTATCTTATTTCCAGATTTTTCACCTATGGGGACTTGTCTCTACCAGACCATCTTCAGCAGATCTCTGAGCATGTGCTCAACCACTTCGACTGCTCCACCCAGAGTTTATCGGTTCCCTTGGAGACAAAGTGGACTGAACCTGTGAGTCTCATATCCATTGTTGTCACTGCTCAATAATTTATTTATTTTTTTAATAAAAACTTCATGTACATGCCTGCACACCAATATGCATACACATACCTGCACATTGCACATACTACACACACTACGCACACATACATTAATTAATTCTGTTCCTCTGCAGCGTGCGTATCACATCCACTGCCCACCAGACCCCATGGCACCTGATCCAACTAAGCAGACCACTACCAGCGTATCTTTTATTCTGCCTCCGTGAGTCATTTGTTTTCTGTATGTGATATTTGTACACATATTGGTATGTCTGATTGGTTGAAATGGCAGAGAAACGCACAAATAGGTAACATTTTCGACTGCAGACTTCAACAACGGAAAAAAAAAAAAAAAAGTTAACTAACGCTAATGTAGTATAACAGAAGTAAAAGTGAGATATAAAGTTTAATAATTAATGAGTGTAAAGTTTGCATTTTGAATCATGAAGTAAGAATTGTATTGAAGTATGATTGTGGGAGGTTAATAGGACGATGATTATTCTGCTTGGTTGTGAGGAGGTTAGGTTTTGTTGACCATGTTCTAATTGTTTGGAAGAAATATATAAATGAGCAGTGGATGGAAAGTTGTGGTACTGAGTTACTGCATTTCTAGACTGCTTGTGCCTGTTTTAGACAATAGATCTCTTTTCTGTCATACATGGAAATGCACACAATATCAGAATTACAGATCCATACGAGTCCCTTGTGTTTGGCATTTTGGGACAGCTGCTGGTTGGAGGCCCAGCGTCCCCATTCTATGAGACTCTCATTGATGCCGACATAGGCTCCGATTTTGCCCCGGCAACAGGGTGAGTTTATGCTCTCTCTGTGTGTGTGTGTGTGTGTGTGTGTGTGTGTGTGTGTGTGTGTGTGTGTGTGTGTGTGTGTGTGTGTGTGTGTGTGTGTGTGTGTGTGTGTGTGTGTGTGTGTGTGTGTGTGTGTGTGTGTGTGTGTGTGTGTGTGTGTGTGTGTGTGTGTGTGTGTGTGTGTGTGTGTGTGTGTGTGTGTGTGTGTGTGTGTGTGTGTGTGTGTGTGTGTGTGTGTGTGTGTGTGTGTCCTAGCTCTCCCATACAATGTATACAGCTGATGTTTAAACTTTGGCTGTGGTCAGACTGAGAAATCATTTGGGCAGTCAAAAACAAAATTAGCGACAAAAATTATGCACACAATTTTCCAGGTCTTAAAAGCATGTTCCTGCCATTCCATGAATGTTCCATCAATGCTATCCAAAGCAACAGACACACATGAGTATCGAATACATGAAATATGAAAGTATTGTAGTAAGATGTTTGCTTATGCCATTCACAGAGACACTAATACTTTTCGATCCATGCAGCCTTTTGACGTAGGATTGTATGCACCCTTTGACATAGGGTTATCACTAGTCTAGCCACATGCATTCTGTCCCTGCAGTGTGGACAGCACGACCAAGGAGGCTTCCTTCACCGTTGGCCTCCAGGGGATCAAGGAGGAGGACGTGGAGAAGGTGAGGAGCATTGTGTGGAGCACCTTCGAGAAGGTTGCCAGGTATGCCCCCCCCCCCCCTCCCCCAATGGATTTGGCCCACCGTGGGTTGTCGTGACAACTGAGTGTTCTCTAGTGAAGGGTTTCCGGAGGACAGGATAAGAGCTGTGCTGCATCAGATTGAGCTGGGGCTCAAACACGAGAGCACTAATTTTGGTCTACATCTTATCTCGGTTGGTTTTTCTAAATTTCACACTATTTACCTTGTGTGTATCACCCTCCCCTCTTCCCCTCCCCTCTTCCCCTCCCCTCTTCCCCTCCCCTCTTTCCCTCCACTCTTCCCCTCCCCTCTTCCCTTCCACTCTTCCCCTCCCCTCTTCCCCTCCACTCTTCCCCTCCCCTCTTCCCCTCCATTCTTCCCCTCCCCTCTTCCCCTCCCTCTTCCCCTCCCCTCTTTCCCTTCCCTCTTCCCCTCCCCTCTTCCCCTCCCCTCTTCCCCTCCCCTCTTCCCCTCCCCTTTTCCCCTCCTCTCTTCCCCTCCCCTTTTTCCCTCCTCTCTTCCCCTACCGTCTTCCCCTTCCCTCTCCCCTCCTCTCTTCCCCTCCCCTCCCCTCTTCCCCTCCCCTTCCCCTCCCCTCTTCCTCTCCCCTCTTCACCTTCCACTGCTCCCATCATCCACCTGCACAGTCCCTGATAACTCCATGGATCCATGATGCCGATCCTGTTACAATGATGGAGATTAACAAGAATGTTGAACGCTTTAAGGTGTGTGGATGAATGCATTGCTGCATGCCAATAAGAAAGTGTATTGCTTTTAATTGTGTTGCACACCTTTGTGTGGACGAGCACCTGCTGTGTTGTGTTTTGTCTGCTTTGATGCTTTATTCTGTTTTTGATTCAAAGGTTGACATGAAGAAGCAGAATTTTCTAAAGGAAAAGATTCGCCATTACTTCTTGGACAATAAGCATCACCTGATGCTTACCATGACACCAAAGGTGAGTAGATACCCATACATCTCACCTCACCTCACCTCTCAGTACCATTGTTAGAAATGGTCCAGCTGTTGGACCTGGATATTATATATAATAAAATTAATAATGATAATTATATTGGGAAAATATAGATACATACACATACAACAAACGTTGATTTTGCTGCACACACAGACACACATTTATACATAGGGACCCACACACACATCTCAATATGTACATTTAAGTTCCGGTAGTCCAGCTCCATCATCGAATCCTGTTCCACTTCTCCATTTGGTTCGGGATCCTCGAAAGACATAGATTGGTGGCCCTCAAAATGGCAAAGGACAGCTAGTCTCGTGCCCAGACCCAATGCATTGAGCTGTGGGTGGATTACATCACCGCTACGCTTGCATAGGGTCTGGAGACACTCGCGTACAATGTTTTTGTCAAAAAGACAGAATTTCATCGTAACCAATCATGTTTCATGTTTACAATGAATATCATTACAAGCAGGTGACTTTGTGTTACTTTGCAAATAATGGCTGATGTCATCACTGTTGATAATGCTATCACTCTTGAGGCGAGAAAGCTAGGTTTTGTTGATGTCACTGAAGACCAGCGCTTATGTTGTCAAACAGTTTCTCAAGGGCTCCGACCTCTTTTTACTGGTAGTGGAAAAGTCCCTCTGCTATTGGCTGCTTCCTGGGCTGTGTGACACATTCAGAGGCAGGTCGGGATCCCTAGTGTTGGTTGTAAGTCCATTAGTAGCCTTGATGAAGAATCAAGTGGACTTGTTGCAAAAGAGAGGAGTTAGAGCGGTTTATGCAGGAGAAGCTAAGCCTTGTTGCCATTTCAGGGATGAAATTCACGAAGGTCAACAACACCAGGTTGTGTATTTTTAAATGCTTTTCGCTGTCAACGATTGGAGAGACATGCTAGCAAATTCAACTTATCAGCAGAACTTGATTGCTCTAGTCATAGATGAAGCACATTGCATCAAGACCTGGTAAGATAGCTCAGCTAGTAAACATATAGCTTTATCCATTTCCCCTTATTAGGGGTCATTCAGAGGAGAATTTGCTAACTTAGGAGAGCTTTGTTGTCTGCTGCCTACCACTGCGCATGTAATGGCTCTCACAGCAACATGCAAAAGTCGAAGGGATATCTGCAAGGTGTTAGGGATGATCAATCCTATTGTTCTGGCCAAGTACCCAAATCGTGCAAACATTTTTCTTTCAGTTACAAAAAAAGCCTGTAACAATTGAGGAGGCATTTCAACCTTTGCTCTCGGAAGTGACAGCGAAAAGAGTCTTTTTTTGGTGTCTTTTGGTTTGGAAAAATTGATATCAACAAATGACTCTGCAATGACTTGTGCTGCTTGCAATATAACCTGTTGCCTTCTTTCCATGGACATATTCACCAAACCTTCAGGAAAGAGAGTTGTGGAAGACTAAGAATATCTGTAATTAGTCACCACGCGATACAACATACATATATATGCCCTAAATAAAGCTCATGTCCGTATATGTTCACTACATGGCTCCCCCTCCAGTGACCAAGATTGGGAACGGAACGGCTCATAGGTAGTTGGGAGGCCGCACTTGCCAACCAGACCTAGAACTGTGACAGCGGGTGGAACAGATTTATGTGGTGGGAGCAAAATCGCAGGGTCATGTGGTGTCTCTTCCACGTGAGCGGACTTAAGACGATCAATGGTGATAACCTCTTTGCGGCCATTGATGTCTAAAGTAAAGTGCTTGTCGGTACGATGCAAAACCTTAAATGGGCCATCATAAGGTTTCTGTAATGGTGGCTGGATAGCATCATAAGGTTACTGTAATGGTGGCTGGATAGCATCATAAGGTTGCTGTAATGGTGGCTGGATAGCATCATAAGGTTTCTGTAATGGTGGCTGGATAGCATCATAAGGTTTCTGTAATGGTGGCTGGATAGCATCATAAGGTTGCTGTAATGGTGGCTGGATAGCATCATAAGGTTGCTGTAATGGTGGCTGGATAGCATCATAAGGTTTCTGTAATGGTGGCTGGATAGCATCATAAGGTTGCTGTAATGGTGGCTGGATAGCATCATAAGGTTGCTGTAATGGTGGCTGGATAGCATCATAAGGTTGCTGTAATGGTGGCTGGATAGCATCATAAGGTTTCTGTAATGGTGGCTGGATAGCATCATAAGGTTGCTGTAATGGTGGCTGGATAGCATCATAAGGTTTCTGTAATGGTGGCTGGATAGCATCATAAGGTTGCTGTAATGGTGGCTGGATAGCATCATAAGGTTTCTGTAATGGTGGCTGGATAGCATCATAAGGTTTCTGTAATGGTGGCTGGATAGCATCATAAGGTTTCTGTAATGGTGGCTGGATAGCATCATAAGGTTGCTGTAATGGTGGCTGGATAGCATCATAAGGTTGCTGTAATGGTGGCTGGATAGCATCATAAGGTTTCTGTAATGGTGGCTGGATAGCATCATAAGGTTGCTGTAATGGTGGCTGGATAGCATCATAAGGTTTCTGTAATGGTGGCTGGATAGCATCATAAGGTTGCTGTAATGGTGGCTGGATAGCATCATAAGGTTTCTGTAATGGTGGCTGGATAGCATCATAAGGTTGCTGTAATGGTGGCTGGATAGCATCATAAGGTTGCTGTAATGGTGGCTGGATAGCATCATAAGGTTTCTGTAATGGTGGCTGGATAGCATCATAAGGTTGCTGTAATGGTGGCTGGATAGCATCATAAGGTTTCTGTAATGGTGGCTGGATAGCATCATAAGGTTTCTGTAATGGTGGCTGGATAGCATCATAAGGTTTCTGTAATGGTGGCTGGATAGCATCATAAGGTTTCTGTAATGGTGGCTGGATAGCATCATAAGGTTTCTGTAATGGTAGCTGGATAGCATCATAAGGTTGCTGTAATGGTGGCTGGATAGCATCATAAGGTTGCTGTAATGGTGGCTGGATAGCATCATGCCGCACAAAAATGTGTGTGCTAGACATTAAGTCAGATGGTATATAAACCTTATGGCCTTGATTCTGTCGAGGTGAAGTGGCCCTTAGAGCTTGCATAGCTGCCTTCAGCTGGGCAACATATGCGGATGGATCACATGGGGAAACTGAACCTGCTGAGAAGAATTCCCCAGGTAGGCGCAATGTTGTTCCATACACAAGTTCAGCAGCACTACATTTAAGGTCTTCCTTAAGAGTTGATCTAGTGCTGAGAAGAACTAATGGAAGTGAATCAACCCAGTGAGCAGGGTTTTGGTGCGCTTTGAGAGAGGTTTTCAATTGTCGATGGAAGCGTTCCACAAGGCCGTTAGCTGCTGGATGATATGCAGTGGTCCTAACTCGAGTGCAACCTAGCAGATGAGTAAGCTCCTTCCATAATGTGGACTCAAATTGACGGCCATGATCGGTAGTTACAACGGAGGGAATGCCAAAACGTGCAACCCACCCACTAACAAAACACCGAAGAAGCAGTCATGTCTACGATTGGAGGGTTAAGAATGAGGTCGTGTACCTCTGTGGCAACTTCGGGTGAGAGAGATGCGACAACGTAGTCGAATTTGGTTCGTTTGACAGAAATACCTCTTGCCTGAAATTGTGCCTCTACCTGTGCGAACCACAACGATGGGTTGGTGGGCCAGAAAGGCGGCAGCTTGACGCTGACGGCAGACACGTGTACCGGCTTCTCTTCCTCGCTCATCTCCTCACGTCAGGGTCACCAATGTGGAAGACTAAGAGTATCTGTAATTAATCACCACGTGATACAACATACATATATGGGAAAGTTTCCGAGAAAAGGGACCTAGCGTGTATTATAAAAAAGCATAATAAAAATGCCTTACGTTTGAAATGCTATAACTTCCGAAGGGTTAACGCTATCGTCTTCCTATTTTCAGCACTTCATATTACACCATTTCTCTATGGTAAAATACATTTTGGGATCTTGAACATGCTCCATGCCAGTATTGCGATGTTCGATACCCCAAGGGGTTCAAACCCGCCATAACTTTCTGTAGGAGTAATCAAATCGCTTCAAATTCGGTTTGTAGGTGGAGAGGTCCTATATCTATCTATTTGTTCTGTTCGTTAATTTTTATGCCATCTGTTACGGAGATACAGTTGAATAAACTACGTGCACGTTTTCCCGCTTGATTCGCGCCAATGTAATAATCCCCCGCCTCCCCATACATTGAGCGGAGCGCAATTTGCCCAAATCATTGGCGCGAAACGAGCGCGAAAATGTGCACGTAGTTTGTTCAACTGTATCTCCGTAACGGATTGCGTAAAAATTAACGAACAGAACAAATAGATAGATATAGGACCTCTCCACCTACAAACCGAATTTGAAGCGATTTGATTACTCCTACAGAAAGTTATGGCGGGTTTGAACCCCTTGGGGTATCGGACATCGCAATACTGGCATGGAGCATGTTCAAGATCCCAAAATGTATTTTACCATAGAGAAATGGTGTAGTATGAAGTGCTGAAAATAGGAAGACGATAGCGTTAACCCTTCGGAGGTTATAGCATTTCAAACGTAAGGCATTTTTATTATGCTTTTTTATAATACACGCTAGGTCCCTTTTCTCGGAAACTTTCCCATATATGCCCTAAATAAAGCTCATGTCCGTATATGTCCGCTACAGAGTTGAGCCTTGAGGTGTATCATTGCGGCACATAATATATGTGCATGTAGAACAGTTTCAATAAAATCCTCACAGGCATCAACATTTTTACTTGGATCAGCAGTGATATTTCTTCGATTGGTCAGAGTACGTAGCTGATACAATGTTCCACCTTCTGTCATAGATGAAGTGCTATACAACTTGAGCCATATACATTGTAGGGGGGGAGGAGGAAGCATATGTAGCAAACATATAAAGTATATTATAGTAAAGATATATATTACCATGAGCAGACACATCTTCTATCACTGGTTGTAGTCCCTGTAAGGTCCCTTGAGGTGTGGTGGAATTCTTTCTAATCCCATGACATCCACGGACTCTAGAGACAGTAACTTGGTCACCACCAAAAGAAGCTAGTGCATGCTTGTAGTACAGGAGAGGCAGCTGTCTCATCATCATAGTCACCTTGGACAATCCCACATGGGACATATTTGTGAAGTGATTGCATGATATCAAGCATGTCATGATAGTTCATTTCACTTTTTAGAAGAACAACCCTAAAGGAACCTGAGTAATAGATGATCACTGTCAAAGTGCAGTGCCTATGGATGCAGCATTGTTTCTCCCAAGGCTTCTTCCAAGAGGCTTTAGTGTCTCTTGTACAGTAAATGATCTAGTACTGTGAGGGTACTGTATGACAACCTACGCAATTAAGAATTGTATTTGAAGCACAGTGAAATAATGCGTATGTTTATTAACTTACACTGACGGAAGACGAAGACGCATTAGAACAGAGTGTATCAGAGGTACACTTTATAGCACTATGCATGTGTAGCAGGAGCTAAAGGACTCAAACCAAACTCTCTTCCATTCTTTGCAACGCGTGCTGCCAAGTTGTCATTCATTTGCTTTAAAAGATCATCTTCAGTCTTCTGTATTCGGTTAAGCATGTTGAAGCACTCCAAGCAGAGGTACTTCGCCACGTGTCCACTATCGGAAAGCGCTGAGTTTACGCTGTCGTGCTCAAAAAAAAAAAAAATGGAATACTTTCCGCAGAAGTGGAAGCATGTAGCTTGTGGAAGCACTGTGTAGTCGTCTCCTGGAGCCAACCACGGTCTAGTTTTGACACACCACGCATAGCGGTTCACCCATTGCAGTCATCAGCTATTCGTAGCGTGCATGGGCCCATAGCCAGACATTTAGATTGGGGGGGGTGCAAATCACACCTTACCTGGACCTTTATTATTAAATAGTAACTATTGATAAATATATAATAAAAGCAAAACAAACCATAGCTAACAGTCAGTTTTAACAATTCTACGGAGAAATTAAAGAGTTCAATTCCATTCTTCTTGAATGAAGATGGGAGTATATATCTACCACCCTATTGACATCCATTTGCTTGTCATAATGAATGTGTAGCAATGCCAGGTTAGCCATTCGCTCCTTCCCCATTGAAGCCCTCATGTAATTATTCAGTCCTCTGAGTGCACTCGCGCTGCGTTCACATTCACAGGACGTTGCTGGAATTGTGCAGGCTATTTGGAGAAGAATTCTTAGGTTAGGGTATAATTCAGCATCGCACTCTTTAATTGCTGCTGATGGGGATATTGGCAAATGTTTCGTAGGAAGTGCGCTGCACCGCTGCACTTGGATTTCCAACGCAACAACTCTCTTTCAACTAGTTCAGGAGATGGAAGATCATTGCTATACTGTTTAAATCACTTCTGAAAGATCAACTGACCTTTTATGCATTACAATTGGCACAAGACTTAGAAGTGATGGAGCGGTAACTGATAATGCAGAGAACTGTTCATTTAAGTAGGTGCATGTGTGAGGTAACTGATAATGCAGAGAACTGTTCATTTAAGTAGGTGCATGTGTGAGGTAACTGATAATGCAGAGAACTGTTCATTTAAGTAGGTGCATATGTGATCGGGGAAAGGTATAGCAACTTTCTTTTGGTAATAGTCAAGCGGAGAGAGAGTGACAATGTTACTACGATGTTGCTGCCGTGTTGCAACACGAGGCATAGAAGGTGTGGTACCAACTTTACTCAGCCATTCTGTGAGACTGATTATATATGAGTTTAAAGCCCTTGTCAACATCCTCTCTTTCATGCTTGTATACTGCTCTAAAATCTTCAATCATTGCGTAGGCTTCTACAATATCAATGGAACTGCTCTAAAGTTTTACAGTGATCCCTGAGAGATGTGAAAGGTATTGATACACTGTCATAAATACAACAATGAAATCAAAAGAGGTGATGCTTGCCAGCAATTGCTGTGCCTCACTGCGGTTATGAGAATCCCAATCTCCAAATGTATCTCCATGCTCTTCAATGTGTAGCTGATATCCAATCATCTCCAACCCTTCAACAATGAACGTAAAAGCCTGATAGAAGTGCTGAAATGCTAAGTGGCGCTCTGCCCAGTGGGTTTTGCACAAGTATAGAATGCACTTACGATTACTTTTCTCCATGACTTTATGTGATACTGTCAATTCAAGCAATCCATTTCTTTTAGGACTTACAAGAAAAAAGCGACAACAGTGATGAAGCCGATCAAGGACATTACGAACTTCTGGCAATGCACAGGAATGGCTGATGACTAAATTTAACTGCTGACTGCTACAGTGAATGTACACAGCTAAAGGGGACTTCAGTTTTATTCGGGCCTGCAGCTCAACACGTTCTGAAGACATGCTGCTGGCACCATCATAACTCTGACCACGAAGATGCTTAAGGGGAAGTCCAACTGAATTAAGAAATTTCATGACCTGGTCAGCCACATATGCACCAGTAGTCCTCTCTAACTTCACAAAGGTCAAGAACTCTTCTCGAATGTTGTTTTCTGCATCTACAAACCTAGCACAGATTGCTAAATGTTCCACATTATGGGATGTCACTTCATCTGCCATGATGCTATAACATTTTGCATGATTAATTTCATTCACAATATCCTGTAAAACAATATGACCGCCCATGATTTCTAACAGTTCATTTTGTGTGTGTGGGGATGCATATGTTGCATTCATCACTGCTGTGGATTCTAGATGTTTCTGTAAGGTTTCATTATGTTTTGACATAAGTTTTGTAAGGCTTAAAAAATTCCCAGGATTTTTGCTTGCTTCTAAACTTTCAGTATCACCACGTAGGGCAATACACTGTTTGGCACAAAAGAGAATTGCATTTTAAAATAGCCCTATTTCTGGCAATATTTTCAGAGTGCATTTTATCCAAATGATTATAAACACATGTCTCTGGAAATTCATAAAATCTTCAGCTGCCTTGAGTGAAGCTTGATGATAACTGCACTTCTCATGCTCTTTTACCTTTTGATTTATCTTATTCCACCCCCGAAATGGTTCGTTAACAAATTGCCCCTTCTTATGCCTACAATCGCAAAACAATGCACAGAACTTGCAAAATACACCATCAACTGCTGTACTGTATACCATCCATGTGTTTTGAGTCAACCATTTGGGTTTGAACTTACGATTACTCTTGCCAAAGGAAGAAACAGGGAAAATGTGATCACATGGTGGCACTACATGGTGTTTCAGTGAGGTGGCACTACATGGTGTTTCAGTGAGGTGGCACTACATGGTGTTTCAGTGAGGAATATCTTTCGGTTGATGTCAGCCTTTGAATTGCAGCAATGAAGTCATTGGCCACATTTGAGCAACTATAAATTATTCCAAAATCTTTTGGCAAGTTTTCTACGGCTGTCAAACTGTTAAAATCAGTTCTGACCTGTCCTTCAGAATCCGAGTTAACTGGCAACTCAGTAACATCCATCTGCTCCTTTCTCCCACCTTCAAAGAGGAGCTCTGTGTTCGATGATGATTGCTGATTGGCGTCCAATGTTGTAGCCAGTTCTAGAAGTGATGTGTGTATGCTGGAACATGATTCCTGCTCAGCACATACCTGGGAGGTGCTAGTTTGGTTACAGCTCTGTTTTACTGCCAGGAACTTCTCAATCGTACAGCACATTGCTGCAGCTTTTCTCTTGTCTCTTTCACGCTGTTCTCGGCGACCCATGGTCAGACAACAATCTTGCTACCGGCATGCGTGTGCCAATAATATCACTGCTTGGTTTGAAGCAGAAGAAAGCTGGCACCTAGCGAATTACAATAATGTCAACTAGTATTTATCTTAGTACACTATGCAGTTCAAATAGAGAGATGTGTGCGTACCTCAAATATTAAACAGCAGCTTCAATGACAAATTGGGACGATGCAATGATTGCAATCAAAGGAACTTCACAAAAGCTATAGCTTGCTGAAAACAAATTTAATTACAAAGTAATAATTGTTTTCACCAAATGTAATTATATTCATTGCACCAGATAAAGTGGACCAAGCAGCCGGGGGGGGGGGGGGGGGGGGGGGTTGCAAATGCGCCCAATGCACCCCCTATGGCTACGGGCCTGACATGACAGTATGTTTATACACAAGTAAACATTGACAAAAACATTGTACATGAGTGTCTCCAGACCCTATGCAAGCGTAGTGGTGATGTAATCCACCCGCAGCTGCGATGCTGTTGGTCTGGGCACAAGACTAAAGGACAGCCTGGCTTGTATCTGTCCTGCAACTTCAGAATATGTTTTCTTCCATTTTTCAGCAATTTTATTTTATTTTTGCATAAAATACAAAATGGAAGGAAAAAAATAAATTATTTTTTCTAAGACTGTGCATATAAGCATGTGACCTTCCATATAGGGGGAGGGGGAGAGGGTAGGCCAGTTTGGTGTAGTTGCCAGAGCAAGTAGTGCCAGATCAGAGGTCCTGGGTTCAATTCCAGGAGGGGGTAAAGAAAAAGCAAAAAAGAAGAAATCAAATTCCAGGAGGGGGGTAAATGCAAAAGAACAAATCACAATTGATAACTAAAGGAGGGGGTAAAAGCTAAATAGGCAAAATCACAAAAGGCTAAATCATACCAAGCTGAACTTTAAATAAGGATCCTGAAAGGGGAACAGGCTACACTGAAATTTAATTCATCTCTTTAGTACTTTACTGTTAAACTTGTGGAACTTTTTATTTTTTTTTAAATTTAAATATGATTAATTCTTCACTTTAGTACTTTACTGTTAAACTTGTGGAACTTTTCTTTTATCAGTAGGAATTTTTTATTCATACATATTTGGCAGTTCATACTGCCTCCCTCCATCCAGTCCACACTGCCTCCTCCCTCCAGTCCACACTACTTCCCTTCCTCCACCACACTGCATCCCTCCTTCCCTTCCTCCAGTCCACACTGCACCCTTCCTCCAGTCCACTCTGCCTCCCTCCCTTCCTCCAGTCCACACTGCCTCCCTCCCTTCCTCCAGTCCACTCTGCCTCCCTCCCTCCAGTCCACACTGACTCCCTCCCTCCCTCCCTTCCTTCAGTCCACACTCCCTCCCTTCCTCCAGTCCACACTACCTCCCTCCCTTCCGCCAGTCACACTGCCTCCCCCCTTCCTCCAGTCCACTCTGCCTCCCTCCCTCCAGTCCACACTGCCTCCACTCTTTGCGCTGCCATGGGTATTGATGTGTTGTACCTCCTCCTGCAGGAGGAGTATGAAGCAGACCTTCTGAATGCTGAGAAGCAACGATTGGACCAGATGGTGTCATCGCTGAACGCAAAGGAGAAAGAGGAGCTGTATGAGCAAGGACTGGCCCTCCAAGCTGACCAGAACAAGTCAGAGAACAAGGATTGCTTACCAACCCTTCAGATCTCAGGTTTGTTTCCCTCCACCTGTCCTGAGTAGGAGTTCTTTCATTCCCAGCGTCACATGGTTCATGTGTTGGGTCACTGTGGGGGAGTGTACTCTGTGCATGGATCAGGACTTTGATCATCTAGTGACCATGGCTATCCTCTTTCTGTCCTTCAGATGTTGACAAGTACATCAAGTTTACACACATTGATGAACAACAGGCTGGTGGGTACTGTAGAGATAGATACATACCTTGAAGCACTCCTTCCTCTAACCTTTTGGGTTGCGCTCTTCTTCTGTTCTTGGTCACCAGATGGTGTGCCCATTCTGTGCTTGCAGCAGCCGACCAATGGGATCTCGTATTTCAGAGCCATCACCGGCATCACTTCACTGCCCCTGGACCTGAGGATATGTGTTCCCCTCTTCTGTTCAGTGGTAACAAGGTACACTGTGGGATGACATCGTGTGCTATAAGTGGCATCATCCTGTTCCTATGGGTGTGCTATAAGTGGCATCATCCTGTTCCTATGGGTGTGCTATAAGTGGCATCATCTTGTTCCTATGGGTGTGCTCTAAATGGCATCATCTTTTTCCTATGGGTGTGCTATAAGAGGCATCATCCTGTTCCTATGGGTGTGCTATAAGAGGCATCATCCTGTTCCTATGGGTGTGCTATAAGAGGCATCATCTTGTTCCTATGGGTGTGCTATAAGAGGCATCATCCTGTTCCTATGGGTGTGCTCTAAATGGCATCATCTTGTTCCTATGGGTTGCATCTCCCGCACTCTTGCACTCGCCTTCCCCAAACCCCTCACCAACATCTAGCTGGCACCGGCATGCAGGTACTCATCCTAACTTGACTCGGGGGGTACACACTATTATTTCACACTGTGTGCATTTTTTTTCATTCCACCCTGAGAATACATGTATTTTTGATTTGTTTTTAGTTGACAAATGGCTTGACTCGCACACATGATACCTTAAAATTTGACACAGAGCACGCACTCTTTCATTCTGACTCTAGCTTGTGTGCCTTTTGTCCTGACATTACTCACAAGCTTTGCTCCTCCAGCCTCATTATGCTTGTTCCTCTCGCAGAATGGGAGCTGGTGACCTTGATCACCGGCAGTTTGCCCAGGAGTGTGACCTGTACACTGGGGGCCTCTTCGTGTCCCCGCACGTCTGCTCACACCACACCTCCCCTCTCGGCTACGAACAAGGGGTGCTGTTCACCTCTCACTGCTTGGAGAGACACTTGCCCCACATGCTTTCCCTCTGGGAGGACGTCTTCACTGAGTACGCCCGTCCCTCCCCCCCTCCTTTCACCTCCTCCCTTCACCCCCTCCACCCCCCTCCTTCACCCCCTCCACCCCCTCCTTCACCCCCTCCACCCCCCTCCTTCACCCTCCACCCCCCTCCTTCACCCCCCACCCCCCTCCTTCACCCCTCCACCCCCCTCCACCCCCTCCTTCACCCCTCCACCCCCCCCTCCTTCACCCCCCACCCCCCCTCCACCCCCCTCCTTCCCCCCCTCCACCCCCCTCCTTCACCCCCCCCCCCCCTCCACCCCCCCCTCCTTCACCCCCCCACCCCCCCACCCCCTCCACCCCCTTCCACCCCCCTCCTTCACCCCCTCCACCCCCCTCCTTCACCCCTCCACCCCCCTCCTTCACCCCCCCACCCCCCTCCTCACCCCCTCCACCCCCCTCCTTCACCCCCTCCACCCCCCTCCTTCACCCCCTCCCCCCCCTCCTTCACCCCCTCCACCCCCCTCCTTCACCCCCTCCACCCCCCTCCTCCACCCCCTCCACCCCCCTCCTTCACCCCCTCCACCCCCCTCCTTCACCCCCCTCCACCCCCCTCCTTCACCCCCCACCCCCCTCCACCCCCCTCCTTCACCCCTCTCTTCACCCCTCCCTTCACCCCCTCCTTCACCTCCTCTTTCACTCCCTCCCTCTACCCCCTCTCTTCACCCCTCCCTTCACCCCTCCCTTCACCCCTCCCTCCACACCCCTTCATCCCCTTCCTCCACCTTCCTCCATCCCCCTCCTCCACCCCTCCCTTCACCCCCTCCCTCCACACCCCTTCACCCCCTCCCTCCACACCCCTTCATCCCCTTCCTCCCTCCACCCCTTCACCCCACCATTACCTGCTTGTATTTCTGCACCTCCTTCCCACAGACCTAACCTGTCTGATCTTGAGAGGCTCAGAGTGCTGGTTAATATGGCTGCATCAAACTTGGCCACCAGTATCAGCAACTCGGGACATTCCTTTGCTATTGCAGCAGCCTCAAGCGGGTTGTCGCCATCTGCTGCCATCTCTGAGCTCTTCGGAGGGCTTACCCAGGTACGGCACCAAACCATACATCCAATATTGATCAGGGGTACTTTTTTTTTTCTAAGGCTGAATTTTTGAAAACGGTTGCTGAAAAGAAAGACCTTCAGGAAACCATGCAAGCCATAGCCAATGTGGCGGCCACGGTCCTGGACAGTGGTGACCTCAGGTGACCACTCCTCTTTTCTTATGACCATATCACTGTGAGCCTCCTCTGTCTCTAGGTGTGCTGTGAACACCACACCTGAGGCTGCAGACAGCACGCTGGAGGCCATTGGGGGATTTGTTTCCACTCTCCCTGGTACCAGGACTGACTCCAGCAGTCACACTGAGGCAAGGAGTGCCATTTTGGGTGTGGTGGGGTGTTATTAAGAATTTTCTTTCCAATCACTGAAGGATACTGAATTCAAACCGACTGGTAGTAATACGTTCTATCAGATGCCTTTTCCTATCAATTATGTTGCTCGGGCGTACCGAACTGTCCCTTACACACATAAGGATTCAGCAAGGTGTGTGTGTGTGTGTGTGTGTGTGTGTGTGTGTGTGTGTGTGTGTGTGTATTTCTGAACAGTTGACAATTTTTTTCCACAGACTAATGGTTCTGGCTAAACTGATGAGTTCCAAATTCTTGCACAGACAGATTAGGTAATCCATTCTGGTTCACAGGCAAAGCTATTCCAACCACACACATGTCTTTCTGCCCACACATAGGGAGAAGGGTGGAGCCTATGGATCAGGTGCTCGCCAAGGACAAAGCGTCTTCACCTTCCACTCTTATCGGTATTGTCTATTGGGGTGCAGGTTGGTCCCATTTCATCTCATTTTCTTGTCTGTTCCGCAGTGACCCAAATTCCTTCGACACTCTAAACCGTTTCCAGGATGCATTAGAGTGGGCCTCAAAGGGCTCTTTTAGCGACAAAGATGTGGAAGAGGCCAAACTTGCCGTATTCTCGCAGGTGAGTGAGCATGTGCACAGTAAGGTTTTTGGGGTGTGGGGGTGGGTGGGTAGAGAGATGTGGGGGGTCCCATGATGGGGTGACCTCGTGTCTCGTGGTCAGGTCGATGCTCCAGTTTCTCCTGGGGCCAAGGGAGCCACATACTTCCTCACTGGCGTGACGGACGTGATGAGGCAGAAGTTGCGAGAGCAGCTGTTTGGGGTGAAGAAGCAGGACATGGAAGTCATGGTTAATAGGTGAGGCCAGTCCCACACGCTTCATGACTGGGGCTCTAGTTCTGGGTGCTATTACTTCCAGATACTTCACGGAGGCAGTTCCCAAGGGCTCCGTCATCATTGGACCATCCACTGGTGCCTCTCTCCCAAGCGGCTGGACTCTAAAGAACGTGGATATGGGCAAACAGTAGCCCATCACAATAACTGATTTTGTGCATAGTTTTGATGCACCTCCACTAGCCATCCTGATGTTGATATCAAGTCAATATTATTTGTAACAATGATGTAATTGTTATGGCATGTCATTGGCTTAACATGTTGTCATAGCAACATATTAATATTGTACGTTCTACTAGATTTGAATTATTGTTTATAACATAAATCTCAAATTGCTATCAACGGTTAACGCTATCCAACACTTCGTCCTGCACCACTTCTCTACGTGAAACTGCATTTTGGTGCCTTGCACAATCATAGTCCCGACGTTACGAGGTCCGATACCCCGTCCGGTTTAAAACCTCTACATCTTTAGGTAGGAACGTTCAAATCGCTTCAAATTCAGTGTGTACGTAGAGGGGTCCTGTCGCTATTTATTAGTTAATTTTACTTTATCCGTTACGGAGATACCGTTGTACGATGTTTATGCACATTTTCCCTGTCGTTTCGCGTCCAATTGAATGTAGGGGAAATTATTGGCGCAGGAAATGTGCATCGCACAGCTGTATCTCCGTAACGGATAAAGTAAAAATTAAAGAGAACAAATCAATAGCGACAGGACTCCTCTAGGTACACACTGCATTTGAAGCGATTGAACTCTCCTACCTAAAGATGTAGAGGTTTAATACCTGACGGGGTGTCGGACATCGTAGCGTCAGCACTATGACTGTGCAAGGCATCAAAATATATTTTCACATAGAGAAATGGTGTAGGACAAAGTCATGAAAATAGGGAGTCGATAGCGTTAACCGTCGGTAAGTTATAGCAATTTTAGTTTTATGTAAATCCACAAGGGTCGAAATCTCGTAGAACGTTCCTTATGGTACCGTCATAGTGCACAGTCCATACCCATACCCAACACCATTTGGCTGTTTGCACTACTGGCTGGCACGCCCAAGCCTAGGACTTACAAACCATGATATAATCGCACATAATCAATGTACAGAACACGAGGCAATATTTCACACATCTCTCTCCACACACACGGCAATGCCCATCCCCCCTCCAACGCAGAGAGCGGCCACACCCTTCTTTCCCCCTGTAGACGCCAGCGCGTGGAGGAGGGTGACGAGGACCCTGCAGCCTGATGCTCCGATGGGGTGGCCCAGGGCTATGGCGCCTCCATTCACGTTGACCTAAGAAACCACAACCCTCACGTACCCGCTCCATGAGATATGTGCCTCAAGTCTGTTACCTTGGCCTTATCCAGTTTGAGCTCATTGATAACAGCCAGGGACTGCGCTGCAAATGCTTCGTTCAGCTCAAACAGATCCACATCCTCCACCTTCCATCCAGCATTGGACAGCTTATTTGGGGCAAAAAGAGATGCACCATGCCTTGAAACCACTTCTAAAAGCGCACCAATGCTTCTTACTGCTTTCTGGATGGCTGGTATGGGCCCCAGGCCCATGACTGAGGGATCAACACCGGCTTGGGCCCAAGACACCACTCTGGCCAATGGGGTGCACTGCAGTTCTTGCACCTTGTCCTTTGACGCCAGTACGACGGCAGCTGCCCCATCGTTCATGCCAGACGAGTTGCCAGCTGTTACCGTCCCCGTGCCGTCACTGGCAAAGGCAGGTTTGAGCTTGGAGAGGGTCTCAACTGTGGTGCCATGGCGAGGAAATTCATCCGAGTCCACAGACACTGAACCTACATGGAGAGTAAGCTAGGCATCATGTGACAAATAGTTTCATCAATGCAATGAATTCAATTTGTAGACACATGGACACACATGTGGGTAGGTGTGTAGACACACATGTGGGTAGATGTGTGAACACACATGTGGGCGCACATGCGCAACTAGACTGAACAACAAAGGTGACCTTTGCGAGATGGCACAGTTACTGGAACTATCTCTGCCTTGAAGCGTCCGGCCTTCTGTGCAGCTTCGGTGTGTTGCTGGGAGAGTGCCGAGAAATGGTCCTGATCAGCGCGGGTGATGCTGTACTGCTTGGCCACGTTCTCTGCCGTGGTGCCCATCGAGTAGCCATGGAAGGCATCCACTAGCCCATCCTTCATCATGGTGTCAACAAGGGGCGTGTCTCCAAACTTGACACCAGCTCTCATCTGCACACAGTGAGGTGCCTGAGATGTTGTGTGGGAGGGGACTGAGAGTGAGAGAGGAAAGAAGTGGAGGGGTGGGGGGGGGGGGGGCGGGGGGAGTACCTGGCTCATGCTCTCTTGGCCTCCAGCAATGACAACGGAGGCGCTCCCGCACTGAATGGACTGCGCCCCGAGTACCACGGCCTTCAGTCCTGAACCGCACAGCATATTGACCAGCATGGAAGTGACCTCCTTCGGTATCCCCGCCTTCATGGCGGCCTGCCTCGCAGGATTCTGGCCGCTGCCTTTGAGAGAGAGACGTGGCAAAGTGCAATACGATGAAGTGCAACACACAAATCACGTGCGCATGTTCCTTGGAGCCTTTAAGGCAGCATACCAGCGGTAAGTATCTGGCCCATGATCACCTCCGAGACCTGATCGGACTTCACTCCTGCCCGTCTCAAGGCTTCCTTTATGGCTATGCCGCCCAGTTCGTGAGCCGGCAGCCCTGACAGTTGTCCATTGAGGGAACCGATTGGAGTTCTGGCTGCACCAATGATGTATACGTCCATACTGTACTTCACCGGGGATTAATTGTGATTTTGATTAATAACTATTCCTACTCGAAGATGGACCGTCGATCGACCCGGGGCGTACCCGGGCCCGTCTAATAATTGAGATATTGATATAAATAACTATTCCTACTAGAAGATGGCGGACTATCGATATCCACATATTGTTCAAAGGCCTTCGAAACCTCCAGAAGAATATGCGAAAATTGAGGTAGGGTATTTTACGCATGTAGTTGTATGTGAGTATATGCGTGTGTGTGCATGCGTGTGTGTTCAGTTTAGAGTTATTGTTTGCTTCCAATTAGTGAGCACCATAGGTACTTTATGTTTTTCCTAGGGTTACATAGCTGTTTGCAGTGTTACATATGATATTTGCATCCTATTCTTCACCCCTTAGCGGTCCAATGCTATCGAAAAATGGTCAAGGATGCGAGAAAGAACCGTAGAACACTTCAAATTCACTCCGAAGACAAGTTTTTATGCGATTTTTTGGGCGGCTCTTGTACCGTTTGGACTGTACAACCTTATCAAATGGGACCTACGAAGGCAAGATATCAAGAAAGGTAGATCTCCGAGGAAGTTTTTGTAAATCAAGAATGGCAAACCTTACTTTGGAAGAAAAACGAGGCTGTCTAATGTAGTGTTGCAGGTCGATTTGTGAGAGCGCATTGTTTATCATATTGACTATGTATACTGGTGAACTGTTGGACATGTAGCAGATGTGAAGCTTTATGTGCGCAGTATAACTGCTGCATGATCGTTAATTGGGGAGGATGTGCCAAGTTGTCTGGTCATGTTACTCTCTGTCCACACACACATTGCTCCTTTTCCATTCAAATAGTCTCACAAGCATACACTTGTCACTCAAGTATCTACTCAACGTTGCGCTTCTTGCAGGCCTATCTAGTCCGCTATCTTGAGTTTGGCCGTTGCTTAGCAACCACTTGCAATCTGAAACAACAGAATGATTACGTTTTTACCAGCAACCTGAACCTGAAGCAGCCTGTATATTATGTGGTGTGATGGAGATGGAAATATGGATCCATTATACTAGTACACGGGTCGAACATTTAGCGCTTTAGATAAAATCACAATAGTCCATAGCCAGAGATAACTATAGGGTCTTATATATTGGGTATTTGATACAGTATGCCAGAAAAAATAACGTTCGGCAGAATGCAGACACACTCGGATGATTGATTGAGAAACGCGAAGTGGCTAAGTTAAGTGTGCCAATGTATACTTACGTTGGATTCATCTCGTGATGTCATGTGCGCGGAAAGCGGTAAAGTTCAAACTTCGAAATGGAGACCGAAAACAAAACTGTCAGGCCTACTTATCTTAAGAAGAACGGTGGAAGGCGTGCCGATATGAAGGTGCTTGCATCGAATTTCTAATTAACAGCTCTAACAGTTCCTTTCTCTCTTCTCTCTCTCTGTCTATAAGCATCCAAGACCAGCTTTGAAAACATTGGCGTCCAGCACCAGTAACGGCAAACAGGTGAAGTGTCGTTACTAGAACTGAATTATTATGTGACTAGAGACGAGTGTAAGCTAGATGTCTGGGGCCCTTAGACCACACAACCGCGTGTAGTAGGAGATGAGAAGTCAAGAGTCGTGCTGGATGAGTGTTTCACACCAAGACGGTCTCTTTGTCGTTCCCCACCACCAAACAAAAAGCCTGACCATACCGGATCTATTACACCTGTATTCCGGGTACAGCCCAGAACAGGCCATGCAGCAACATCTGTTCCAGTCCCTTCTTTCAAAACAGCATTGCATGCCCAAAGTTCTTCTGACAAGGCAACAGCAGCTGTTCCTTTGGATGTTGAGGTAGAGGGGCTTTAACTGTTTATTATTATTATTACTTTACTTTTTAAATTAAACATTTAGACAAATCTGTTGGATACAGTTCCACCTCAAAGCAGACGCGAGCTGCCTAGAACACCACTCTGCAAGCAGAAGAACAGTATCTCCATTAGAGATGTTCAGTCAAAAGGCAAAAGTTCAAGCAACACAGAGCAGAGCAGAAGGAAAGAGTGTGAGAACAGTCCTCCTCATAACATTGCTGCTGGGCAGAAGGCTGCACCTGCCAATCTCGGTGGCTACAAACAAGTACCACCTGGAAAACCTCCTCAGGGCACAGATGCCAAAGAGAAGGCAGTTACGGGCTGTTTCACTCCATCACATTCACTAAGAAGATCTCCTCCAGTAAAGCTTGGCCGGAAGGAATATCCAGCGGTACAGTGTTATCTCTCCTTGCTGGTTTTATTCATTTACACCGTTCTGGTTTAGATCAGTGTTTCAGGTGAGGCACCTCTGCAGACCAACTTTGAGCTGCCAAGAACACCCTACATGAAAATTAAACAATCAGCAATGCAGTCTGAAGCTACCACACACCCATCCTTACCCCAACATGAAACCAACTTTGAGCTGCCAAGAACACCCTGCATGAAAATCAATCAATCAGCAATGCAGTCTGAAGCTACCATGCACCCATCCTTACCCCAACATGAAACCAACTTTGAGCTTCCAAGAACGCCCTGCTTGAAAATCAACCAAACTACCATGCACCCATCCTTACCCCAACATGAAACCAACTTTGAGCTGCCAAGAACACCCTACGTGAAAATCAACCAATCAGCAATGCAGTCTGAAGCTGCCACTCACCCATCCTTACCCCAGCATGACACAACGGATGTTTCTCAAAGTGCGTGTACTGTTGGAGAACAAACCCAAATGGTTACTCATGAGACTGCACAGTTGGGCACCTTGAATGCTGAAGTTCAAAATACTGAAGTCAAAACAACTGCGATGCAGACAGACATTTGTCCAGTAGCTGTTTCATTTCTTAATCCAACAGCTCCACGTGGTCTTGACTGTGATGAAAATGATGTCTTATTTCTCCGGAAAATCAAAAACGTCAGACAATATCGCCATCTTGAGGTGATGTTGTGCACAGGTAAATGTTGTCTATTACTCATCCTTTGCTCATTTACAGACTCAAGTGACCCATTTGGACAAGGGCATCAAGGATGCAACTGCACAGAAAGAACTTCTGGAGTTTGAAGCACAGAAAGTGAAGCAGGACTTGGTTGACATGGTAAGAATTTAAATATGGTAGCATCTAACTATGCTTCTCTAAAAAATATATATTCTTTTCTCACCCTCTGCCTTTTAAAGCGAACCAAGTACTACGAAACAGTTGCAAGCATCCAAGCACTCATTTCTAATCCTGTTAGTGTCAGCACTTCGGAGGCAGTCCAAACTGCCACTGAGCATGCTACCATTACACAAGTTCATTTGAAAAAGCTGAGGCAATTGCAGCAGACCATGGGTGTGGTCTCTGAGAAGGTAGACAAGGAGCTAAAACTGAAGGCCACTGAAATTGAAGTAACAAAAGAGAAGCTTTGTTCGCAGATAAAGTTAGTGTCTTCTAAAGAGACAGAAATGCATCATCATTACTTATATGTTTTTGATGTTTCTCAAGAGAAGAGAAGCAGATAGTGGAAGAAAAGGTTAAGGAGAGGCACTGTGTTGTTCAGTGTTCAGAGGTATGCTTTTATTTATTTATTTATTTATTTTTTGGTGCTGCTCTTAATGCAATAATAACTCTTCAGACAGAGAAGGTGGAGTGGCAGAATAAGCTAAAGGAACTTCAGAACTGCCGTAGGGAAATGGAGGTAAATGCATAAATACCACATATGGTTATTATCAGAGCTCTGTGTCCCTGATAGGAGAAATTGAATCAGTCTAGAACCTTGTCAGCTATGCAACAGCATAAGGACAAGCAAAACTTTCTGGAAGAGAAGGGAAGAGCAGAAAATCGATTAAGACAGATTATCAAACGGTGTGAAATGTGCGTGCAAAGACATAAACTGCTGAAAGAAATGAAAGCTGTTCCATGAGGAACTACAAATGATTGTATCTGTTTGCTAAAAGCATGCATGTTCCCTACGTTGCAATTATCTTAAATGTGCTCTGTACTCCATTGGTTTAGGAATTGTATGAAGGGGGATGCCTTCTCTAAACTAGCATTTGTCTCACTATAAGCTCTAGCAGGGGGAAGTTGGTGAGCTATGTATATGCAGAATGAACTGTCACTTTGGTGCAGGCAAATGTAACTGCTATCCTCTGTAGGTGACACTGATGACCTTGTCTCCGGTATGTTTTAGTGCATCACATACACACAGACAGGAGGGCAGGACTTCCCTTGCCAGCATGGCTCTGGCAATAGACCTGTAATGTTCACACGGATGCTTTGGGTAGGTACTTTGTGAAAGGTGTCTTGATCTAGTTGCCAAAGGTCTGCCAGGATACGGAAGTCCACACCCCTCCTGTAACAGTCAGTTATGTATACAATAAGCATGCCATGGGTAGTTTCTGCTATTCTTCAGCAGGATTCCTAATGCCATTTGCTTACTGCACTTGTGTTAGACAAATGTTTGCCAATGGCCAACTTTGTGGAAATCTAATCTCAAAGACTCTAGTATGGTTGAACATTTGGGGTCATTGTTGGCTATTATGCTGCCCTCTGTTGCATAGGACTTGATAAGTCAGGTCTGGTGCAACCAGGCCTTCCCCCTCAATCACCAACCCTTATTTGCATATTAATATGTTATTTGCATTACAATATGTGAACCATGTATCACATCAATGATTGAATTGTCTTACAAGCATAAATAGAATACAAATGCATTTGCTATTATACATGACATGACTGACACACAAACATTTTAAAAATCGTACAGGACTTAGATCTCCTCCGCATGTACAACTGCATAGTGACTTCAGAACATAAAGCTACACCGATGCTTCTATTTGATTGCTGTCGGGCCCTCATCAACTGAGGAAAGTTCACTGCTGTAAGCTTCATCATCGCCAGAATCATTCTCAAAGTCAAAACTGGCACGAGGTGAGAGTCTACACCCCCTTTGAAGGTAAGTGTCCAATTTGTGACAAGAAGCTAGCAGCAATCCAAGGTAAGGTGGTGAAGGTTTCATAGGCCGTGTGAGATATTCAGGATGAAATTGAACTCCAACAAAATAAGGGTGACCTGCATGAATGGAAGAAAGTCCATGTCAAATTACACAAAATGGACACTAAAATGTTAGTGACCTTTTAGTTCCATAATTTCCATCCTCCTTGCTTCTGAGTCATGCCCAACAAACTGCATCCCATGCTTCTCAAATTCTGACACCATTTGTGGGTTAACCTAATTAGATCACTGTTATACAATGTGCTTAACAAATGCTGATGGTACACTCTACCTCATAACGGTGTCTATGTCTCTCTTCCACAAAGTCACCTGAATTATACAGCTTTTCTGTTCAGTCAGAAATGAAATAATGAAATAAACACAGCACACAAAACATAATTTACATACTAATTATGCAATCTTGCTTGAAGATTGTCCTCCGTTTTCCTAACCTCATTGTGCCACCCATCTCTCCAGGGTTGTGTTCAGGCATTTCAATGACCTACACATAAAGCAACACTGACCATAAAATACAAGCTGGAGGGGGGGAGGGGGCTGCTACTTGAGGCCAAAAGAGATTGCACAGCAATTAATGTTACAGACAGTGCTATCAAAATTCAAACAGTAATCTATACCATTTCTACCAAACACCTCTTGCTTACAACACTGCTCTTTTATATGTAGCCTACACAATTAAGAACTATGAAATGATTCATAAGCATTCATGCTTATAATTGTCAGGTATATTATATACAAGTTAATAACCTCAGCAATGTGCAATCACATGCATTCAGATACCACTAACATATTCCTCAATAATGTATAACTGATTACCTATGAATAACTCGCTCCATCTAAACCCCCCCCCCCCCCCCCCCCAACGTTATACTTTAACTGTGAAAAGGTGTGGGGGGACCAGATATATTACATAACAAACATACCACAGGATATTTTGTACTAGGGTCATTTTCAGTGGAGTTTGCTCCTGTGTACAAGAAGCTGTTGATTATCAGCACATGTTACAACAGCATGCTAACCTTCCCATCCAAGTACATTCCTGGCAAATTCAATGACAGCCAGCTGCATTCCAAAGCACACCCCTTAAAAAGCATATAGGACCACAGCAGATGAATATACAATCTACTAACAAAAAACAAACAATAAAATGCACAAGAAATATGCTTGCTCAGTTCTAGGATAAAGATTGTCAACATCATTTATTCAGGTGAAGAAATTCTTTAATCAGCATCATTGCAAGACCCCATGGCAACATATTAAACATCTGTCAACATTCACATCTTACCAAGGAAGGGTATTTTTTTCTCCCGTGCATATTTGATAGCTTTGATCTTCCCTTCTGTTCCACGGGCACCAAATCCTCCAGGCACAATCAAACCACTGTAAGTGTCACACAATTTCAACTAAGTCAATAATAAATGGAGGACATACTCTGCACTACAGAGATGTTGCCATGCTTCATGGTACTTGACAGGATTTTCCGTTTGACATATCTCATCAAGATCATCAGCTTCAATACACTGTCATTGGAAGCAGGTGGATGGAACGATTCAACCAATGTGAAATATAGACCACACATTTTACTGCTGCAACAAGATTAGATGTTAAATCCAAACCAGTGGTAATACACTGAAGATTATACAATTTTATTGCACAACACTCAAGGTCAATGAGCTTTGAAGAGGCAAATGACTAGCAACACCTTTACCTTTACACACTACTAATGCCTTATCAATAATAGTATTTGGCCGCGAAAATTGCCCCACGGTTAAAATGTTATAAAAATGCATCACGTTTGAATCGCTATAACCTCCCAACGGATAACGCTATCGACTTCCTATTTGCAACACTTCATAGTGAAATGGTGTAGTATGAAGTGTTGAAAATAGGAAGTCGATAGCGTTATCCGTTGGGAAGTTATAGCGATTCAAACGCGATGCATTTTTATAACATTTTAACCGTGGGGCAATTTTCGCGGAAACTGTCCCATTTAGTGTAATTAACAACTGGAACAACGCTTACCAATAAAGTCAGCTTGTGCCTGCAAGCCAGTGCAGCGTGCTTTAGAGACTTTATCAGTGACAAGTATGAGTCCTGAGACTTTGTATACTTCCCTACCAAAACAATCCTCACTTCCCTGTGATGATTGTCATACCTACAGAGAAAATAAAATAAAACAAACCTGAATACCTACTCCCATCATAACTGCGCTAACCTATCTGCCAGATTCTTCCACTGATGGAGATAGTGTTGGGTCTTGCCACTGATCTGTGGCAGGTCAAGTCGTTTGATCAAGTAGCTCAGCACACCTTGCTCATTAAGAAGCAGTGGCACTCTGTATATTGAAGAGCAATCGTGAACAGAGACAACCTACAAGGAACCAATTAGATAAAAATACAACTATTATAATGGACATACCTGCTCTGGTTTGACATGGCAAAAGTTGGATGTCTTCTCTTTTACAGAACTGGTAATGGGATGCTGACTTCTACACATTATCTGCAGTGAAGGCATATAACTGCTAATAGCATGTGGGAGGACATGATTTGAGGTAAGGTTAGATGGGTCATTCCATCCATTGTCAGACCAAAGATCTGACAGTCATGTCATGAGTAACCATTTACCATATATATATATCACATACATAATTGAATCAATTATTGCACCCCTTTTGTAAGTTTTGAACATGTCATCCTCTATGGTATCAATGCTGGAATAGATCTTCGGTCACAGCTTAGCTCACATACTGCATACTGCTCATTGTATACATGGCTAACATTTTTGGTGCACAAGAGGTGCTGGGAATTTAAGAGTAATAAAGCTGCCTGTGTACTTGTGCATTGTACAATGTTTGAAACTGGGAGATATCTGTGGAAACTAGCATTGAATTCAGGCAGCTGGAATGACCCAGCTAGGGCACCTATCAGCTCAGTTGCAAGGGAAGATTCACATAGCATGCCAGGTTTTGCTGACATTCGGCAATGCATTAACTAACCAATCAGTTAGCAGCACAGCAATGAATACAAGTTATGTTGATCATTACTGTAAGACAATGGTATTACAGACAGTGGCTGTGACAACCATTTAGCTATTTAGCTTATTAAATAAGTGTTCCGTACCATCACGGCTCACCAAATCAGGTGAAAGGCCACATCCTCTCAGTTCTCGTACACTGTTCTGTGTGGGCTTGGTCTTCTGCTCTCCTGTGCCACTAGTCTGTAGGTAAAACCAATTTAGCCCAAATTTAGTGAAGTTTTTAAAAAAAAAACCAGACAAGTAGCAGTGCAAGATCAAACACTTAATAACAAGACCACTTGCTCAGATTTAAAAAGCTCGTTTTGCCCCACACAAATCGGACAGATTCAGCAGTTTTTATTTAGAATCATCACAGCAAGTATCTAGTGTACACACAACGCGCGCGCACACACATACGCAGAGAAAAGGCTGGGCTTGCGACTCACCTCAGGAACAAGGCTCACGTGTACATTGCAGAAATTTTTGCTATCCACTTTGAACTGAAACTGTCGAAATGCCTCAATAAAGGGCATCCCTTCAATATCTCCGACAGTTCCACCAAGCTACAGGCGACGAGCATATTTAAAGCTCGCATTTGCGTTGACTTATTCTTGGGACCATGACAACATAATACCTACCTCTATCACACAAACATCTGGTATTTTGTCGCCAGATACGGGCACACGCGCGACCCTCTCCACCCACTCTTGAATCGCATCGGTGATGTGTGGTATAACTACGGGGTTTAGAAAAGAGGAAGAACGCGGTCATTACACTTAGACGGCTAGGGAAGAGAATTGGAGAGAATACTTCGGTGGCCATACCACAAGGTCACCTGGAATTCTTAATTATTCAAGCTGGTGCCAAATATCTCACCTTGCACAGTTTTGCCAAGGTAACTTCCTTTTCGCTCCTTCTCGATTACGTACTTGTATATCTTCCCAGTGGTTATGTTGTTGTCTCTGGTCAGGGTCACGTCCAAAAAGCGCTCATAATTGCCCAAGTCGAGGTCCACTTCGCCTCCATCGTCCAGCACAAACACCTCGCCTGCAAAGAATAAAAGAAGCCGTTTAAGTTCACCGGCGCGCGCATACGACTATAGAGTAACTACTATCTAACTACACAAACCGTGTTCGTAGGGAGAGAAGGTTCCGGCGTCTATGTTTAGGTACGGGTCGACCTTGATCGCAGTTACGTTCAGCCCGATGGATTTCAGCAGTGTTCCAATACTGCTCGTAATGACACCTTTGCCCACGCCGCTGATTACACCGCCACTAATAAGGATATATTTTACGCTCTTTTCTTCCATCTGTAAAATTGTCACAGCCTAGAGCATGCTTCAAACAAAAATGGAACGCGACAACGTGGCAAGCCTTTATATGCCGAGTAAAAGAGGCGCGCCAAGCATCACGTGGATGCGCCCATAGCATGAGATCAGCTAGCAACGTGCATGTTTTCTTATTCTTTTTTTTTTTTTTTTAATTTGCGCGCTGGGCGTGGAATTAAACCAGCTGCTGGGTCGGGGCCGGGCCGGGATGAGTTCGGGGCGCGCGCACAGCGGGAGAGGTGGATGGAGGGGAGGAAGCGGGCGCGGCAATGGCCGAGGCTGGAATCGGTTCCCATGGTCGAGAGGCAGGAACGCTGGCGGAGGCAGAGGAAGTGGAGTGAGCCCATCCGCTGGTCCCAAAGTCGGACACCCAGCGAATGGGCCGACCAAAGGAGAGGAACATTTTCAAGCACCACGTGCTCCTGTTGTGAATAGTCCATATCCATTGTGGAAGACGTACTTCCCTGAGGAAGGTGGGGTTTCTTCTCCACCCCATTTGCATGTTGCTTTACATGCCTTGTGTTAAGAATATACTCAGGAGTCTACAACTGCGAAGAGAGTCGAGGCATTTGAAAGATTCTTCCAAGGTTTTGTTGAACACTGCAATTTGGTTAGTCCATATGCATGTCTACTGTGATGCTGTGTAAACACTATGCACATCTCTTCATCTATGTGACATTCATGTGTCCACATCTGTGGGTGCATATGCATCATGCTCCTATTCGGGTTTACTAGCATATGCCTGTCTATTGCATGTGGATAGTGTATTGGTTGAGTAGCTGTACCTTCTAGGATGAGATAGAGGCAAGACGGTCACTTCAACTGGACTATTCAGTCATGCTTTCTGACCCGAGTAAGTATTTTGTACATCTTTCATGGTCCTAATCGTTGCCTTCTCATCTATCAATTCCCTGTGTTTGGGCCGCCTACAGTACTTCTAAATGCCTTTCCAGACTTGGCTGATGCAATGAGGAATCAACCTGCAAGTGTGCTAACCTCGGCCTCACTGGCTCTACACTCGGTAAATGTTACCGTAATTCACTGAAATGGCAGAATGGAGTTGTAGTTTTTAGTGTGGGCCTGTGTGTGTGTGTGTGTGTGTGTGTGTGTGTGTGTGTGTGTGTGTGTGTGTAAGGGGGGGGGTTGAGTGAAATTCTTCTCTTGGGCACTGTGTATGCATTGTTATACCATAGCAGCCTTTGACCATCACTGTCAATAATTTGTTGCTGTTTTTAGTGTATATATGTGTGTGTCTTTTGTGTGGCGAAAATGAGTGCAACATTTACATTCCGCTTTCAATGTACAGGTTATTCTGTCTAGCATACGCCAGTCAACAGACGAGGATGGAGAGATTGCTGCACCTGAGGTGGAAGAGGTTACCCTAGGCAACCATCAGCTCCATGTCAGGTGCATGATTGTGTTGTATTTGTTTATGCGGGTGTCAGTCTGCTTTGAAACTACATTTTTGAAAAAGCAGATGGTTTTATTTTGCTAAGATGATGACCAACACGATAGGGTTCAGCTTTTAGATCCCTGTTTTGTCTCCATGTCCAGCTGTTTGGCAACCTTCAAGCACAGTGTACTTTCATGTGTACTTTTTAATTGTCCTCTATAGGATATGCAATTATGAGCCTGTCATTCCTTTGAAGAACCTCAAGGCCACTCAATATGGTTGGTTGTCGTGGGTGCTTTGTCTTCTTGACATTGGCCCCGCTCCACTAGGGAAGTGTGTTTCTGTGCAAGGTACTGTGGTGAGGGTTGGCAACATCAAACCACTGGTGACCAAGCTGGCATTCAAGTGCACAGCGTGCCAAGGGATCCAGGTATTTGTAGTTGCAGGACAGTGCAGTGAAATCTGATAGAGTGTTAGTCCACGTTGTATGTGTGCATGGGTGTGTGTAGTATTTGTGTGTACTAGATATATGTGTTATGCACTATCCAGGTCCTCACATTGCAAGATGGGAAGTACGCCATCCCCACTAAGGTCTGACATTTCTCTTCCCATGCGTTGCGTGTAGAGAAGATTCGTCGCATTTATTTTCAGTGTGCCATGCCAGACTGCAAAGGTTTCAATTTCGTTCCTCTGAGGGGCTCTCCCTTCACTGAGACAGTCCAGTGGCAGACAATCAGGTTGGTTCAGTAGGGAGGAACGAGCCATTGGAACTCGTTTGTGTTGGTCTGATTGAAAGGATTCAAGAGTCAGCTGGGGATGATAGGAGGGAGGCAGGGCGCATCCCGCGAACGATCGAGTGCGAGCTGACGGCGGACCTTGCCGACTCGTGTGTGCCGGGTGACATGGTCACCGTGGCAGCCATCGTCAAGGCTACAGGGTCAGATGAAGGTGTGTTTGTGGTGTGGTTAGGTTCTCATTTGGTCTAAGGCGATAACTTGGACCATTCCCTACAAGGTCGTGGGAGGAACTCAAAGGATAAGTGCATGTTTCTGTTGTACCTCCATGCAATATCCATTGTCAACAGCAAGCATACTTTAACAGACGGGTGCAGTGGGCTTCAAATAGAGTTTTCCACCACGGTACAGCTGTGAAGTCAACTGATGCCCCAGCTCAGTGTACCCCTGTTCATATTGTGCCAGGACTACTATGCAATACAGGAGATCCAGGGTGATGCCAATGTGTTCAAGCTCATTGTTGGGTATGTACAGTATGTAGCTAAGCACACCTTGTGTCTGTTTATATTGCTTTGCACTTGTAAGGTAAATTAATTTGCACAATTTGCACAGCACCTATTTCATGTTCGCCGCACACTCCCACTCTTCCCTAAGGTCACTGTGTCCAGCAATTTATGGCCATGAGGTGAAAAGCATTCCTTGCTGCCATGACAACCGCATAGATCTACAACACACAAAACACATGCACGCAACACCATGCACACACAACACGCATCCGCACACATAATATGTGCACTGTTGACACTTAGATGGTGAAAGCAGGTTTGATCCTTGGTCTATTCGGTGGCACTCAAAGATGGTCTGATAAAATCGTAGGTGAAATTTTGTCTGGCATTATGTGGTTTTATGGACTCCCAATGTGGACACAGAGCAACCTCTCTATCAGGGGTGACCCTCATGTCCTTCTCGTTGGAGACCCTGGTCTGGGGAAGAGTCAGGTAGACAAGCCATTGATTTTTCACTCATTGTTGCTGACCCTTTGAATGTGCTCCCAGATGCTCCAGGCTGCCTCCAGCGTTGCACCGCGCGGGGTATTTGTGTGCGGGAACATGACTACCTCCTCTGGGCTGACCGTGACGCTCAGCAGAGAGGGGGGAGGGTCTGGGGACCATGCGCTGGAGGCGGGGGCTCTTGTGCTTGCAGATCAAGGCAAGGACAAGCCGTGCTAAAAAGCACATACACATGCAAGACATTCCCTGCTCTGCATGCTTTCCTGGGAATAAATTTTTTTTTTTTTTCTTTCTTTTTGCATACGATAAATTTATATACAACAACAAACAAAAAAACCTAGCCTTTATATGGTTGTACAGGGTGTGAAATATTTTGGTCAGAATGTGGAGTGATTGATAAACTACAGAAATGTCTGCAATGATGCTACTGGATCAACAACTCTGTGTGTGTGTGTGTGTGTGTGTGTGTGTGTGTGTGTGTGTGTGTGTGTGTGTGTGTGTGTGTGTGTGTGTGTGTGTGTGTGTGTGTGTGTGTGTGTGTGTGTGTGTGTGTGTGAATGCTTGATTTGTGGTGTATATGGGTGTGCTTTCATCCTTGTCACCACTCCCTTCCTTGTCACCCTCATTCCTTAGGATGTTGCTGTATTGACGAGTTTGACAAGATGGGCTCCCAACACCTGGCTCTCTTGGAAGCAATGGTACAGATACCCCTTTGTAGTCCACATGTGGGTGAGCTTGGAAACCTTTACGCAAGGAGCAACAGGTGATCAGCATTGCCAAAGCTGGCATTGTCTGCAGCCTGCCTGCTCGCACTGCAATCCTGGCTGCAGCCAATCCTTCCGGAGGTCACTATAACAAGGGAAAAACCGTTTCCGAAAACTTGAAGTACGCTATGTGTGGACCAACACAAATTTGTAATGGTTGTACCTTATGCAGGATGAACAGTGCTCTCTTGTCTCGCTTCGACCTGGTGGGTCAGCCTTTTACAGTTGCCATCTTTGTACCGGTGGTCGGTCTAGTCCATTGTAAATTATGGGTGCGTGGCTTGTGTTTGCAGGTGTTCATTCTGCTGGACAAGCCTGATGAGGTAAGGTGGTAAACCCTCCATCCCCACTCTCCCCTGGTCTTCTTTTTGTGATGCTCTTGGCACGTAGGAGAAAGACCTCTTACTGTCAGAACACGTGATGTCGCTTCATACTGGAAACAAAAGGTACTCAAATGTTTTGTATACACTTTAGCACTGCCAGTTATTTTAGCTATCTCCAATCATCCTTAGAGGTGCCCTCAAAGCAACTGCTACAAGGCCCAGAGTAGTTAGTTCTTTTTTTTTTTTTAATATCATATTCATTGTTTGTGCCATTCCCTGTGGCAGGGGAATACTATCCCTAGTGTCCTTTTTGCTGATGAGGAGACTCCTTTGTCAGAGAGGCTGAAGAAAGGTCATGGCGAAGTGTTTGACCCTGTGCCCAGTGTGCTGCTTAGGAAGTACATTGGCTACGCAAGGAAGTATGTCCACCCTCAGCTGACCCCTGATGCAGCAGACGTGCTTAAGGTTTGCAAGTGCACACACATACCACCACTGGGAGGCACTTTTGTGACTGATACCCCTGGTTTCAAATCTTTGTTAATGTGTTGAGCCCCTCCATCCGTTCATGTCCCAATTTCCCCACTGACCTTTGGGTTATGTATGTAGAGCTTCTACTTGGAACTACGAAAGCACAGACACAGTCCAGACAGCACACCGATCACCACCAGACAACTGGAGTCACTCATTAGGCTCACTGAGGTTTAGTGTTTTGCTGCTTTGGGTGTAGTGTGGTTTGGTGGTGTGATAGGTGTGGTGGCAAACACACACACACACACACACACACACATACACACACACATACACACACACATACACACACACACACACACACACACACACACACACAGGCAAGGGCGCGTGTGGAACTAAGAGAGAGTGCCAGTGCACAGGATGCCAAAGATGTTGTGGAGATAATGAAGTTCAGGTAAGTAACTTGCGGTGTGTGCACCTTATGGAAATGCTGCCATCTTTTAGTCCGTCTGTTTGTTTTTTTTTTCCTAGTATGTATGACACATTCAGTGATGAGCTGGGGTTATTGGACTTCCAGAGGTCTGAACATGGGTCTGGAATGAGCCAGCGGAATCAAGCGAAGAGACTTGTGGCAGAGTTGAGTCGCGTTTCTGAGCATCAGGGTAATTCCACTTTCACTGTGCAGCAGATGAAGGACATAGCAAAAGTGAGGCAGCATCACACACATACATGTCAAGTGCCATTTTTATTGTTTGTTTGTTTTTTTCCAGAGAATTGGCATTCAGATTAACAACTTTGAGGACCTTCTTTGCTCCCTCAACAATCAGAACTACATTCTAAAGAAGGGCCCAAAAACCTACCAGCTACAGACCGTCTGACCATTGTCATTCTATGGCATGCAACACCTACAACGCATGCTTGACAGCTTTAATAAACCCACATCTATGCGCAGAACACTGGATTATGACATACCATGTATCTCACATGATCATTTACACTGGATAATAAACATTCTGTAATTTCACTACATAAAAATGTTTTGAATAAATGTTTCACTTGTTTCTAACGTCTTTAGTAGCTTTTGGAAGTGCCAAGCGAAGACCGTCTAGTTCTGGGGAAACAATGATCTGGCATCCTAGCCGAGAACTGCAGAGAAGACAAACAGAAGTGCTAACATAAACACAAGGGGTTTGTATGAGAAGACTACAGATCTGGCTGGATTCATAGTCCTAAGATACAGTTTCCCTCCTTAGAATAGATATGCTGTCCCCCTCCCCATAGTGATACCCTATAACCCTTGTTGAATTGAGTTAGCTGTAAGCTGAATATTTACTGTTTTTGTTCGACATAGAGGTAACACTTCATATGTTCCCCACCTCCCTCCTGTTTCAGTAAGTACAACAGATGATGTAATGGTTAAGGATGGTAAGTTATATATGTACAGATAGATGGTGGGTGGGGTTTTGACTGATGAAGAAGACTTATGTGATGGAGGCTTGACATGTTAACAAACTAGATAATAATTGACCACCATTATGGCACGTAGCATGCAACGATTTCTGTTCATTATTTCTATTGAAGCAGCAGTCACTTGGGTAGGATAAAAGGTCTGTACATGTGATTCTACTGAAATGACGTTGCCATGGGTGTGAAAAAAAAAAACGCATTGATACCTCCCAGAAATACTAACAATTTTTTTTAAACTGACAAGACACCCAATTCCTTTCAAAACTCAAAACATCGTATCAAGTTGGGATCGATATCGTCAGACTGTGACATTGACATGGCAATATGAGTCTGAAAGGGCTGTATCCTGGAAGATATCCGTGGACACAAAACTCATAAGGGGGAACATATTTGCATTGTCTGTGGGAGGGGGGCACATGATCCTAAGGTGGGGCACCTAATCCTAAGGTGGGGCACCTAATCCTAAGGTGGGGCACCTAATCCTAAGGTGGGGCACCTAATCCTAAGGTGGGGCACCTAATCCTAAGGTGGGGCACCTAATCCTAAGGTGGGGCACCTAATCCTATGGTAGGACACCTGGGACAAGCTGATCCTAAAGGGAGGACCTACTCTCCTAGGATACACACTGGGACGTCGGGTCCTAGAATGCAATGGGCTATTCCATAAAATAATTGTACACCCCTACTGATAACCAAAAAAGTTGTCCTGAGGGGGTCCAATGGTAATGTCCTAGGGGGATGTTCTATTGCAGTGAGATGTGTCCAGAGGGGGGTCCAATGGCAATGATGGCAATGTCCTAGGGGTGTCGCACAGTGAGATGTGTCCGGATGGGTTTCAAAGGTAATGGTATCCTACATCAGGATGTGTCCAGAGGGGGTTCAATGGTAATGTCCTAAGGGGGTGTCCTACATCGAGATGTGTCCAGAGGGGGTTCAATGGTAATGTCCTAAGGGGGTATCCTACATCAGGTTGTGTCCAGAGGGGGTGCAATGGTAATGTACAGGGAAGTGTGTCCAGAGGGGGTCCAAAATAAATGTCCTGGGGGGGGTATGGTGTAGAGGCTTTATGTCCTGGGGGGATACCTTGATATTAGTCATCAGTAGGGGTGTACAATTATATTATGGAATAGCCCAATATCCGTGGGGCCCTTTTTTTTTTCAAAGGCTATAAAATACACAACGTACGTTTCTGTAAGTCCAAAGGCCAAGTCCAGCATATCGTGCTCCTCTTCAGTGATGGGGTCGGGGATCTTGGGGAACCACTGAGGGTCTACGATCATGTGGCAAGTGGAGCAAGCCAATGTGCCTTCGCAAGCACCTATCAGCGTTTAGGCGTGCGTGCGTGCCGCATCAGGAAAAGGAAGGGGGCGTGTACTCTTCTATCACTACTTGATGAGAACCACACTCACCTTCCACCTCAATGTCGTGCTCCTTAGCTACCTCCAGTAGAGTACTACCAAGCTTGGCTTTCACAGTGTGCTCGTCTCCATCGCGATCGACGAAGGTGACGGTAATGCTGCCAACAAGACGCCAAAAGTAAACTTACTGCTCAACATACTAAACCGACCCCCACAAACGAACTATTTCCCCTTGGGAGGCTCCGGCTTCGATGCTGAAGAAAATAACGCTACGGGCTGTCTCACGGATCGAGTTGGAACCGAGTAAATCTTGTGAAGTGCGACAGCGCGACAGCTCCATCGCGACGCTCGACTTGTTGTAAATGCTTCGTACAGAGCACCACCGATTCTCCTTACGCTGGCCATTGAGTAACACGTCGCCAGATATTTTTAACACTACGTTAATATAATTATATTGACTGTATACTTTGCCCTCGCGTCACGCGATTAGCGGCCAAGTGACAAGTAAGCATGAATTCGACAGACACGAAAAATCTTGTTTAGTCTGATCCAGCACTAACAAGATCTGTTATAAATGGAGTAAAATGTTTTCTGTGGCTTCATTTCCAAATCACCCATGCCATTTATCATCTCAGTCAGTAACAATGCTAGGGTGGGGGGGGGGGGGGGGGGGGGGGGGGGGGGGGGGGGGGGGAGGGGAATATGTGAATGCCCGTGGTTTCTACGCCTTAAGTGCATGGAATAATAGTTTTGAATGTGGTACAGGCCTCTACAGCTTATCTATTGAGAACATGGTTCAGTGGTACAGGCTTAACTTATTACAGTACAAAAAATCAGGGATCCATTTACATTACATCACTTTGAGTATCTGGCACTTAAGGGGCTAGGCAATAATTTTAATAAACTGAACATGTGTAGATATTTGAGTACAATATAGCTACTACATGTATAAGGATTACGATTGCACTGGAGTCATATCAGACCTTATGTATAGGATGAGTGTACTTAGGAAGAATGTACATGTACTTCCAAGGAAATATATAACTCCCCCTCTCTCTCTCACCACCTAGTAAAAAAATATTGCACAGCAGTAGGGTTCTATAATACATGAAGACATAGGATAAGAATCCCTAACCAAGCAATGACGTCATTAATCGGAGGTGAATCAAAAAAATGAGGACAGTTGTTATAAGCGGACTTGGAGTTTGCTGCCCCCTCGGCAGTGGTGTCCGCCATGCATGGAAAAAGCTTATAGAAGGACATTCTGGTCTCGTCAACTTACCCGTCGCTCCCGAGTACGAGTGTCTTCCCTCCCAGGTGGTTGGAATGGTCCCGAAAGGGTCAGGCACTGGTCTCTTCAACGAGTCGGAATGGGCGACACCGGCAGAAAGGAAAACGATGTCTCTTGCTTCCGTGTACGCACTATGCGCTGCGACAGAAGCGTTGAGAGATTCCAATTGGAGCCCAGCATCTGAACGAGATTGCTTAGCAACAGGAGTGTCTGTAGGGTCTGGCATCTCTGACCTGGATGAAATTGTTCACGCCGGAGAACTTTTGAAAGAAAACCAGTACCGAAAACTCAGTCCGTACTTCGTCCCTCGAATTCTGACAAACATGCACGCCGGTCACATATCCATGCGATTCAAATTGCACGGCCCTAATCATTCCGTTTCTACCGCTTGTGCCACCGGCCTTCATTCCATCGGCGACGCCGCAGTAATGATTGCAAGAGGAGTCTGCGATGTCATGCTAGCCGGCGGCACGGAGGCCTGCGTCCATCCGATTGCCATGGCGGGATTCTGCCGGGCCCGCGCACTCAGTACGAAGTTCAATTCGCAGCCGCAAAAGGCGTCGAGACCGTTCGATGCTACGCGAGACGGGTTCGTTTTGAGCGAAGGCGCAGGAGTAGTAGTGCTGGAGGAGTTAGAGCATGCTAAGGCAAGAGGAGCACGGATATACGCGGAGATACTCGGCTACGGGCTGTCGGGCGACGCCTACCATATCACGTCTCCGTCGGAGGATGGGGGCGGGGCGCAGAGGTGCATGCGGGCAGCCCTGAAGGACGCACGTGTGCCAGTGACGGCAGTCGGATATATCAGCGCGCACGCTACATCCACCCCTTTGGGGGATGCGGTCGAGAATACTGCCATCAAGAGGGTGTTCGCTGATCATGGACCCCGCCTCCTTGTATCGTCTAAGAAAGGTTCCATAGGCCACCTACTTGGAGCAGCTGGGGCCGTGGAGGCGGTGTTCACGGCCCTGAGCGTCAAAGAAGGGATTGTCCCCCCGACTCTCAATCTTGATCGGCTTCAACCGGAGTTCAATCTGAACTACGTACCGAGAGAAGCTGTCCCCTGGAGGTGTTCCAGTAGGAGGATTGCGTTGACTAATTCGTTTGGGTTTGGTGGGACAAACGCATCCATTTGTATGGGCGAGATATGACTTGTGAGCATTGGGCTATTCCATAATATAATTGTACACCCCTACTGATGACTAATATCAAGGTATCCCCCCAGGACATAAAGCCTCTACACCATACCCCCCCCAGGACATTTATTTTGGACCCCCTCTGGACACACTTCCCTGTACATTACCATTGCACCCCCTCTGGACACAACCTGATGTAGGATACCCCCTTAGGACATTACCATTGAACCCCCTCTGGACACATCTCGATGTAGGACACCCCCTTAGGACATTACCATTGAACCCCCTCTGGACACATCCTGATGTAGGATACCATTACCTTTGAAACCCATCCGGACACATCTCACTGTGCGACACCCCTAGGACATTGCCATCATTGCCATTGGACCCCTCTGGACACATCTCACTGCAATAGAACATCCCCCTAGGACATTACCATTGGACCCCCTCTGGCCAACTTTTTTGGTCATCAGTAGGGGTGTACAATTATTTTATGGAATAGCCCATTGCAATGGTGCATGTTTTAGCAGCCAATGATATTCACATGGCTACAGGGCCAGGAATTTTAAAAGTGCATGGGGTCTTTCAAACACATCATTGATGTTAAACGTTGTTTGTAAAAAAAAAATACAGCAGATTAATGATTTTTTGCGTGCCATATAATAAAAAACAAACAACGCAACATTGTATGCAGTTGCTCAACAGGCAGAAGATAGGAAGATGCAGAAGTATAAACACCTTGACTCATGCAACTTTTTCACTCCAGTGGCAATAGAGACAAGTGGAGTTTTTGGACCAAGGACAACAGAGTTCCTGAAAGAGTTGGGGCTTCGATTGAGGCAGGTGTCTGGAGAAGCCAACTCCTTTGCATACCTCACTCAGAGACTCTCAGTTGCCATCCAACGTGGCAATGCAGCTTCTGTGCTGGGAACAATTAAGATGGACAGTGAAGAGGAAGAGTTTTTAGTATAAAAATTGTTGTATTGTATGAGTGAGTGAGTGAGTGCGTTACGATAAGTATATGTTAGGTTGTGTTTTGTTAGCCATATGTGTATATATTCATAATACAAATAATAATAATAAATCTATATATACCCTCAGTTATAAATAAAATAATAATAATGAAAGAGTCTATTGTGGTCTAAGCAGAGCTTCCCTTGACAACAGGTCAAGTGGAGGTTGTGTCACAGGCACATAATGACCAAGATGAGAACGTGCCCCTCAAATGCACATAACTCTTTGCAGCAAAGAATGTAAGGTGGCATCTCAACCACATGATGGTTAAGCTACTTGCATGGTTTCATTCTGTGGAGATCAGATGAACGATGAACCATGAATGAACGTATTGCAGACTAACTATGTACTAAAACACTAGTAATCACCATATTGGACTATAACAAGGTCCTCTAACTTAAATTATTGTCGGACAGTGTGTGTGGGGTAGTCTCGTACCCACATAGGCGGCTTAAATTTGGGTCTGGATACGAGACTAGGGGACTTATCGCGCGCGCGTCTATTCGTGGTTCGATCATGCGAGTCGTATATATTGGACAATAATTTCACGTTGATAAGCTAAGCGCAAGCTACATGGTGGCTTTAACTCTGTCATTAATAACTTGCCTCAACGCGTGGTTCTGAATTACGGCATGTTCCAATTGCAAATATTATTGAGTTGAACGGTAAAGTATTCGTCGAAGCATAGATGTTCAAGTGTGACAGATACAGATATCCGTAAACTGTGGTAGTAACTTTTGAGGCAAGTTAGTACTTTTTTTCTTTTCTTATTTCACATGCAAACTATCAGATTGACATTTAGTCCTCCCACAGGAATGGCTCAACACAGCAAAAAAATGCAATCAAAACAGTGTCCAACCTGTGTTATAGCATTATCAAAGAAGTCAGATCTAAAAATTCACATGCTCACTCATACTGGAGAGAGACCGCACCAGTGTGAACAATGTGGAAAAGAATTTACACATCAGTCAAGTCTGAAAACACACATGTTCACTCATACTGGGAGAAAAACCACATCGGTGTGAATAATGTGGGAAGGCATTTTCACGAAAATCAAGTATGAGAGTTCATATTCTAACCCATACTGGAGAGGGACCACATCGGTGTGAACGATGTGGAAAGGCATTTTCACATTAGGCGAATCTGAAAAGGCACATGCTCACTCATACTGGAGAGAGACCACATCAGTGTGAACAATGTGGAAAGGCATTTTCACATCAGGCGAATCTGAAAAGGCACATGATCACTCATACTGGAGAGAGACCACATCAGTGTGAACAATGGGGAAAGGCATTTTCACATCAGTCAAGTCTGAAAACGCACATGCTCACTCATACTGGAGAGAGACCACATCAGTGTGAACAATGTGGAAAGGCATTTTCACATCAGGCGAATCTGAAAAGGCACATGATCACTCATACTGGAGAGAGACCACATCAGTGTGAACAATGGGGAAAGGCATTTTCACATCAGTCAAGTCTGAAAACGCACATGTTTACTCATACTTGAGAAAAACCACATCAGTGTGAACAATGTGGAAAGGCATTTACACAACAACAATACTTGAAGGCACATAGGCACACTCATTCACAGGAGAAAATGTACAAGTGCTTCTGTCAAAGGTCATTTCGTTGCCTACTTTCATGAATGGCCCACCGTAGGATTCATGCTGGTGAGAAGTTCAATGCAGTGGATGTAATAAATCTTTCCTGTACAAGAAAAGTTTGAATTATCATCTGAAATCATGTAATAGGTAAATGTTCCCTTGGAATAAATTATTTTATACACTACCAATCAGTTGTAATGCATTTGTTTTCATTTATCAAGTTAATACAAAAAATGATCAGCAGATTGCTGCTAGACCATATGAAGATTATGCATGAACTTTCCCTGCAAGTAACCATGCAAGATGCTAATCTTGAGAGCTTTACATACATGTACTTAACTGATTGGTTTAAATTGTCATTTCTTAATATGAACACATGAGAATGGTGGATCATTGTGCTTCTACATGTTAAAAAAATGGAAATGCTGTTAAAAACCTATGAGAATTGTGAGTTGTACTTCTTGCATACATTTACTCAGTTATTATAGCTTCATGCTGTGTCATTTCCTTTCGTACCATTGGACCAATTTATTGTAGTTAAATTTAAATTAAGTGCTGGGTTAAACGGTGAGCATTAAATCGTACGATGGCCTCTAAAGCCGAGTATCTTAAGAAGTATATGTCGTCTGAGACGGGCGATAATGGTGGAAAGAAGAAGAAAATTCGTCTGAAAAAGCGCGCCAATTTAGCGATCTTGGATGACGACGTAGATTGGAAGAGTACCATTCCAAAAGATGACCGCTTGGACGGTGATGATCCGGAAGAGGCGCCAGCAGTTGCCGAAGTACATGACGAGGCTGCACCCAAGAAATGGCAGCCGTTAGATAGCTTAAAAGGCGGTAGTCGACACGCTGGTGATATCCATGACATCGAATCTCGAGGGGTGTCCAGTTCTCCAGAGAGACAGCAGCAAGCAGACCTCAGCCCGCCTAGGCGCGACCGGGCGTCACGTGACAGACACGTAAACCGTGACGCGAATCTGCTCGGAGGGCGTAAGTCTCAGCAGCACGAAAGGCATGCCTCACGAGATAAGAGGCCCAGACATGATTCGCCAGAAACGAGCGACTTGTACGGTTCTGCTGCGCGGCCCAGTCCACCTCAGCGCGATTGTGCTGATGCCAGCCCCCCGCGACGAGCAAGAACACCTGATGCCAGCCCCCCTCGGCGCAGCAAACGTGCTACACCCGATGCTAGCCCCCCACGGCGAAAGCATGGAACGACTGATGCTAGCCCCCCACGGCGAAAGCATGGAACGCCTGATGCTAGCCCCCCACGGCGAAAGCATGGAACACCTGATGCTAGCCCCCCACGGCGAAAGCATGGGACACCTGATGCTAGCCCCCCACGACACCGACGTGGAACTCTTGATGCCAGCCCCCCGCGACGGCCCAATCAAAAGTTGCACCCCGATAAGCGACACCCCCATGGCAGACCTCCTTCCCCTCAAGTTCTGGAAGAATCGGACCCCTTGAAAATGGCGTCTGGTGCCACAGCTGGGCTCCAAACATCGGAGCAGCTACGACATGAGAATACAGCTGCCAGGGAGAAACAAGAGACGTTTTACAGAGACCTGGCTCCTGATGTGTCAGGGAAGGGTGCTGAGACCGTGTATAGGGACAAGGAAGGGAAGAGAATCGACCCAAAGCTAGAGAGGTTGAGGAAGAGGCAGGAGGAGAGAGAGAAGATGGAGAATGATGCTCAGTTCATGGAATGGGGAAGAGGGTAAGCTTGGGGCTGTGGTGTGTAAATGGCAGGCTCCTAGTGTGTAGGGTGGGAATGCTGTTCACAGTTAGTTACGGTACAGTATTTGTTACTGTAGTGAAGGAGATTGTGGCACACATCTGCCTGCTTACAGAGTGCTTCCCAGCAAGGTATACATTTTCTGAACGAGGCGTGAAACAAAGAGCAGTCCTAATGAGCTACTTGAATAGTTTTCGTGCGGTTCAAAACCTTCTAAACTAACCATTACTTTCTGTCGAATGTTGTGTGGCATTCTTCATGTCTATGGCACTGTACTTATTGTGTGACCTAGTCATATGGTTACCAAAAAAAAGTGCCATTGCTTTTAAAAAAAATCCTGGCAGCCCACATAAATGGAGGTATGGCTGACTATACAACTGGGTAATGGAATGGGTGAGCAGTACATACTTGTGAATACCCTCTCCTCACAACAGAGTGGCTCAAGTCAGACAGGCACAGGAAAAACTTGTAGACGAGGCCTATGAGATGACAAAGCCCTTAGCTCGTTACCGCGACGATGAAGATTTGGAAAGGATGTTGAAGGAACGAGAGAGGGCAGGTGATCCGATGCTTGCCTTTTTGAAGAAGAAGAATGTACCGAAGACAGCAAGTGGGAAGCCTAAAAAAGGTAACTATTAATAACCAGTGCACTCCCAATATTATTTGTATCTATTATCTTCAGTGCGGCCTTCGTACAAAGGTCCATGCCCTGCCAATCGTTTTGGCATACGGCCTGGCTATCGCTGGGATGGTGTGGATCGCTCCAATGGCTACGAGAAAACATGGTTTGCCAGGGAGTCGAATAAAAAGGCAATTGCTGATGAGTCATACAAATGGAGTGTGGAGGACATGTAGTATTTGTGCAACCATCTCTCTCTGTCCACATCAGTTACATAAATATCATTTCATACAAAAGAAGTTGTCAGGCCTCACTGAAGTGGTACTTTTCCCGGAGAAGTTTAACAGTCTCTTCATAGTGACTGCAGGGTAAAGAGTAGAGAAAAATTGTACCCAATCAACATCCTGCTTATACGTAACAGGTGTTCGTATGCAAAGTGCATCAATTATCATCATGCTAGAGTGTTTTATTTTTGGAGTTTTTGTGTAAGTTAAATAAATGTGATTTCTTAGGCACAGGGAAAAGTTTCTGAGTTCCCAACATTGGATTTTGATCCAAGATCCCAATGTGATAAGCAATCACAGTAGACACAACAAACCACATCAAAATGCCCAATGTTGATTTAAGCCTTTCCACCCAGGATTGTGGATCAAAATCCAACTTGGGAATGCCCTGTGAGGCTGATAATCTGGTTGTGGCTACCAATCTGCATACACCTACCATCCTTTCCTGATGATCGAAAATGTGCCTGGTATAGACAAATTGACAACAGTAGAACCTTTTCTCGAGTCCTCAGTTTCAACTTCAGAGATCCTTCCCCCATCAATAACCAGGTCAAGCTGGGGCCATAGTTCTTCAAACTCCTGTACACAAGAGAAAAGAACATCTGTTTGCATAGTGTTACATGATTAATTCAGAGACACCTGCATCACACTGTCAGCAAAATAATTTCAGACTCACTTCGATGGCGAGTGTGCTTCTCGTGTTGCTGATGTTAGCGCTGGTGAGTGCAAGCGGTTCCCCAAAAGCAGCAACTAAGCTCCGCAAAAGCGGGTAGTCCGGCACCCTGACACCAACCAGGCTCACGCCCGGGTTTAGAGCGGGATTGAGCGCCTCGGAACGCTCGAACACGACCGTAACCGGTCCAGGGAGCAGGTCACCCAGTAACTCCACGGACACGGTCTGCCTACACCACTTCTCTATTTGTGACACGTCGCTGAGGCATATGGCTACAGGCTTGTCTTTCTGGCGCCCCTTGATGGCATAAATCTTCTGAACTCCTTCGTTGGATGCGACAGAAGCTGATATCCCATAGACAGTCTCTGTCGGAACAGCAATAACACCTCCCGAACGAAGTGTTGCGCAAGACTCTTTGATCACGTTATCGAGCGTTGCCTGTACGTCCATGCGGGTATGTAGGTAGCAAGACAAAATCCATAGGTGCACGTATGCAGTACCTTGTCTACCCCGTTTGCGCTCATAATTCGGGCCATTCTACGCTGCAGTGAGTTCGCGAGCTGCACGCCTTTCTGTGAAAGTACAATCATAGCATTCCCAGGTTCCAATTAATAGTGGAAATTATCTATTGGGTGGTTAATTGTACGTACATTTAATTTACCAACTGTTTCCGTAGCAACGAATGCAATAGCATGGATCGCAACAGTAGACCCGTGGAGTTTTCTGTAGATAAGATAACCGTTTTAAACGATGGCAGAGGAAATAAGAAAACCATCTGCTACGTTCAGAACTGCAGCACAGCGTCGCTGAAAATCAGGGTAGCTATTAGCCAAAAAAGTGACCCTGTAAGTTTAGCGTTTTACGATTGAATTGCGCAGTCATTACATTGCTGCAGGTGTTCCGTCTTTTGAACGGGTATGACGAACACACGATAGCTAGTGGACTGAAGCATACAGTGATTCTGCAGAGTGAGCCGCAGCAAAGGGTCCCCTACAGCGGAGAGCTGGAGGCCTTTGTGGATGGGAAGCTGACGTGTGGAATACCGATTGAAATGTGAGGAGCAATGAAACTTTGAGATTGTGTCTAGATACAATGGCTTATTTGAGGCGCACGATCTTGGATGTTCTTACAGGAACAGTTTAAGACACAAAGCATGCAAGACGCATTTTAAGATGTGGGTGGAAATTTGAGGCTATATTGGTTCAGATCTATTAAAACCCCGATATGTCCATACATCAGTACAGCTTTAAAATACAAAATACCAATGTGCAAACAGGGAATAATTCTAATATACACCTATGTGCTGCCATTTGATGATCTTACCACTGGAACCACTGTTTAGATGTTTGTATAATGCAATAGGCCAGCACATTACCATGAAAATTAACATTGCTCTAAAGGCTGCTGCCATCCTGCTTGATTGAAGTGTCATCCCATGTGGTGGACTTTGGTCTCCTAGTGAGGGAGCACCAGATAGTGACAAAGACCTTCACCATTGCTAACAATGGAACCACTGAAGGAGGATTTATTTTAGTCACAGAATCACTACCTCCTTTTTACCGAGTCTCCCCATGTCAAGGAGGATTGAAACCCAAGGAAAAAATGGAAGTCCAGGTAAAATCTCAACTAGTATTTTTTTATTAACAAACAAGCATAGTATGTGTCAAGCCATTGTCATCGTTTCCCTATCAGATTGAGTTGCTTTGCAAACAACTAGGTTCCTTCAACGAAATCTTGAAGTGAGTTCATGTGTTCTAGGCCTGCATTTCTATATAATTCTCAGGATACTACTTGACGATGCATTTATATTATAGGATACTGTCTGAAGAGACAAGGGCTGAGATCCACAGTATCAATGTAACAGGCAGCATTGAAGTTCGTAAACTGGAGCTCTTAGATTCCAGCACCCAGAGTGCAGTAGAGCATGTTGAATTTGGATCAACGTACTATGGAACTTCAATAATACAAAGAGCAATGTTATACAACAATAGTCCTGCCAGTACCCAGTTTGTGGTTCTCTTGGATACGCAGTCCATTGCCACCATAGAGGTGAGCTGAAGCAACTGGGCAGCATCCCCTTTCCCTCCTCCCCCAGGCAAGGCAGGCATACAACTCTTCTCCTCCATCTCTAGGGATTGGACAAGAGTGGAACTCTTGCATTGGCCTGTACTCCTGGTGGCCTGAGCCAGGACAAGTGGAGAGAACAGTGCAATTCACCACAGAGTGAAGAAGTGATGGGAGTGAGACCTCAGCAGGCAAGAGGCTATGTGGAGTGGATGGCAAAGTAATTACATTATTTCCTTCTATCCGCACATACCATCTGCATGCGCACACATGCACATGCACACACAAATACACACACAAACACACACACACACACACACACACACACACACACACACACACACACACACACACACACACACACGCCGCATGCACTCACCATGCACAATGTGTAGGGCACTCTAAATCCTTACGAAACCAGAGCAATTGAATTTGTGTTCTCCCCTCATGTTTACAAATCTGAGACAGGGTGGGGCCAGTTTCAGACTTTGGTTTCACGGAGGGATTATGCGCTCTTCTTTAAATTTATGAATGCGTCAGTTCACTCATCACAGAGCAATGATCACGGTAGGAATTGGAGAGGGGTGGTAGAGGAGGGAGAAGAATAAGGAGAGAAGCTAGTGGGATGGACATGGGTGTATGGTAGTAGATCCTAGAATCTATGAAGATGCAAATGTAGAGTAATCACAATGCGGGATTAGTGAGATTGCACACAAATCACCTCCTCTTCACACATGTCTCTTTGCACATACCCCTCATACATACCCTCTCTGCGCTATTCTCATGCGAAGTGTTGCTCGAGGTAGCCGCAACAGGCACTGCCCTCCCAGTTGACATCCAGCTCTTACCCGCGACGCACGTGGACTTTGGCGGCTGTCTCGTCAATTTCTGCTCCTGCAAGCAGCTCCAGCTGTGCAACAACTCGTCTACGCTGCCTTTGGAGTTCTCCTGTCGGAAGCTGGCGCATTATAGATGCGATCCAGACAAAGGAAGGCTAGAACCTGGCCAACAGTTGGAACTACTCGTCTCCTTTCGACCCCGGCAGCTCGGCGATCTGAACACAACGCTACGGATCGAGCTCTTGGGGCCAGACGGACCGAAGAGCAAAGTGAACGGGACCGCACTGCTACGCACGGTAGTGGTGCAGCTGAATGGCTGCGGCATCTCGACGCACATTGACGGAAAGCGGCGTTTCAAAACGGTTCGTCTTGCCCACCCTGATGATCGCGCCACTAGCGTCAGACCTCACGATGGCGAAAAAGTTAGGTGCGTTTGATATTTAGCATTCGGTTTCATTGTAATATTAATTTCTTGTTATGGAATATTCTAATTCATTTCTTCCACTGTGTATGTACAATGTAGAACTCGCTATACTAAAGTACAGCGCTACACGTACCTTGATCCCGACTATGCCTGGTCTCCTGAAGAGGCCGCCGCCATCAGAGAACACAAATATCTGTACACCGATTTCATCCGGCAGCGCAGGTTGGATAGAGACTGGAGGGCAAAGGAAGCGTAAGCGTTTGCATGCATGAGGTACGTCTTCCATACTGGATGGATTTCGCCTGCAGGGTGCTTTCTCGAGCGTCTCAGCGATATCAGCTGGAGCTGGGGATCCTTCCAGCTGATGGCTTGGAGCCTCCTCACATTGGCACACCTCGAAAATCTAGGGCTACAGCATCCAAGACGATCTCTGTTAGTGGTTGCGGTGAACGGATGGCCACACTGGAAGAACACTTGTCTAGCATGTCCCAAGAACTGGTGAGGCGCTATATAGCGACGCATTTAATTGTCTGTGTGAACTTGCATGGGTACATTTCTGCAGTCATATGTGCAGTGTTGCTCCAACAAGGCATATGGAGCAAATGTCGTGAGTGAGTGCACGGCTGTGCTGGTCCCGAGTCAATTGAGCCAGATTGTGATTGGTTAGTGCCAAGGCTTGCCTCTCCTCTGATTGTTGTCAAGTTCTTTCTTCCTCCTCCTTCTCCTTGTCTTTGATTTTATAAATTTCCCTTCCTTACCTTATATTAACTTACATGGCTGTGTTCTATTTTCATTTCCTGTCTTGTTGTGTTTTGGTATCTTCACCTCTGTTTCTCGCAGTTTCTTCGAATAACCCTTTCTTCCCTCCTGCTCATTTCCCCTCCTACTTAACTCTTGAGACCTTCACACTAATCACAGTATATTTCTGCCATTTATAGAGCCAACAGTGCTGGACTTCGGTTGCATTGTAGCTGGGATTCCAATGGAGAAAGCTGTAATAGTGAAAAACTACATGTCTCAGAGCATTGCCTTGAGTCTCAAAGTAAATGCCCTGTCCCCTCACCATAGAGAGTGTCTGTCATACCATACTCTGCACACATGCACACACAGATTGATAGCCTTGAGTTGCAGCCCAGGATCTATGCAGCTACAGAATCCCATGTGTCCATGATTCTTCCACCAAGGTCATGCACAGAGATACCGCTTGTATTTCAGAAGACCACGGTTGGAAATTTTGAGAGGTTGGGCGCAGCAATGTTGTTATCTTGCATGGCCCCCTCCCTCACAACCTGTTCCTTGCTTCCCTGCTCAGGAGCCTAGAGTACACCATCAACAGACACCACAGACACCACATCCCTGTGAGGGCTTGCACCGTTCCGCTGAGTCTCAAGCTCTCGTCCCACACCGTGGTGCTTCAAGAGCCCCTCCTATCTCCTCCAGGCACAGGTAGGGAGGACCAGCTGCGGAGCAAACCCCAGTGACTTAACCTTCGTTCCATTTTTGAAGGTCTCACTGGATCTTTGGTGATGGCCAATGAGCACGACATCCCGATTCCCTTCCAGTGGCTGGCAAAGGATGCTGGAAGTGCCTTGGCATTCCAGATGACGCATCCAACAGGTGACTTTATCGCTAGAGTTTTTTTTTTCATTGATATGTATCACGGGGTCATTGAGGAGAGTTCTAGGGTCACCAAAGCATCACTGTTGGTGGGCACTCCATGGTTGTCTTGTTCATGGTGTCCATTCAGTTACTGATGTTCCAGGGTTACACATGCACCATCATGCACTTAACCATATAATAATTGGATGCTATCCTATAGCAATGATTAAAATTCTGTTTTCTGACCATAAAATTGTACATAGGTGTGGTCCCAGCCAAAGCCAGTCTGTTCAGTGAATTTTCCTGCCAGCCGTCCTATACCTGTCCTAAGAGCACCGAGTTCTTGTTGTTCCTTGGTGAAGGTACATCTGTCCCAAGTGCTTCTGTCACCTTGGTTACTCAGGTACACTAGAGTGCATTTGCAAGAGAGTAAACACAATATCTTGATTGTGATGTCTTCTCGTTTCAAGTTTGGGAAGCCTATGTGCAATTTTCATGAGAAGAGAGTTTTTTTTGGAGCAGTGCCCCTCAATTTGACCACCACTACATCTATTCATCTTGAAAACTTGGGTGAAAACCACGCCTACTTTCAGGTGAGAATGTGGGTGTATGTGTATGTGTGTGTGTGTGTGTGTGTGTGTGTGTGTGACATGTACAACCAATCTGATCTCCACCATGCACAGGTGTCGGATCCATCCCCTCATCCAGGACTGCAGGTCTTTCCCACCAGCGGCTGCATAGCCGCCAAAGGGACCACAGAGCTGACACTCACGCTCCACACAGAGCAGTTAGGGAAGGTGGACACTGACATCACCGTCCAGCTGCGCCAGGGCAAGACCCTGCACCTCAAGGTGATTGGGAGTGTGCAGCAGCCCATCCTCCACATAGACAAGGTACCCTGCACACACATCTGACCTACTAAAGTAATGAAAAGGGTATTTATTTTATTTTTTTAATAGAAAACTTTCCAGTTTGGGGGAGTGCACTGTGGAGCAACGGCATCCTGCCCATTTGTGGTGACCAATGAGGTAAAGACACACATAATACTCCACTGCCACCCTCTCCCTCTCATTTCATCTCACTTCCCTCCTCCTCCCCACCCTCATCGTACCATCTAGAGCCCTGTGAAGGCGGAGTTGATCTTTGACTTTTGTTTCTTGAAGGATTTCTCAGTGGTGACCCTTCCGTCATCTGAAGGGGGAGATGACTGTATGTGTGCCACCTGCAGTGGGCTGCCGCCATTTGTATGTATCATCATTGGTTCCCCTGTCCCCCACAGCGAATGAAGGGATAGTCCCTGACAGGAATGACCCAAATGTGTACACCTTGGTGATTCCTGGGAAGGAGAGCAGGCACTGTGCACTGCAGTTTACCCCTAGGGATGTGAGTGCTTTTTTGATATAGTATTTAGTAGTGCAAGGGCGTTGGTTTTTAAAAATACAAAAATCAGCCTCATTTTGGTATGTGCACACAGCCATCTTTTCTTGCTGCTTGTACTTCTATGTTTCTCCTTCCTTACCACATGTCATGCCCTTATTTGAACTCATCCACCAACTGTAATCAGCTTGCTTAATTGTCTGTCTCATCCTATTTTTAATTGCATTGCCCTATCCACCGCTTAGTTTCATTGCCCTATCCACCGCTTAGTTTCATTGCCCTATCCACCGCTTAGTTTCATTGCCCTATCCACCGCTTAGTTTCATTGCCCTATCCACCGCTTAGTTTCATTGCCCTATCCACCGCTTAGTTTCATTGCCCTATCCTACTCTTAGTTTCATTGCCCTATCCTACTCTTAGTTTCATTGCCCTATCCACCGCTTAGTTTCATTGCCCTATCCACCGCTTAGTTTCATTGCCCTACCACCGCTTAGTTTCATTGCCCTATCCACCGCTTAGTTTCATTGCCCTATCCACCGCTTAGTTTCATTGCCCTATCCACCGCTTAGTTTCATTGCCCTATCCACCGCTTAGTTTCATTGCCCTATCCACCGCTTAGTTCCCTAGTTTCATTGCCCTATCCACCGCTTAGTTTCATTGCCCTATCCACCGCTTAGTTTCATTGCCCTATCCACCGCTTAGTTTCATTGCCCTATCCACCGCTTAGTTTCATTGCCCTATCCACCGCTTAGTTTCATTGCCCTATCCTACTCTTAGTTTCATTGCCCTATCCTACTCTTAGCTTAATTACTCTATCCTACTCTTCTGTTATTTTCAAGGTTGCCTCATATGACTTCAACCTGCCAATCCTGGTGAATGGGTCACGCCCACCTTCACCTCCACCCTCCCCATGGCCACCATCACGAAGCTCCAAAATGACCATCACCTCGCAACAAGGTAACTGCATGGTCTGGGGACTGTCCAGAGGCCAAAGTTAAGAGCAGCTATTTCTTGCACCTGCCATTTTTACAAACTCCATCAGCGCCACCAATGTACGATGTCACGCCTACGAGACGTGTTCTGGCGACTGCCCTCAGACCACCTCTGATTGTCTCTAACCCACTGCTCAACTTCACTATCTCACCAAAGGAGTTTGAGGAGGGCATTACCACTGATGCTCAGGTTGGGATAAAGAAGGGGTGTGGGGAGAGAGGGAGGTAGGGAAAGTTAGAGGGAGGTGAGGGGCAGTGAGTCACAGGTGGTTGTCTTTAATACGACATTTTCTGGAATCGACAGAAGATAAAGTTGACCAACTCAAGCAATCAGCCACTCACCTGGGCCTTGGACTGGTCTGGAAAGCCACGAATTGAAGATGGGACCTTCAACTTTGCTCTTCCCACTGGTGTGTCCTTCTACCCTCCCAGCACATCATCTAAACCACAGTTTGGAGAAATTGGCTATCTGGAACCAAACAAGGAATTTGATTTTGTGGTCACTTGCTCACCACGTATGTTACTAAACCTCACAGGCATAGAATTAAAATATAAGATTTTTACCCCACCTTTTCCTGTACTTAGGTCACCATGGAAACTTTGAATGCATTGTACCCATTTTTCTCAATGGCAATGCTTCCCAGCCTTACTGCATGTTACGCATGGGGGCGGAGCTAAGAGGTGGCAATATATGCGTCCAGCCGGCACACATTGCAGTCCAGCCTGTGCCGCTGGGAATAACGCTATCCGCTCGGTTCACTGTGTGTGTGGAGGGCTTTGCTGGGTAAGAGATTCCATTTTCCCTCCCCTTGGGCACACACACACACCTTCATACAAATCTTGCACACCCTCTGTGTACCCTGTTCTGCTCCAGACCTGTGGATTTGGACGCAACCGTTCCGTCTGTGGACAGCCAGGTTCACTTTGAGGTGAAGTTTCTCTCTGGTGGTCACGCGGAGGACTGCTGCAAGCAGGCTGTGGAGCTTCCCTGCCTCATCGAGTTCAGCTCACTCCTCCCCATCACCCTCACCACTCATGTTGTGTTTGCTGACAAGTGGAGCGAAAAGAGGTATACATGTATGAAATCATTGATACACACACACACACACACACACACACACACACCAACACACACACACACAGGGACTCTGGCAATCCTCTTTGTCTGGCCCTAGTTCATACTTATTTGACCAATATTAAATTGCAAATTATTAATTAAAATTATTATTTTAAATTTTAGGATCAGAGTGCCTGTCACAGTTGCTGCTGACAACAGTCCTTTCACTATCTACGAGTTTCTGGCCAATAATCTAAGCAATAACACCATTAAACTAAACGAGGTCTCTGTTCCCACTTTGATTGTGAATGGTAACAACCGTGCTGCCTCAAGCATCGGCCCCTCCCTCTCTGACCTCGCCTCCCTCGTTGCCGGGGGAGGTGCCTCGTCTAGTAGCATCATGGCTTTTGGGGACCTCTTCTTGCAAGACAGCATCTCATCTGCTTGCCGCTGGCTGTCCATGTTCGGTTGGCCGAGGGGAAGGAAAGCCATCTCCTCTCCAACAGACCTGCGGCAGGAAGTGCAGAGAGGTAGGGGCCATACCAACACATTGTCTTATCACTCTCCTCCTCACCCTGTCACATATTGGTCCTCTCTCCTCCATCCCTCCCGAAAGGTGTGGGGAAATCCCCAGGGAAGCTCAAACGCTCCAGTCTCAACCAGTCCCTAGGACCCCTCCTGGAGCTCCTCACTCACATTTGTGGTCGCTTACCTCCGGGTATACCCTTGACTCCGCCCCCATGCTCCACCCACAGCGAGCAGGTGAACCTCCAGTACTGCATCTACTCCACCATCCTCACCTTCCTAAAGTGAGTTGCATGGTGTTTTTTAAAGACGGGAGGAATGAGTTCCATTGTGTTGCCATAGTAACCAAGGAGCACAGATGTGGTGTGTGCTACCGGAGGCACTTCTGGACTACAGGGACTTCAGTCAGTGGAGGAAGGACAATGATGGGGCTGGGTCAGTGCTCTATCCCTCGTCCAGGGAGGAGTTTGAGGTGTGGTCGAGGCAAGCCTGGACACACCTCCTCATGCAGGTTATCAAGGTGAGAGGTTATTAATTAACACATTGATGGTGTACATTGCGAAACATTATGACAAAGTGCAGATAGTACATAACACTGGACATACATGTTAGATAAGCTTAGTATAAGTGCATGACATTATCAATAAGATGAGACGATGACCTTTGAGTCATTGTGTTTATGTGAATCACACAGGTTCTGGTGCTTCCAAGCATCACAGCTCGCGCATCAAAAGACATGGTCGCCATGGACCCCCACAGCAGCAATGTGTACTCCATTCCCGAGAGGGTTCTTCTGGCTTGGTTAAACCAGCACTACGGTGCACACCGATCTGCCATCTTTGGTGGCAAAGGTTGGCTTCATTCCTCCCCACCATCATCACCCCTCATTCCCCTTCCTCCCCCTCCTCCTTCCCCCTTCCTCCTCCTCTCCCTCCTCCTCCTCCTTCTCCCTCCTCCTTCCCCCTCCTCCTTCCCCCTCCTCCTTCTCCCTCCTCCTTCCCCCTCCTCCTTCCCCCTCCTCATTCCCCTCCTCCTTTCCCCTTCCTCCCCTCCTCTCCCTTCTCCTTCTCCCTTCTCCTTCCCCCTTCTCCCTCCTCCTCCTCCTCCTCCTCCTCCTCCTCTCCCTTCTCCACTCACCATGTGATTTTTTTGCACTAACCCACAATCACTGCTCTGTTCCCTTCATACATAGAGGCCATCGACAGGGTGGCAACCACATTCGATGTGGACTTGATGGACTGCACCTTCCTGGCCTGTGCCATGGCAGCCTATTGCCCTTTCCTGGTATGAGCACCAACTCCATTCCATGACACCTACCCTCCATATATCACTCCCATACATACACACCCCACACACACACACACACAGGTGGACAGCCATTTTAAGCAAATGTATGTGGAGCCCTCCACACCGGAGCAGTGCTCTCACAATGCACAGATTCTTGTTAGTGCCCTGCATGACATCGGATTGGACTATGACTGTCAGGTATAAAGAGACGGGTGCAACCTCGCCTTACCCCACCCACTTCAACCCCCTACACACACTGTAGTCCATCCTCCTACCCAGTCCTCCAGCCTATCCCACCTTCCATCCACCTCATCCCTTACCATCCCACCCCCATGTGTCATTTAACCCACCATGGAGGTTAATGTAGTGTTCTTCCCTCTCCATGAGGATGATGCTGCCTCCATTCACACCAGTGCTGTGATTTCATTACCCTTGCTTTTCCGAACCCATCCACATAGACCACTGACCTGTGTTCCCCGAACCCCATCCTCCTCATTCTATTCTGTGCCCACCTGTATCACCACCTGCCATCCTTCAAGCCAAAGACCTCTGTCTGTTTTGCCTCGGTGCTGGGAGCTGTCTCCATTCAGAAGGTACACACTTGTATCATTGCGGCGATATGTAACAGCTGGTGAGCTTACCTATGTTGCAATCAGCTTCAGCTGGAGAATCCAAGCTCCAAATCCTTAGTCTACAAGGCTTTACTGAGGGGTGGAGACAGTGGAGCATTTAGTGTGGCTGACTTGGGAGAAGACATAGTGGTAGGATTAGACTCCCCTTCCTCCCCCCGCCTTTCGTGGTCAGATCACATGCATGTTTTGGTACCTAGCTCCAGCCACGTCAGAGGACTGAGGTGGAGGTGGCCTTCAGGGGCAGGCACGTGACGCGGCAGCCATCCCCTGTCACCCTCCTCCTGGTGGCCAAGGGGGGCAGGTCTGTAGCGGGAACCACCCTGGCTTTCAGCCTCCATGCCACAGTGACTGGAGCAAAGCCAATGGTGAGTCATGTGCCAGTGCAGTGTGAAGCCAGGCCACATGTTGGCATAAATATGCATGAGATCTCTAACCGGGGGGGGGGGGGGGGGCATCCTGATTTGTTCTTGTTAGTTGTATGCAAGTGAAAGTCATTATCGCTGCATGTTGGGATTCTCTTAAATGGCTTACACCAGCATTTATTACAAATGGACTTGGCTACAGTATATACATGTAGAACACACACAATGTAAAACAAAATACTTACCATGTCTCTCTCTCTCTCTCTCTCTCTCTCTCTCTCTCTCTCCTCTCTCTCTCTCTCTCTCTCTCCTCTCTCTCTCTCTTTCTCTCTCTCTCTCTCTCCCTCCCTCCCTCCCTCCCTCTCCTTATCAAGGTCAACAAGCCCATCGTTGCCCCTCTCTATCAGCCACAGACCCTCAGCCTAGAGGTGTTGAGTCCTTTTGAACAGGAGGAGGAGTTTGAACTGCGTCTGTTTGAGTCCAACGATCCAGGACTGGTTAGCTCCCCAAGGTGGGCTGTGCTAGTACATGCGTGCTTGCAATGTACTGCCACTTCCATTTATAATCTTGCAGCTTCAAAAGGGTTAACACAAAGTCCACAGCAGTCATTCCAGCATCAGCCTTTGATCAGAGTTAGTCAGTACATTTCCAAAAATGCTGTTATCTTATCCACATACCACAACACATACCACAACACATAATGCACACTTGTACCATGCAGGGAGCACTGATCACATGCAGCTCTTCCATTCCAACGTGCATACCATCCGTCTCGTTCCGGGGCAGCCGGCTCTGATTCCGCTCCAGTTTGTGCCCCTCAGGATGGAGTCGCGGCACTGCTCTATTGTGCTCTCCAACGGCACCCAAGGAGAACTGGTGCTTTCTGTGGCTGCAACCATCAAGCTGCCCTACCCTCTCGTCCCACACTCCAAGCTAGTGCACCCGAGCTCCTTTGTGAACGAGCAGACCAAGACCCTCCACCTTCAGACCTACGTGGGACAGAAGGTCCAGGAGGAACTGGTGGTCGGGAGTCACAATCCCGCGTTCGAGGAGGCCATCATGGCTGTGGCCAGGTGGGGGATGAGCGAGGTCGAACTCAAACGCAGAAGCTTGACCGGCTCGCTCAAGTATGCAGCCCTGTCGGCAGCCATGGCCAGTTTGTCCCTCGGTGCCAAGCCACTGTCGGGCGACGACGCGCTGTCAGAAGAATCAAATAAACTGGTGTTCGTTGTTGAAGGTAGCGGCAACCATTTTGCCACCCCACACTCCATCTCGGTCCCTGTGTCCGGGGATAGCGAAGGGAGAGCGGTGCTCCCGGTCACCTTTTGTGCCGAGAAGGAAGGTCAGTACGAGTGCCACCTCGTTCTGAGGTCGGAGTATGACGTGAGGACCCTGGTGGTGGAGAGTACGGTGATGGCCTTGGAGAGGGCCACAGAGCTGGAGTTCCGCACCCCTGCAATGCACCCAGTGACGCAGGAGATACCCGTGGTGAGGGGCTCGTCTGTCAGTGTGTGCACATGGATGCTGGTGGAGTAAGCAGCACTCGGGGGGGTGTGCGTCAATGGAAAGGGAGAATAGGTCATGGAACCACACTCTGCATCATGCGATGATGCACGACTGCACAGTGGTTCTTGTGTGTGGTGTGGGTGTGGGTGTGTGAGTGTGTATGTGTGTGTGTATGTGTGTATGGGTGTGTGTGTATGGGTATGTGTGTGCATGTGTGTGTGTTTGTGCGTGTGTGTGTATGTGTGTGTGTATGTGTGTGTTTGTGCGTGTGTGTGTGTATGGGTGTGGGTGTGTGAGTGTGTATGTGTGTGTATGTGTGTGTGGTATGTTGTATGTCATCCAACACAAGGGATGGGCCAGGCATGCAGATAATTACATTAATTAGGCATTATAGGAAGTATCCTATCAACCATTTCGACTAGCTGGTGTTTTCCATGAGAACAATATGATATGACTCGCACGTTTAGTGGTGCAGTCCTTCCCATGCCAATGTGTGACCTCCATGCTAACAGCTCACCCTTGCCAATGTGTGACCTCCATGCTAACAGCTTACCCTTGCCAATGTGTGACCTCCATGCTAACAGCTCACCTTGCACACTAGTTATAAGAGCCAAATCTGAGCCAAACATATGATATAGTCCTTCACTGGAAACGTTAGAGCTTCTTTGAAATGGTTGATAAGATGCTTCCTTTAATGCATGGACTTACTCCATATACATTGTACATATATCACGATGATTTATTTGGAATTGTTTCATATGAATGCTGTTATTAATCCAATCCCCACACCACAAAATCGCAAGCTAACTGTAACGCGGCCACGAATTCAACAGAGAATGCTGTTAGAATATATTAGCAGCACTTAAGAGATACAATCACAGCAGCTCTCTAGATACAAAAGGACCTACGCTTATATACAGATAAATGCACGTGCATACAGACAGACAGTCTAGGGTTCAAAGGTGGGCCACATCAGGTGATAATGTACATCTGCATTACACTGCTCCCTCCTCATTTGAGATGCTCTCTATTAATGCCCATAATAGTCAGGTGGACGACGTGTGCGTTGAGGGTACCGTGTGTTTGTTGGGCGGGGAATGAGTGACTGACGCCCATTGACAACAGGAGGATCTTCAATCGGAGGTGGTACATCAATGGGAGGTACAGGTACATCGCCAGCAGGTGGTTGTGCTTCTGGGAGTGGCTGTACTTCTTCGTCATCACTCATGATCTCCAACTGTTCACCTAATAGCTCAGGTTGAGGTACTTTGGCTGCAGACTCTTCATTTTGAGTGACTCTAGTTTTAGTTGCTGGAACATGTGCTGGAGCTTGTATTCCTTCAATACACGGTTTCAGTCGATCGAAGTGCACTACTTGAGTACTTTTTCCTTTCAATGCTCTAATCTTGTAGTCACTCTCACCTATACGTTCTTGCACTCGATAAGGTCCTTTCCATGGATGATGCAGTTTCCTTGACTGTCCACGAGGCAGCACTATTGAGTGCAGCCAGACAACATCACCGACACTGTATGGTTTACCATGCACTTTCTCATCATAGAATGACTTCTGTCTCTGATGCTCCGCATTGCATTTCTCTCGCACTACTGCATAAGCATTGTGTAAGGCATTCCTGAGCTCAGTTGCATATTCTCCTGCTGTGAAGCTATCACTTGGGCCAGTGCCATACATAAGGTCCACAGGAAGCCTTGCTTGACGACCAAACATCAGATAGAATGGAGTGTATCCTGTTGACGAGTGAACACTAGAATTATAGGCCATGCACAGTTTTCTAATACACTGGTCCCAATCAGATTGATTGTTCACAGTAGTTGCCAACATGTCCAATAAAGTTCTATTGAACCTTTCAACCATGCCATTACATTGGGGATGATAAGGTGTGGTACGTGACTTCTTAATGTGCAGCAGCTTACAAACTTCTCCAATAAGTTTTGACTCAAACTGTCTGCCCTGGTCCGAGTGCAATTGTTCTGGAGGGGAAAATCTACAGAACATTTCATTCACCAATTTCTCAGCTACTGTCACTGCCTCTTGGTTAGGTATAGCATAGACCTCAACCCACCGAGTGAAGTAATCACTAGCCACTAGTACATACCTATTGCCATCCTTTGTCTCCGGCAGAGGACCCATTATGTCCACCGCTACAATCTGCATGGGGGACCCAGCCTGCACGGTTTGGAGTGCTGCTCTATTTTTTGGTGCACTTGTCTTCCTGGTAGCACAGCTTGCACAGGTTTTACACCACTCCCTTGCAGCTCCCATGCTTCCAGGCCAATAGAAGCGCTCCTTCAGACGGAAAGACATCTTCTCTTCTCCTATGTGCCCACCAACTGCACCACTGTGCAATTCATTCAGTAGAGTCGCCCGAAGTATAAAGGGTATCACAAGCTGGTGACCACAAAGTTGTCCTTTTTGAAGTGATCTCCACAATGTACCATTTCTGACACACAACATTTCCCACAACTGGAAAAGGCGACGCCCCTCAAGACTCCAGGACTTGACTTCATCAGGATGTGGCTTGCGATCAAGTTCAACAGCTTGGAGCACTGGGCCCACAGATGGATCAGCCAGCTGCAGTTTGCGCATCTCTTCGGAGGGGTATGACTGGAATGGAAGATTAATAATCACACCTACTTGGGTTGGACCATCATCAGTTGGGTTGTGTGAATCACGACCACACTGTCTGCAGGGCATCCTGGAGAGTGCATCTGCATTCCCATGCCGTATCCCTGGTCTATGTACAACAGTGAAGTTGTATTCTTGGAGACGTTCTATCCAACGGGCAAGTTGTCCTTCAGGCTCTCTAAAATTCTGAATCCATATCAGTGAGCCATGGTCTGTCCTCAAGGTGAAATGCTGTCCCAGCAAGTAACAGCGGAAGTGGTGTACGAATTCTACAACAGCAAGTAATTCTCGTCTTGTCACACAGTAGCGTTGCTCCTGTCTGCTTAATGATCTACTTGCATAGGCAATAACACACTCACTACCATCATCTTGACCCTGAGAAAGGACTGCTCCTATGCCATTCTCACTAGCATCAGTGTCTAGGATGAACGTCTTTGAGTAGTCTGGGAAGGCAAGTACAGGTGCTGACACAAGGCATGCGCGGAGTTGATCAAATGCATTCTGACAAGACTCATTCCATTCAAATGTTACATTCTTCTCCGTCAATCTCTGCAGAGGTTTTGCGAGGGAAGCAAAATTCTTGATGAACCGCCTGTAGTAGTTCACCAAGCCCAAGAACTGTTGTATTTCCCTCTTGTCAGTTGGAGTAGGCCAATTGGACACCACCTCTGTTTTGTCTGGGTCTGTTGAAATTCCACTGGCTGAGACAACATGCCCTAGAAACCTGACTTTCTGCTGGCAAAAATTACATTTCTTAGGTTGAAGCTTAAGACCAGCTTGCCTCAACCGTGTCAAAACATTGCCAAGGCAATGCAGGTGTTCTGAGAATGTCCTGCCCACAACAACAATATCGTCGAAGTACACCAAGCAGTCCGTCCACTTGAGATCATTCAGCACTCGATCCATCAATCGCTGAAAAGTTGCAGGTGCATTACAAAGTCCGAAGGGCATTACCTTAAACTCAAACAATCCCTCTGGTGTTGTAAATGCAGTCTTCTGCCTGTCTGCCTCCTCGACTTCCACCTGCCAGTATCCGCTTGCAAGATCCAGTGTACTAAAGAACTTCGTTCCACCAAGTGTGTCTAGGGTGTCGTCCACACGAGGGAGTGGGTAGGCATCCTTCTTCGTGACTGAATTCACTTTTCTGTAATCAACACAAAATCGCATAGAGCCGTCTTTCTTACGTACCAGTATGATTGGAGAGGACCATGGGCTGTGAGATGGTTGGATGACATCCTTTTCCAGCATTTCATCCAGCATTTTTCTTACTTCGAGCCGACGAGCTTGTGGGACACGACGTGGTAATTGGTGTATTGGCTGGGCATCTCCTGTATCTAGGTGGTGCTTGATTTCTCCTGTTCGACCTATATTACCAGGGTGTAAACTGAATACATCAGCATAATCCAAGAGAACAGAAAACAACATCTCTTTATCCCTGACACTGAGATGGTCACCAATCTTGGATACCATCTCCCACAGAGCCTTTTGATCATCGTGTGGGACATCCTTATCTCTTGATACGGCGTGAACATTGAGGTCTTCATCACCTGGAGGATCTTTCTCCAAGGCCTCCATAGTGGCAATCTGGGTCCCTTTCTTCACCACCACAGCCTCCTTTCTTGGATTGAGCACTCTGAGTGGAACAGAACGTCCTGAAGGACTAACAACAGCATGAGCAACCATTAGTCCATGGCGACCATGCCGGTCACCCTCCACAATCCAGGAATGATTGAATACTTGATGATCCAGCTCCACCATGATTTCCTGCTCACTTTCAGCAGGGATTAGCAACTTTTGCTTCACAACCAATCCTATCAGAGGAGTGCATGTGTACGGTTTCTGTTGAGTATTATCAAGTGATAGTGACACTCTTTGACATGGGAAGTCGATACGTCTCAGCCCGCTATCTATGACACATCTACACTGCTCCAAAAAATCTAGACCCAGGATTGCTTCAACTGACAAGTCATCTACTATGACAAATGTAGCAGCCATTGGGGTAGGAACTTCAGCAAATTTCAATTGCACTAAACCTACTCCCCTTATACTAAGTGGTATGCCACTTACACCAACCAACTTTTGTCCAGTGCCTTCCTCCAATTTGAGTTTACTGTCCAATTTGGCTGCCTTAGCCCAAATGTCACTACGAAGGAGAGAAACTGCTGCTCCTGTGTCAATTATAAACTCAATTGGTAGGGTGGCTATACAACCTTTCAAACGGTAACTTAACCCACAGTTTACTGACAGAGTGGGCACAGTTAAAACACTATTCTGGGTCCTTACAGGCTCTCCCCCTCGTGCTGGACCCCCTAGCACTGGAGGGTGGCAGTTTTCCTGCTGCTGTTGTTTACTACTGACTGGACAATTGCGTGCTATGTGACCCATTCCTCCACAACTCCAACATGTAACAGTACTTCTACCACCGTAACGCCCTCCGAACCTACGTAAGGGCGGACGCCCCTGGCTTCCTGAACTTGGTTCCTGCAATAGCTTCTCTAAACGGTCTAGGCGCTCGACGAGCAGTTTCATTTCTTTCGTTCCCTCTGTTGTGACAGCAGCAACAGCTGGCTCTTTTTGATGTGGTACCGCACATACGGGCTCTGAATGTTGTTGAGTAGGAATGCTAACCGTGCCGGTAATGGACTTACTACTGCTATGCCCCAGATATGTCTCCATCTCAATAGTGGTGGTAACAGCTGCTTCCACGGTTTTAGGACGCGTCTGCCGTACACTAAAGGAGAGATGAGAATCTTCAATCTGAGACAAAAATTGGTTCAGCGCAAGGCGTTCGCGGGCCTTTTCTTCGAGATCTGGGTACGCTTTATCCGCGAGTACTCTTAATGCATCACCAAACGAAGCCCAGTCCTCGTCGTTTTGCCTCTTCCTAACCTGAAGTTCTGCCATGTGCAGGTCCCTTGAACTGTCGGGGTGGAAACGACGACGTAACGCATCTTTGCACTCACCGTATTTCGTACGAGCGTCTTGCGCTAGCCTCCGGTACGCTGTATGAGCCTTTCCGGTAAGTCGCACTCGAATCCATTTCAGTTTCTCTTCGTCACTGTCCCACTTGTTCACTGCTGCGCAGTCTTCAAAGTGCTCTATCCAGTCGTCCCAGCGACTAATTCCAGATTCGCCGCTAAAAGGTTCGGGTAGGAGAACTGGTCGAGCCATTCCAGCTGCCGACTACGCCAATGTAACGCGGCCACGAATTCAACAGAGAATGCTGTTAGAATATATTAGCAGCACTTAAGAGATACAATCACAGCAGCTCTCTAGATACAAAAGGACCTACGCTTATATACAGATAAATGCACGTGCATACAGACAGACAGTCTAGGGTTCAAAGGTGGGCCACATCAGGTGATAATGTACATCTGCATTACACTAACCTTCATGTGGAATTATTGCGATTCCAGTTTTTAACTTCTTCTATCTTTACTGTGCCTCATCCTTCACAACGCCAGGTGAACCCCAGCACTGTTGATTGGCCTCTGAAGGCCACTCTCACTGGCTCTGGCTTCAGTGGACCAGAGATCCTGTTGGCAGCTGCACTAAGTACAACATGCTATCCTCTGACCTTTAACCCAAAGAAAGAAGGAGAGTTCTTGGTAAGGAATAGTGATGTTATATGTTTCATGTCAGGCCTGCATTCTCATTAATCGTTCATCATGTAATGGTGGCTTGCGCATGTTTACACGTGGGGATACTAAAACACTTCAGAAACTGAAAATGTTTATCACTGGTTCTATTCCTGCTCTTCACTCCCTTCATTTTCCACCTCTCTGTACTCTATATACCCCCTATATACTTTCTTATCCCCACCCACATTCCTCTTCCCCACACTCATTTTCCTCTTCCCAACACCCATATTCCTCTTCCCTACACCAATCTTCCTCTTCCCCACACTCATCTTCCTCTTCCTCTTCCCTCTCCTTTTGCACTTACAAAGGGACAACTGTCCTTAATGAATGCAGTTAGTGGAAGCAATCAGATTTTCCATCTGAAGGGATTAGCTGATCGACCACTTGCGGAAGGTTACATCAGATTGCACGCTCAAGCCAAGAGGAGGTAATTAAGACAAACCCATTGAAGCCAGACCTTTTGACGATGCACTCTTCAGTTGCACACACACCCTCCATGTGCCCAACTACAACGAACGAACAACCACATACGAGGTGGAAACTGACCTGGACTTCATCACTGGACCGACTACCATCACCGTGGGTGGAGGGGACATTGCAGACTACCCGCTGGTCCTCTGTCCCACCAGTCACGGGACCTTCACTGGTGTGGTGGCCTTTGTGGCTCAGTCCTTCAGTCGACCACAAAGGTGTGTGTGTGGCCGGCCCATCAGCACTTGCTAAATGTTCACTTTCTTTGTTTGCATTTCAGTGTGCTCAGTGAGATTCAGTGTCGGAATATGGACCCCACCCCTCACCACGTGTGGTTCCATTTCACCTGTGAGGTTGAGCCAGCCCCTCCCACCAGCACCTTCTCGATCACTGCGCATGCACTGTCGACAGAAGTGATTGAAATTAAAATTGCAAATGAAAGCCGTGAGCTGTGGAATTTGAAGGTATGTGTTTGAATGGTGTGCTTTAAATACAGTCAGCCATAACTACATACTAGTACAGTATGAGATACTGTGATGAATGATCCTAAATTAACCCTAAATTAATTGAATTTTTAAAGGTAATTTCAGGGAGAAAATGGAAAGGAAAAAAAAAAAAGGTGTTAGGATGTATGGTATTTTGAGAGACATGTAAGAGTATTTATAGGGCTTACTAGAAAGAATTAAATACATTCATCTTTAGCATTCAATACTTAGTGTGTATGTAATTACTTTGGCTTAGAGATGTGACTACTATGGTACTAGAAGAAAAAGACCATTTAGCTTGGCATAGTCTAATTTAATTGATTCCACAAATGAAGAAGAAATGGATTTAAACCAATAAATAAATAATGAATATCTATATGGCTTCAACTTGGTTTGCACTTGAATCAAGATTGACCACTAATTTCAAAATAATAGAATGATAGCCTACTTTTCCTAATAGAAGTACTACGTCCAAAGATTTAACAGCAGTTATTATTTTTTTGTAGCTATGATGAAGGAAACTGAGCTGATCAGTGTATTAATTACTGACAACACTTACACCATTGTTCACATATCATTATTACTTGATGGATTTAGAGTGATAATGTTCTCATGGACTTCATTTCTATCATCTAATACAGCTGTAAAATGCTATTTTGTATGGTGCTCATACCATATACCAGAGATAATTTATATACTTCAGCATTGGTGTAAATAAATATCTTCTTATATAGGCCAAAGTGGAGGGACATGGTCTTTCTGGTCCTAAACAACTCTCTATCGAACCCAACTCTCAGTTTGCATACCAAATCACATTCACTCCCACCATTGTTGGAAGGGAGAAGGGAAGGTGAGTGTGTGGGCCATGGCTGTTGGGAGCGGTAAGCAGGAAGGAATAGCAAGAGAGATGTAGGAGAATGTACTTCTCTCATACTGTAGACCTAACATTTCCCATGTTTGCAATCAATATCGTAATGTTTGTGGCAATGTCTCTTTTGAGGCTGTCATCAAGCTATTCAAATAATAGCACTGTGCCTCATGTCATGTCAGCATTGATGAAAAACAAAATGATAAAAAGACTGTTTGGCTTTGAAGATGCAATTGTTGCTTCTAGGGAGTGTATATTTAGAGAATAGCCTCATATTCTCTAGGGTGTGTATCATGCTTCTCTGCCTGCAGAGTGGTGTTCACTGGAAGTCGGGATGGAGAGTTCTGGTACGAGCTTGATCTGATCATGCTGGAGCCCAAGCCTGTTGTCATGCCTCAAGTGGTTTGTGAAGTAGGAAGGTTAGCGTTCTGCACAGTGTGGTAGAAAGAGCAGTAGTGGCCCCACATATTCACACTTTACTCCTGCAGAAACTGTCAACAGATTCTGAAGTTAAGCAACCCTCTGGAGCATCCAGTTACTTTCTTCCCAAGGTGCACCAACACCAAACACTTCATTATGCTTGGTCACAGGGAAGGACAGGTGAGGTATTAGGGTATAAACAGCATGTGGGATCAAAAGAGGGAAAAGGGGGGTTGGATGTGACATCTTTTGTCATGTGAAGAGTCATAAATTAGCTAGCAAAGATGGCCGCATAATTGAAATTCATTGCACTGTGGCTTTGTCTCTTTGATGAGCTCCAAAGATATTCCTGTATGACGTACATGTATAGTATGTCCTCCTGAGAAATAAATACACATCACTACGATCTCTTTTATAGGTAGTAGCTCCACCCCATTCCACTGTGGAAGTTCCTATCCTGTTCCAGCCCTCAGCATTGGGTGCAAGCAACCACACTGCTGAGGTATCCTTCTCCAATGAACAGGTGAGTGTGGCCTTCAAATCACTCCATTTCAAGAAACTGGGCACAAAAAGAAAATCATCTCTTTTCTTCTATGATTATCCTGCAGTTGGGTTCTCGGACCTTCATCTTCCACGGGTGTGGTGTGAAGCCCTCCACAATGGAGCCTACCGTCATCAGCTCCTCCCTCCACACCAACGCAATCCACACCTTCACCTTCACCAACCCCCTGGACACGCCTACCCGGTTCTCCATCTCCCTGGTGGCCAGGGGAGGGACGAGGGGGGCGAGGCAGGAGGAGGGGAACACGGAACACTTCTGCCTCCTCCTGAAGCGCACCCACGGCATCCTCCTCCACCCAGGGGTCTCTCTGGACATCCCTGTCATGTTTGCCCCTGAGGACATGCGTCCACAAGAGGCCGAGCTCACTGTAACCACGGAGGACGTGAGCGAGGAAGGGAGCATCGTCTGGCACTACCCCATCGGGGGGCAGCCCCGGCTGAGGCCCGTGTCCCCGTCTGTGGCACCCCACATTCAGTGCACCGCGAAGGAGAGGTTGGAGCAGAGGCTGGAGGTGTGTCTGGCCGGGTCGGCTGGCGTCACCCAGCCCAGGTTGGGGGAGTCAGGGGCAGTCACCTTGAGGCCCGTTACTCCGGGGAGCGGTGGCGACGGCGGGGGGCTGCTTGAGCCCCTGGGGGTCATGGAGGGGGTCAGGTACCAGTACAGGCTGGTCTGCGGCGATCCTGACGTGGGCCCCCTGTTGGAGCAGTGCACGGGTGTCAGGTTGATGAGGAGCGAGGAGAGCTCGACCGGTGATGCTGTGCTGGTGTTTGGGATTGTGTTTTCGCCTTCAAAGCCCTTCAGGTACATGTGTATGTGTGTGTGTGTGTGTGTGTGTGTGTGTGTGTGTGTGTGTGATATTATGTGTGTGTGTGTGTTATATCATATGTGTGTGTGTTGTGTGTATGTGGTACGTGATGTGTAGTTACATAACTATTTCTGTGCATGTGCATGCATGAACATATGTCTATGCATACACATGTGTACATGTTATGTATGTGTATTATGTATACTGTATGTACGTATATGTGCACGTGTATATGTGTATATGAAGCATACTGTATGTGCTTTCTAATGCAGTTATAATCATCTCAGTGTAATATTCTCCTTGTAGCTGTAATGCAGAGCTCCATGTGATCAGTGTTGGTGGCAGTGGTAGTGATGGTGGAAGTGGTGGTGGGGATGGTGGTAGCGGAGGTGGTGGTGTGTGGCAATTCCCCCTTCACTTCAAAGCTACAGTAGCTGCACCTGATGATGTCATCACTGTGGAGGCCAAAGGCCTCCACAAAGAGACTCAAATTGGCTTTAGACTGACCAGCATGGTGGAGTGAGTACACCTTGACCATCTCAATCTTTTGCATGTCATCACCTTCCTTTGCTCCCTTGCTTTCAGACATCCCATGCCTTTTACTGCATACCTCATTCCTGAGTCAGACCCTGAAATTAGTGTCCATCCCACCTGTGGGGAACTCTCTCCAGTCAATACCAGAGGCACTTTGTTCTGCGTCAGTTACAAGCCCACTACATATGGAAAAGATCACTTTGCTAAGCTTGTTATTCAGGTAAGTCCCTTTTCAGTCGTGTTCCTGCAAGAAAGACCTAATGCCTTTCCTTTGTACAGACCGATTCTAACCAGTGGTGTTATGAGATTGTTGGACGACGACCCAATTATAGCCCACCAAATGATGTAACTTCCAAAATCCGTCACAAGGGTGTGGTCAACTTGCCTCATCCCAGGAAGAACTTTGTCAGAGAAAATATCCATGTGTTGTGCAAACAGTAATTTGCTCCCTCCTCACTCTCTGTTCCCCCACTTGCAAGCAACAGTGTATATGTTATCCCCCTCCCCTCACACTCACATATGCACACAGAGAGGGAGGACAGGTACAACAAACATGTGTAATGCAACTTACATATTGCAGTGACCTATCTACCTTGCTGGTATTTTTTGCATGCATATGCATGTCGCATAGCCATTTTTGGAGTGTAGAAAACTATAAATTAACTGCAGAATCAATGAATCGAATCACTTACAGTGTGTCAAACGAATTGCTAACAAAATCAGGTTTACAGACAATTCGTCTATTGCTGCGTGTTTGCGAAGAACGAATGAAGTGTATTGGTCTGTTTGCTAGTCAAACAATTTTACTAGTATTGTACATACGCACATCGGATGCATAACCACCATGTTCGACATTTAAAAAATAGTAATTTAGTATAGGTCAACTGATTTTATTTTTTTTTTGTCTTGCGCTAATCACTAATATTATATCAAGGACCGCAAACTGAGCAACTCACGTGACGAATTTCTTCGTGCAGCTGCAGTTCTAATATGCGTTGCTAAGCGGTATTCGCAACATGCCAGCACGGAAGTGGAAATTTGGAACAGACGATTTAGTTATCCCTTGTGTTATTTCAACTGCAGCAAGATTCGTATGGTCAGTGCATGTCGAGTAAATAGTTAGGAACGCAAGTATTTTTTCCTTGATAACATTATTGCAGGTCTCGTCTTCTACTGGCAGGGTACTTCTCATCGTGTATATTTTTATAATACGTGGAAGTACAGAAGATGTGTTGCTGACAATCTACCTAATTCTACTTGCCGTCTTTCAGACATCTCTGTGCGTCGGGGAAGCAGTAGCTGCATTCATAAGCAGCCGAGGCACCATGACCAACTCAGCCCCACGCTGGGGGCTCCCTATAGCCCTGTACGTCCAGGCCTGTCTTATCGCACTAGCCTTTGCGTGGACCGTTGTTGGAATCATCTTGTCTTACGGCCCGTGTATCAACTGCGTCCTTGCTCGAGCGACGTTGTTGCTGTCATACGCGACCATAGTTTGGAACCTCCTGGTCATGCTGGGAGTGGTGTTCTATCTGCGAGTCGTCAAGGCTGACACACTCTGGCTGTTATTCAGACTTCCCTGGAACGTTAAGAAATACAACTGGCTGATCGGTTCGCGGGAAACTCTCCAAACTCACGGAAGGCGGGTATCTAGAGTCAGCAAAGGGTCCCTCGCTCAACACCTCAGACAGAAAACATGGCAGTGGAAATTGAAATTTCTTTTCAATTGCTTGAAGTTGGACGACGAAAAACGTCACACAGTGTATTCCGAGCTGTCGGATGCACTGATTGAATTATTTTCTCAGTCCAACAGCAACGATTATGTCGCTTCGGATGTGGTGGCCGGATTGGAGCTGTTAGCCATGGCTGAAGAGGTACGTTGCATGCATATAGGCTTTCGAGCGCGGCTGGTGTTATCACTTATAATATACCATTCGTGCATGCCATGCCATGCATCATGTTCCTTGCGCAGACTCCTGAAGAATTGCCGAAAACGCTCGTAGATTTCAACAACGATGTGAGAGCATTTTAATTTCTGTCTATACAGAGTACGCATCGAAAAACAATAATAGAAGTTTTATTTTTGCTCAATGCAGGCGACACGTATTGAATTGGTTCAGATGGAACGATATTTGAGGTTTGCCAACGGAAGCTACGGTTGGCCGCAGTTCTTCCACAGCGAGGGATGGTGTCGTGCGAGCAATTTTGTGTACAAACACTGCAGGTACTTTTTTTTTTTTTTTACAGTGCATGAGAATCAAGGACGATATCAGTATAGGTGTCCTTTCGTACCTCTTACAGATGCTTTAAGCGAAGTGAAAACTTGAATGCTGATGCAGGGAAAGATGTTGTCTTGGGAGATAACAGATGCCGGTGGAATACAGAGATTTTGAAGCAGTTAACAGGAATACAAGATGCCGACATAATATATGCATCGTTTCTGAGCGAAGTGAGTTTTCGTCAACTTTTAATGCACGCAATATTAAATCTCTTGAAGGTTTTCTGCCCAGCCTTTTACGTAGCATACGACCACCATGAAAGAAGTGTGGTAGTTGTAATAAGAGGATATTTGTCACTATATGTAAGCCTGTGCATATTATTTCAAAATGGGATTTTCAAGTCTCTTGTACCTTATTCTTTACAGGATATACTTGCTAATCTCAGTGCTCATCCAAGCCTCCTGATAACTGCTGGCTCCTTGGATATATACGCTCACAAGGTCTGCTAAACCCCTTTTGTATACATAAGCATGATGTACAGCACATGTACATCTTCTGGTGTTTGCATTTGTTTCAATATCCATTTTAGGGTGTCACGAATACTGCTCACGCGATGCAACTGAAGTTGGAGACCAGCAAAACACTTGACAAGGCCTTCGAGACACACCCAGTATAGCATAGGACTGCAGGGTGTCTGCATGTATTCTGAGTCCACACTGTTTTTATTTCCCTCTCAGGATTACAATCTGGTTATAGTTGGTCACTCCTTTGGTGCTGGCGTTGCAAGTCTACTGGCAATTATTCTGAGGCCTCGTTACCCAAGGCTTCACTGTTATGCATTTGCTCCACCTGGGGGACTCATTAAGTAAGTTGGCACTGCAGCAAACATGCTATAGAAATGTATTTCAAAACTTTCCAACATTTCATTCATACAGTATTGAGTCAGTATACTATACAAGAACATTTATCACCACAATTGTAATTGGGAATGACATGGTTCCTAGGTAAGCTATAACACATGGTGTACTGTTTTCGTTGGTCAGTCTGGCAAATACTGTAGGCTTAGCCAGAAGAGCTTTGAAACATTAAGTGAGAAAGTTGATTACTACATACAGACCTGTTCAGTTCCTAAGGTGTGTGTTTGTGTGAGTATTATTGAAGAGTGTATGTGAAATATATGTTTGACTCCTTGTCATAGTACCGAGTATTTCTGAGTTCCCTCCTTCGCCAGCTTGGAATCCATAGGTGGGCTATTCATAGCGAGGTTACTGATCAGCTGTCTTCTGAAGACAGCCTAGCTGCAAGTGAAGAGGTATACATGTACAGCCCGTAACAAACTTGTCCTGATTTAGTGTTGTTCATTGTACTAGGAGGTGATATTTGAAAGAATGCTAACCCATGAAAAATCTGTGGATAACACAGTACCAGGTGTGGGGCATCAGGAAGATGTGATGCAAAAAACTGATCGTGAAATAGATAAAGATAAGCCTTCAGCACAGACACAACTATTTCTGGCAGGAAAAATCATTCATGTCACCTGGGAACCTATTGCAAGGACAAGGTATTGGTCCTGACTTGGTAGTAGGCACTGTCAGTTGAACAGCATGTGCATGTTGTTTTGATGCGGTCCAGGTTAGGTTGCTGGCAAAAGCAAAAGAAGGAAAGAGCTCTAGTGGGAAACTGGGTCCCTCCAACAAACTTTTCTGAGCTGTGCATTGGTGAGGATATGTTCAGCCACCATTTGCCAGATGTGATGCTTGAAGTATTCGACGAACTACTTGCACAAGAAAAACTACTGGCTGTCAAAACTTAGTGCAAAAGTCCTTTAAACAGGATGCATATAAATAACGCTTACATTGCAGAAATTAAAGGTTCAGAGTATAACTGCACATGTGTGTATCTATCATCGAATTGGTACTGGACTTGTTTTTATGGATGCAGTCATACAACATCCTCAAATTTCATTTTCTTCCCCCCCCCCCCCCCCCATCTCCTTCCACTCCCATCTCCTTCCTTTCTATCCGATCCCACCTGCCATCATTCTTCTGCAGAGCTGCATATCAACACTAGGGTGACAACTTGTGATGTAGCTCAAGGCCATTCAGCTTCCTCTGCCACCTCCTGAAAAAAATGAATTGGAGCCAAAGCATTTCATCCCATAGCAGTAGCAGCTTTCCATGCTCCCATGGTACCAAAAGTTATTCAGTCAGGCCCGGTATTTTGTCATCAGCTCTAAATACATTGGATGGCTGGGTGTTTTGTGAAATAAGTGACCTGCAATGAATACTATTATACAAGATGACTTTCGTGCTGCCTGCAACTCAAGCCATGGGTGGCTAGGGTGACAGTGGTGTGGGGACCACCAAGTGTGAGCCTTAGTTCATTCTGATGCCAATTGATGATATTGGGTGATATTGGGAAAGCATTCAGTCAAGCACCTGATTGGGTGTTGACATGGGGAGAAGGTGCCAGCAAGCCTAGAGCTATAGCAAGTACTATTGGAGTATCCCAGACCTTTTCAGAGCAGTTAATTGGGGAGGGGGGGGGGGGGGGGGGTATCATTATCAGGGACAATGCCATGTTTACAGCACGCCATTGCTGATGGAAGCAGATGGGTGAGTGGGCCAGCAGTTGAGCTAAGAGGCAAATGGTGTCAGCTGGATAGCACTCCGAATTCGCAGCCACCTAATCTGACAGGAACAGGTGGAGAAGGGTGCTTCTGTTGGGGAGCTAGTCGACACATATCAATGGAATCATAGAACTTTGTATGCATACAGCACCATTTCACATCTCCCACTCCTAGCCTGGAAGATATATGACTGGCCAAACTTTTGAATGGATCAACAGTGTGCACGTGCGATGCCGAGATCTGCATTGAAATGGATGTGTTGATGGCTGTAACAAAAGCTCTCCCCTAATCTGGCTGCTGGTTACCTTTGAAATTATGGGCACCTCTATTTAAGATCCTTGTCTGAGTGGATGCATGGGCAACAGGTGTTAATTCTAATCATGCCAATAAACATGATTATAACAATCTTTTGATTTTCGCATTATTGCAGCGGCGGCGAAAGGTATGAGTGAGTGGGCATGGTATAAAACTGTTGCGCATGTGCAAATGAACGGCTCGTTGATTAGCTGGTCACACTGACAATTAATTTAAAATAGTCCAATTTGTTCATCCTGTTCTCTTTATCATGTACAAAACAGTTAGCTATGGCCTTCAAGTCAAGTTGGTCAAGTTGTTCCTTATGTATATTGTATATTGCAAGTGATTAGATGAGATTGCTTCATATTAGAACGCAAGTAGCTTTTGACCCTTCTCAGAGTACTAAAGGATCGTTCACTTGTCGCATTAGTAGCAGGAATGATGAGCAATATTTTGACAAGCTTTAAGGCTTCTCTCATCAGCTCCACTCCTGGTCAAGACCACGAAAATATTCACTCAAACTGTGCTTTTCCCCGTTATAGTTGGCAGCTAGCGTCTGGAGGTTAAGGTGCAGCTAGAGTCTCGACTGAAAAGTCATATTTAAAAAATTTCAACAACCTTACCAAGTATTGCTTCAGTGTTTTTTGCCATTCACAGCAGATAAGAGCAGCTCTTCACACTCAGCATACACTGCATAGTCAGCTTGATTGAAACAGTCATTTATTGTTGTTGTGACTAAATCCAATGCCTCAAAATAAATTCTACGATAGTGATCATCAATTGTTTCAGGATACTCAGGCATTGCTTGTCCACCTATGCAGTCCTCCAATCTGAGGGGTGCTCTGCTTTGCCGTGGCAATGTTGGACTGCTTACATGATTTCCATCTGCCTGACAATTCAATTTCTTCCAAAACATTGTCCACATTTCTTCATTTCCTAACAATGATAATGTTTTCACAGTCATGGCTACAATGCCTTGAGCTTCAGATGCAGTTAGTGTCTTCTTCTGGATTGCTTCACTCAACAAATCTGTGTGACCAAGTACAAGCACCCCTAATGACAAGCCAAAAAAAGTCAAACTTCTTCATTTGTGTCTGAACACCTACAGTGCGGGCCTTAATATCACTATCCCTGCAATCATCTAGAACTTCTTCCCATAGAGTTAGCAATGATTTGTAGTTCTCCATGATGCTACAAAGTGCCTGAGCTCGAACTTTTCAACTAGTAGGACACAGAACACGGATGTTTGGTGCATCATCGCTATCATTGCCAAAGTCAGCTTTAATGTTCCTCAGCTGTGCTTCTCGCTTTGGTGAAAACGTGACCAGCTTTGTTATTTCATACACTGTGTCCAGCAAATCTTTCATATGGCCACATTGCATCACCGAATCTGAGGCTGCCAAGTTTAAAGCATGGCCATAGCAGTGCGTAAATAATGCTCGAGGCTCATCTTTCTTAATGATAGCAGCAACACCATTTTTATGGCCACTCATTGTGCTGCAACCATCGTAACACTGACCTCTACATTTATCCAAGGGCATTTGTAACGTATCAGGACATCTTTTACCACTGCAGCAATTGTAGAAGCATCAGCTCTATCAATCTGGTATAGTCCTACAAAATCCTCGTGTGGCATTAGACATTCATCAGTCCACCGTAGACAGATAACCAATTGTTCTAGGTTTGATATGTCCCTGGTTTCGTCAACCATTATAGAATAAAAGTCAGATTTGTGAGCACCATCTATTACTTGATAAGATTGTTTGTCCCATGAGCTCAACCATTTCATTTTGTATATAACCATTGTCTCATTTCAGGAATATCATCGCATCTCAATTTAAAAAATTGTATGAAGTTTGATGTATCGTCATTGTGTCCCCTATATGCTAGTCCTTGACGTGCCAAGTACCTAACAGTGGATAAAATATGTAAAAGCATTTGCTTATTCGTGTCTTTTTCAGCCCTGTGAGCATCTGATGGCAACTCTCCAATGTCATCAAATCTATTAGACAAAGCTTGAACTGCCATGTTATGATATGCGGAATGTTGATGCTTTGCAAATCCTTTTTTCTTGAATCTGTAGCAGCTTTCCAATTGTGATAGCCTGCTGAAATAAATGCTAAATCTCCCCTCTGTCCACAGGTAATTTTCAAAGCATGTGCTTTGGCACAGTAATAGCACAAGACTGAATCTGTATCTGTCGCCTCCAAATAGTGCAACCAAGGCCAACGTTGAAACCACGAAGATTTAAAACGGTACTTAACGTCACTGACCTTCTGTGATGGTTCCAAGTTAACTTCATTGCCATCATTCTCTTCTCCATCAAGGTCTATTCGTTTGAATACTCGTTGTGGCGTTGAGGGGCTGATGTGGCTTGGCACCCGGGCTAATCAACACATCTGAATCTGATCCTAAATCCAAATGCGCTGGACCCTCCTCTGGGTCACCTTCAACTAGAGCATCATCATCGTCGTGCATCATACTCACATCAGTTGTCGCTGTTTCAACGTCCTTTGATCGAACAGCCCATTGTGGCAAAAGAATCATCAGTGGGGGAGATAGGAGTTTTAATTGTCTGTGTCACAAATCCAATAAGCTTCGTCTGCTTCATCTTTTGGTCGCCGTCGTCCGATGTAAAAGTTTTGCGCTTCATTAGGAAATCACAACTGATTAATTCCAATACATCAATATACTAAGGTGGTTAAATGAAGTAATGAATAATAATTCTGCCCGGTAAAGTTGGGGGGTAAATACCCCCACCCCCCCGGTTCCGCCGCCGCTGTATTGCGATTGGTATCGGATACTGAAAAGAGCTAATTTTAATGTGCATTCTACACCAGTTTGATGTGCCAAGCTGGAAGTGCGCCACTTCACTCGCAATTACCCTACGCCGGTACAGACCTAGTGCAATAATATTTTGTAACGCATGAACATGTGAAGGGTTAATTGAATTCGAGCCCGATATAAAAAACGCCGCTTTAGCAGTGAAAAAAAAAAAAAAAAAAAGGAAAAAAGTTTTCGTATTATGTTTGAGCATAGTACATGTACCACAGATGCCTCTGATAGTGCGTTACGTCGAACCCGAGGAACTACACAGGACTCCGCTCCTGCAGGGCGTGCAGCCGAGAGAGAACGAGCTTGAGCGCATGTGCGTAGCGAGTCTGACCACACTCATCCGACAGCTCAGCTCCCTGGCCAAACACGCCGAAAGCATAATGGGAGACGTTGCGGACGCTCTAGCGGTTTACCACGCCAGGAGTCGGGCGCTGGAGGAACGTGTTCGCAGACTGAAAGTCGACGTGATCCCGTCACTGTCTGATGAAGGTATGGAGGAGCCTTGGAGGTGGGGTGGGGGGGAAGCTTATGTGCTTATGCATGGACTACTGCGTTACGCACTTTATTGGACGCGGTAGGACAACGGCAAGTATCGCCCTTCGGGTTTTTTGTTGCTCGTGTGTATTACTATTTGCCCTCACAACGCTTATTTTCTTCTTATGTCAGTGCTCTCGGAACTAAAAATCTTGCCCTCTGACTGTCATTTTCAAAGTGACAAGAAGATTGATCAACAGGTTTTGAGCATTCGGCGCGCAACTCCCGCGCTCCAGCATCAGTACTATGCGGCTGACAGCGTGCCGCCTCTAGACTTACTGACGCCACTGAGAGATGACGGCAAGCGTACGTCCCAACTTTACTCCGACCCCAGCTTTTTCTTCGAGACCTGGAGAGCCAATCAACTGCTCGAAAACACATCACCGAGGGTAAAATTAAGGAAGGTGAGAGCGCTTTGGCGTTTTGTGTGGTGTTAACAATGGAAGCCAGAATGACGATTATCACGAGTATCGAAATACCAGGTGCTGTTTTAACATAAGGACTCTAGTTAATACTTTCATGGCTGTGCGTTATAGTAGTGGTGCACACACTATATGTAAAGGAAAAATGATTTAATGATTGAAGCATGCACTATATGAAGTTATTAAGGATCATAACACTGAAGTAAGTAACGCTTATGCATATGTCATTAACGTTCAGAGAAGTGCTGGAAGCAACAGGTTTCTCAATTAGGTGGCCATTGTTGGTATTTAGGAGTGGGCTGTGCATAGTCATGCCTCAGGTGATACCTTCATGGTTTCAGTAAACCACTTTTGTTATCAGAGTTCCTTTTTTTTTGTTGTCTGTTTGCAACACACTGAGACACAGAACCAAACAATAAACTAAATGTTACTGTGCTTCCCCTACCTAGCATAACAGCAGTGTCCGAGGTGACAGAGAAAGCCACCTGAGGTCAAAGATGGTCGCCAGAAAGCGCAGCAGCACGATGCAGAGACAGAAGCGTCAAGGCATTGGGCGGCACCAGTCGTTCGGCGGGTCCGAACTGACGATGCAGGTGGAGAGATTTAGAAGCAGTGTGGGCAGTTCTTCCAAGGCGGGCATGATTAAGAAGCCAGAGCAGCACCACATGCTGACAAACCTGAGCAAGGTTCAGGCAGAGGTGTACATCAACACGAGCCCCACTGGTGACATCGGGTCCAAACCCTCCACCCCTTCAAAGGAGGCAAGCAACCTCAGGAGGTCTTTCTCCCTGCGTAAACCGAAGGCCAACAAACAATTGCGCAAGGGTGGTGGGACATTGAGGGGGAGCCCGGGGACAAGAGGAAGCTGCATGTTTGAGGAAGGCCAAGCAACGTGGATCGCAGATCAAGATGCCACCAAAATGTATTTCGGGCTTTCGCAGCAGCACTTGGACGCTCTGGGCCTCGGTTCTTCTGACATACCCCTCACCCCTGCCTCCACTGTCCCCAAGAGGAACGGGATGGCTGACGAGGCCGTACTCACCTTCAGGGCTCCGAAGGCTACTAGGGAAAGGCCCATGTCTTTGTTGCTCCACAGATGGGAGGGGCGCCATTCCCCTAAATCGAACCGTGCCCCCAAGAGGTTTCAGGTCCTTGGTTCCGCGGGCAACCCCAGCGATGTCAGCGGCAGTTCGGGCGACCTTCGCACGAGTAGCCCTTCTCAGTGCTCGTCCCTCTCGTCCTCGTTTGCTGTTCGGGAGAAATCCAACAGACCTGCTGACCCTGCACCCCCATGGTCTAAAGAGGAGATGCAAGAGAAGGAAGGGTCGATGATGATGTTGGAGGTAACCGAGAGGGACGTCAGCACCAGCAGCTCGACTTTGTCAAAAGTGGGAGTGGGCAGCGCCTTGCTGTCCTGTGTCCTGGAACCGTACCTGTCTGGAAGCGTGTCTGGGATCCAGTCTGGTCAGACCAGTGAGGGAGAGAGCTCTGTGGTGGAGGGTGATGCTGGAGGAGGAGGTGGGGCAACGGAAGATGCAGGCCTGGTACCCATAGAGGAGGTACCCCCGTCAGGACTCCTTGATCACTGTTGGACTGGACAGTCTCTCGCTGCTCTCACTGGACGACGCTTGTAGTAGACAGGCTGACAAGGTGCCCAACGGCTTCCCCGTGTCAGTATGGCAAGACAGTCCCCTTTTCACCGAGTGCCAGTGTCCCGATGACGCACATGCCAAGTCCGATGAAAGCCAAGTAATTGGCTTACACCACACTGATCCGCCACACAACCTGGCTGGAAGTGGCTTACACCACACTGATCCACCACACAACCTGGCTGGAAGTGGCATACACCACACTGATCCACCACACAACCTGGCTGGAAGTGGCTTACACCACACTGATCCACCACACAACCTGGCTGGAAGTGGCTTACACCACACTGATCCGCCACACAACCTGGCTGGAAGTGGCTTACACCACACTGATCCGCCACACAACCTGGCTGGAAGTGGCTTACACCACACTGATCCACCACACAACCTGGCTGGAAGTGGTAAACAAACCCAGGTTGAGAACTGGCTTAGTCCCTTGGCTTCTCTAAGCCAAGGAGTGGAGATAAAAACTTCCAATAGCCACCATCAGCCGCCATCTGAAACATTGGACCTCTCTAGTCATAATCAGTCCATTGAAATATTGGATCATAAAAGCTGTAGCCAGCCCTTTGAAATGTTGCACAGCCAACACTCTGGAACTGCTCCCATTGTTATCCAGTCAGCTAACACCAAACTGTTTGCCGATAGCCAGACCCCAATCAGCACGCCTTTAGATCAATGCCAGCCCCCCATCACCACACCATTTGCCCACAGCAATCCTTCCAACAGCATGTCACATGCCATTCAAGCTGAGCTAAATACCACAATTCGTAACAGCAAATCTGCCACAATTCCCCAACTCCCATACCTACAACCTTTGAACGTTACACCGGGAAAGCACTCTGTTCTAAGCCCACCTGTTGAGGCTGCCCTGCTTCAGAGCAGTCAACCTGATACTAAAATGGACTTTCCAGTGATCCCTGGTGTGGATGTGTATACTGTGGGGCATCAGACTGAACCGAAGATGCTATTTGTAGCAGCAAGGGATGCAAAGACAGTGGAAACCCCCTTGGTCAGGCAGAACCTGCTTGAAGCCATCAGAGCAGGCATCCAGCTGAGAAAGGTCACCCTTGAAGAAAGGAGCTGTTCCACTGCCGACACGAGCTTGCTTGCGTGGGACGTGGCGGCCATTTTGGAGCGTAGGATGGCATTGTCAGAGAGTGACAATGACAGTGATGTCACTGAGAGTGATTGGGAGGGGGAGTGGTGAGTGTGCTTTTTACTTTGTGCGTGTGTACGTGTATGTGTGCACAAGTCATGCAGGTTACTATGCTTTATACAGGTCGAGGGGAAAAGGAGTGCTGTACTGTAGCCTTAGTAATCAATGAGCCATCACACATGTACCAGGTGATGGAACTCTATTCAGACAAATGTTGCAACACAGTCGCAATTGATTCTCCCCATTTTTTGGTTACACAATGTATTCAATGGGCCAACAGAGGTAGCTACACCACTGGATTCATAGAAAACCTTGTCAGACAGCATTGTTGACACTTTCATGTAGGAGTGCATTTGGGAAGGAAGAGATTTAAAAAGATGCTTTGTCGGATTTGAAATGTGTTCTATACTCTTGTGCTGTATACACAACAAAGCCTTGCACACATGGGTTTGCACGAAGAGCGCCTTTGATCTGAACGTTTGACAATATGACTGACTACTAAGCAGACCAGATATGCAAAGTATCACGAATCCAAATTAACAGTGAGATCAGCACAAACACAGGCATCAAATGTGTGAGAGGGATATTGAATTGTGGGTGAGGCAAGTTTCCTCTCCAAGCCTTTCAGTGAGGGAGATGGGGCGATGCTTCTGCAACTGTGTCAGAGCAGTTGGCACACCTTTTAAAGTGAGGGAGGTTGCGTCGGTGATCTGTAAAGAGGTGAAGAGAAAATAAATAGTCACTGCTGCCTGGTAAGGGCACTGTGCAAGTGCACTTACCAGTGAGACCATCACATGTGCAAAGCTGGTACCAATCACCCACACCCACACACACACACACACACACACACCCATACACATACACACCCACACACACACAAAATAACATGCGTACTGGACTAGGGTACAGTGGACAGAACAACAATAAACCCAGCTAAGCATGATTGGTTCAGTGACATGATATCAATGCCAAAGTGCATGTTAGAGGTCAGTCATGAACACGTGAGGCATGATCAGGTCAGCGGCACGCTGTGAAGGAATCTGCAGTGGCATCACAATCAAACCATCCTTTCCTCAGTGGAGAGTATACATGCAATCTTTGGGTTGGAGCTGGGGAACAGTGGACAATGTATACTGCTCTATGGACAACTGATGGATTGCCATGTGCACCAGTTTACTAAAAACTTCACCCTAGTGTCTCCACAAAGGGAAAATCCATTAACGGTTTCCTGACACTCACATTGACTTTGATGTAGTCCCCAGGCCTAGCTCTCCTTTTGTCAGGCACCATCTCTACATCCTTGAAGATGATCTTGATGTTACCATCAGACCTGCCTACCAGTTCCTCTTTGGAGCGCTTGCTCTCCTATTGGAGTAAGAGGAATGATTGAACTGTTGATGCATGTGTGAGTGTTGCATGTGTGTGTGTGTGTGTGTGTGTGTGTGTGTGTGTGTGTGTGTGTGTGTGTGTGTGTGTGTGTTGCATGTGAGTGTGGTGGTAGTGCACGTGAGTGTGATTCTATTGTATGAAACAATGCCACACTCAACCAAGCCCCGCCCCGCATTTAGATTGCAGGATGCCAAACACCATTTAGCGTCCACTCATCTACCCCACCCACAATCTCCGCCACTCCAAAACACTTACCGTTTCCACCAGGACCAACTGCTCTGTACCAACGAACCTCCTGTTCCTGACAGCCGCGATGGCATGGAAGCAGTCCACTATCTCCTGGAGCCTTCTCTGCTTCGTCCCCTCTGGTACATCATCCCTCATCTGATGGTAGGCATGTGTCTTCTGATGTGGGGGAGGGGAAAGAAGGAGTAACACATGCAAGTTGCTTGTCTAGTAAGATGCCACATACACTCAATGTACCTAATCACTATAAAGTCAGCACTACCAAAGGTTAGAGTTGCCATGTACCCCACACTTGAATCAGCACACACTCCCATCATGTCAACGACGTCATTGTCATGCCAATGACATCATCGTCATGTCAACGACACAGTGCATGCACACAGTTGTGCAACATTACAGGGGAAGAACGCATATATAGCATGGACACACGCGCATGTCACGCATGTCAGTAGCATATGTACCGCACACACACACCTTGCAACTGCACATACAGATAGCATGCACACGCACATGTAACACACATGCCCACACACCATATAGAACAATACACACATGTATCCAGATAGCACAAAAAGTACCTTTCGCATGCTGTACGCGTACATGTAAGCCATGTCAAACTGGACAGCCTCCATGAGGGAAAGGGTCTCTCTGTGGTCCTCTTCTGTTTCACCGCAAAACCCAGCAATGAAGTCACTGGATAGGGTTGCCTCTGATGGGGAAACAGGGTCAGCAGAGGAGAGGGACAGTAAGGGCAAAGTGACCCCATATCTCATTTCTCCCGCACTCTGCAACTTAAAAACAACACACTCTTTTCAACCATCAGCTACCACATCACACACTGCCCCTCCTTCCTCCACTCACCCGGTACGATGGATCGGATATTCCTGACTAGCTCCAGGTAGCTATCACGCGTGTACCTGATGCAGCGTGAATGTGAGCAGGTGGTGTGGGTGGAGGGAGAGGGTGGGTGGTGTGGGTGGAGGGAGAGGGTGGGTGGTGTGGGTGGAGGGAGAGGGTGGGTGAAGGGAGAGGGTGGGTGGAGGGAGAGGGTGGTGGGGATGAGGAGGGTGGTCAGGAGAGAACGTTGCTTAGCACACACCCACAAGACACGCCCCACTGGACGGGCTCCTACCCTCTCCTCATCCTTTCCAGCACAACGCTGCTGCCACTCTGTGCTGGGAGGTGGATCTGCTTGCAGATGTTTGACCTCTCACTGATCAACTGCAGCAACTGTGCACAGACAGCAGCATGGCTTTCGTAATCAGTATGGCAGTAATTGTCTAAATTCCAACTAAAAACAGGACCACACTCCACATACCCACAATAACGCACCACAATAAGGGGACAAGTCAATACGTGTCTATACGTGTCTCATCGCAAGGCACAGGCACACATCCTACCCTAACGATCGATCAACGATTCTTGTGACTTGAGCAATGTGCAACATAGCTGTTGGTTATATGTATGGGAAGAAGGAATGAACCACGTGCAAACATGGGACTTGCAAGTTCAATCAATGTTTTTTTTTTTTTTTTTTTGAGACCTGAGCTTTTGGTGCTCGCATGGAAAAGGTGTAACCTCATTCACACTGTAAGGCACTTCCTATTAGCATAATCTCAATGGAATATATTATTGTTATTAACTATTAATATACCACGTTGACATTTCTTTTGTGACAAATAGTTTCACTGTCAGACAGCCTTTTCTCCATAAGCAGACAGATCACAAAGTGCCATTTACCTCATCAGGGAAATCCTTTGGGTGAGGGGAGGTGAAGCGCACCCGCATCTCAGGGTCCACCTGGAAGGGGGAAGAGGGAATTATCAAGCATGCCATGTTGGCAAATACGACAAATGCCCAAACACAAATTGTTGCTACACTCATGCTTGTGCACACAGAAAGTGCATACGCCATGGGATTTTAACATTATAATTGATCAGCTGAGATTCAACTCCAGAAACAATTGAACTTTATAGAAAATGAACAATTCACAATCTTGAATAATTGGCCCTTTTAAAGGTGTGATACCAAGTCAGAATAATGTAAAAACAAAACGAAGTGTAACGTAAGTCGCAACAATCTAAAGTATTACTTTTGTTTATGAATTAATATAGAACTGTTAAAAATAATTGCGCACTAGTGGTGGGGCTCATGGGTGTGGCTCAATACTGACCACACCCATGAGCCCCACCTAGTGATTTCACAATGGATTATCACCCTAATGCACTACACTGTACAAGGCGATGTTTGTTAGATATGACCACACACACACACACACACACACACACACACACACACACACACACACACACACACACACACACACACAACACACTCATGCTCACACACACAGATGTGCAAGCATGCAACTAGTCACCACACACACTATTAGATGGCAAGAACATACAAATGCAGTTTTCCTCAACTGAAAATCAAATTTTTTTTTCTTTTTCTGGGAACTTACAGGTCTACATAAACAGTGGTAGTGTGTGAAAGTTGTGATACTGTCTTGCATTAATTTGTAACAAGAGGATCATAAGTACAAACATCGCAAAATGAAAGTGCACAAACACTACCTTTAGCAGAGACACAGTTACAAAACGTGCACACATTGTTTCATCAGCCTGGTGGGAGGGGGGGGGAAATGGCCCACGACCCCAAGCACACGCGCACACTCATGCTTATCATGATGTTATAGCAATGCAAACTCACACACCAATTCACCCCCTCAATGTCCCCAACACTTGCTCTCCATCACACAACTGGCCTACCAAGGAAACATGGTGCAAGAGGTCTGCGAATCTCCTCCCACCTTCCCTGTTACGATAGATGGACCTGAACCCTTTGCTCAGGTGAGTAGTGTCTTCATAGTACAAGGGAACAGAGGACTCAGAGAGATCCCTGTAGCTGTTCACATTCTGCCCCAACAAAGTGACCTCCTTCACACCCTGGGTGGAGAAGGGGGGGGGGGAAAGTGAGGAGGTCATTAGGTGTGGGAAAGGGTACTATACAAAATAACTGGAACATTATTGATGGAAAGGGATCTTGGGGGAGAGTCAAGGTCCATTGAAATTTGGCTCCTACTGATAGTGGTGGTGAAGATGGAGTAGGTGGTGACGGTGTGAGAGGATTAGGACAACAGCACAATTGCAGGGCACTACTTTGTGAAACACCACTTCTTGTGCCACTAGCACTCCTTATGTTAGTGTATCCTCACATGCACACAAAAAAGTCACCTCCGATGACAACATCCTGACTTCATTCAAGATTGACTCGATCGGGCGACTCCTCTCCTTCCCTCTGGTGAATGGGACGATACAGAAGCTACACATGTTCTCACAACCCCTCATGATGGACCTAGACATGTAACCATGGTGATGACGGATTATGCAAGGAAATCACATTAACAGAGGCTATATACAGGGGGGAGAGGGGGGGGAGGGGAGGGGGAGGGTATTAGAGGGTTCTAGGGTATGCATAGGTTTGTGTTAAGGCACAATACTTACACATAAGCAGATGGTGAGTCCTTGTTCATTCTGACGGGCATAATGTCAGCGTATGTCTCGTCCACTGACAGCAAGACGTTCACTGGGAGGGAGTGGGGAGGAGGGCGAGGAGACAGCAATGGCACACAACGTGATGCGGGAAATTTCACTGAGACGATCCACAACTGTTTCATGTAAGTAACCATGCTGAACACAACACAGTAACAGTAACAAGACGTTCACATGGGTACCCAGTCAAATGACGTCAGTCGTGGTTACACTAAACCATGAACGGTGTACACAAAAGACCCCCCCCCCCCCCCCCCCCAAAGTCAGTTTTCACAGAGGACACTTCAAAGTGACCTTGGCTCAGATTAGTCTTCTTACAACATAAATACACACACACACACACACACACACACACACACACACACACACACACACACACACACACACACACAAAGGTATAGCATGTGTACACAACACTACACATCATGTACCTGCTGTTTGGCCTGCCTCTGTAACGGTCAACATCCGAGGAAGATCACGATATGCATCTGAATGGATGACATATGTGGATTAAACTACAATTAATTAAAGAGAACCACGCCCACTCCTCACCTGGTCCAGCAACAACATCCACCATCTTGTCTGTGTCAAGCAGCTGGGTCTTAAGCCTCTCCGCCATACAACCTGCACACAACACATTTGTGCGTGAGAAAATAATGAATCCTCCCCCCCAGTCCTTATTTTGTTCATTATTTCTCTCCCTTCCTCCATACTACCCCCTCCCCACTACCCCTCCTCCCCACTATCCCTCCTCCCCACTACCCCTCCCCACTACCCTCCTCCACACTACCACCCCTCCTCCACACTCCCCCTCCTCCACACTACCTCCTCCTCCACACACTACCCCTCCATCCTCCCTACTCCTCATCCTCCACACTACCCCATCCCTCCTCCACACTACCACTCCCCATCCTCCACACTACCACTCCCCATCCTCCACACTACCTCCACACTACCCCTCCCTCCTCCACACTACCACTCCCCATCCTCCACACTACCTCCACACTACCCCTCCCTCCTCCACACTACCACTCCCCATCCTCCACACTACCCCTCCTCCACATTACCCTCTCCACACTACCCTCTCCACACTACCCCTCCCTCCTCCACACTACCATCCTTCCCTCCCTTCCTTCACTCCCTCTCACAATATGGCCTCCCCCTCTCCCTACCAAGGAGGCCCACTTTCAGAGGGGGCTGGCTTGATGGTCTCTTTCTCTTCAGACTCTTGAAGTAGTCTAGACGTGACCACACCTTCTTCTCTGCATTCTCTCTGATGGCACACGTCACTGCCAGAATCACATCAGCCTGCAGGGGATGGTAGGTGAAGGGGGAGGAGGGTAGGGCAGATGAGAGGGGAGAGGGAGAGGATGTGAAGAGGCAGGGGGGGGGGGGGGCAGGTAAGAGGAAGAAAGGTCCACATCATCACTCTGCACAAGGGCTGCCTTACCTCGTGAATCTCAACTGTTCTTGCAAATCCGGCATCCTTCAGAACTGACCAAGCGATCTCTGTGTCGTTTACGTTCATCTGACAGCCATAAGTCTCAAAGTACACTGCGTGCAAGATGAGTCGTCAATCACTAATAAACTATGCTAGCTGAGATCAGCTCTTCCAACCCATTAAATATCCTAGTACTAGTGCTTAGGCAGTCCTAGAGACCATGTAGGAAAAGACCAGACATTCGAGCAATATCACAGTACAATATGACGAGTTGATAGGCCCTAGCAGCGAGGTTCCAAGATGGGGTTGGCAACTCAACACAAATAAATAAATAAACGAGAACGAAGAAGGGGCTGATTTGAGTCCCACATTTGTGTCATTTCTCACAAAATAGCAGTTTGGCCATCACCAACCATCATATAGTTGGCAGCAGGTGAGGTTTTTAAAGTGCGGATGGGAATAGCTTTTATAAATCTGTATGGGTGGAAGGAGCAGTGTGGCCCAAGGAATCATCCTCTATGGTTAGGAAATAACAATTGTATTGCCAAGCCATGCTCACTTAACTACTGGTTCATTACATTCCATGCTCTCATCTAGTGACTGAACGCTTTTTTTTCTCTCTACGTTGTGCCTGCAGTGTGTGACAGTGAAGTCAATATTGGACCTTGTCACGTTGAGTGAGATCGGTGCTGTGAGTCATGATCATTGTGGTCATCTGGCTCACCAGTCTGCAGTGTACCCTCCCAAGCTAATGAATGCAGACTCAAGATCGTTTATATGATGGTTGATGATGTCGTATGCCCCCCCCCCCCCCCCCCCCCCCCTAACACTGGGCCATCAATGGAACAAGATCCCACTATCAACCGCATTTAAAATGATAATGAAAGCTATCAGTACTGACCTGAGGCTTGCAAATGATGAATTAAATACTAGATATCTTAGTGTTATTGGAGGAAGGAAAAGAAACAGATAACACTTGGGGACGTTGGCTTCAAGATTATAAATGGATCCGTTATAGACAATAGTACACATGCCAAGACGCTGATCCAATCTTTTCCCCAATATCTTCCAATTGGCAGTGCAGAAGCCGAGAATCCATTTCCTTGTCTCAGACAGATACACCCATGGCTCTGTACAACCATGACCAATGAAAGGCTGGGAAATTTTGAAGGTATTAGCCCTTCAGGGATTTGATATCAAACTACGTGTTGATGTAAGCAAAGACATCATAGGAAGATGTGTACTACAGCTACTCAGTGAAACACATAACATGGCTGTTGTAACTAAAAAAAGATCAATTCAAGTTCTTACCAGCAGATAGATATTACAATATATGGGATCGTTTCCGTGAAAAGGGACCTAGCGCATGCATTATAAAATTTCCAGTACGCACAATAGAAATGTAACACTTGCGTTGAAATGTATGGCTAATTAAAAATTCAGAGCCTTACAACTCCATGACAGATACTCCGATTCTCAGTGCATAAAAAGAGGACATTTCAGACTTCTAGAATATCAAAGAATTTGAAATCTTGAAAAAAAAACATGCGTTAGGTCCCTTTTTGCGGAAACGATCCCATATATATCACATCATACATAGACAACCGGATCTCACCCCCTGTGATTCAAGGGGGGTGATGGATATAATTTCGGAAGACCTAACTAAGACCCATGCCTGCCCGGCAGGTCTAGTAAAGGATAATGAGAAGGTTTAAATGATAGTAGCAGAAGGGTTGTCACAAGCCCTGAGGCCTTTGAAGTCTGCACATAATTTTTCATTGTCAGACAGAGCACAGACACTGGCAATTAGTAGCACAACTGTGATGCCTCCAAGTATACCTGCCTTGGTTCAGGGATGCAGGGTACTATGCTGTACTTGGTTGTCCTTTTCCAAGGTGCACACATCACTGATTGTTTTGAGCCAGTCTCAAAGTTCCATTGTTGCTTGTCATGGAGAGTGCAGGTAGCAGATATTTCACAATGGTTCCACTATTAGAGGATCAGGAGGGAGTGAAATGGTGGAGAGACATTATTGGGTCCTGGGTACTGCTTGATGGGAATAGTGTAGATTACAATGTTCTCAACTGAACGACATCAAGTTAACACTCAGCGCTGGATTGCCGAAAGCCAGGTTGGGGTCTGGCCTGTCAGGTTGGCCTGCCAGGCCAGAAAGTAAAATTAAATACGCATTAAAATATTTGTTATTGATTAACCTTCATTGATTTAAATTCATTTCATCGGTCTCATTGATCACTATGAATGCTACTTCACATTTGTGCTGCGCCTCCACGTCAGCTCCTTCCCTTTTATCAGCTGTGCTTCCCTCCAACCACATCTGTGCTGCATAAACCAGACACTCATAAGAGGTACCCGCAGTGTCGGAAACAAAACAGTAACTCAGCCACTGTTGTGTGGTCGCATTTCAATGATCTGCTGCCTAAGCCATGCAGGCTACATGTACATGGCGATTCCTCCTTCGCTTTGGCCCGAAAAAAGCACTCTTAAAACTACAAAAGCTCAACTGGAGCAGTATTGTACATCAAGGTTCCCCCTTTAACAAATTATAACGCCGTACAATCGTTGACGTATGCTTGGTGTGACAATCTACTTCCCCCCTGCTTCTTGCCAACAGCTTTTCATTCAACAAGTTCATTGCTTGCATTTTGAGGAGTCATTCCAGGTGCCTGTCAGGTTGATGAGCTTTTTGATGGTGAATTAGCTAAAGGCTTTGTTACAGGAGTCCACTTCAGTTTCACTTACAACTGATGGGGCAGAGATGCCAACAAGAGATTCGTATGTAGCGGTCACTGATCACTGACTGCCAACATCACGTAGTGGGCTACCACTTTATGCCTAGCACACGATCAATGATGGTAGGGTGGGCCAATAGGAGACTTGCAAATGATAAAGGTGGCAAGGTTTGTGGACAATTCACCCTTTGAAAAAAGCAGCTTTTTGCCTTTGCTGCTTTCTGTCTTACTGTGAGTACTAAAATTTGAATCAATGGTTAAACTGTTTGATGACGAAAATAGGGGGGGCACATTTTATTCATCTTGCCCCCTGGGCGCTGGATATCCTTGAATGTTACGCTGCTGTCCTGGTCTTGAGAAATTGGTCACGGCTGTGAGCAATCCTGGTCGAGGTGTGTCTCTCACCATCTCCTCACCCAAGACCAAGATTGCACATGCAAAGTGTGCATGTGTTCTACATTACTTAAGACCAGTCCTCTATTGCTCCCACGTATTGAAATATTACTAAGTCAAATTAGCCCTCTTGGGCAGTAACTTGACACCAATCTGGTTTCTGTTGACTTGGGAGTGTCACTCAACAGATTCATTCAACAGAGAAGTGACTCTGCTGTTCATGCCCTACTCCAGTGGATAGGAGCAGTGGTTATATGTGGCCAGTTCCGATGGAACCAGTGTAGGGGTTACTTTGATTTTTATTTTTAACTGAATTTACTTTCTTTTTTTTTTTTTAATTCATCGTCTTTAACAAACCACACATCATATATATTGCTACATACAGGCCTGCAGTTGTGAATGCTACATGCATGGGGGAAGGGGGGGAGGGGGGGGAAGGAATAATCATGATCTTATCCCACATTACATTTGCAATCTACGTTCGATTCCAAGCAAGAGAGTAGAGGGCTATGGAAGAATGACTCAAGCTAAAAAGAATGCTGTGAAACATTCATTAATTGCCTAGTGTAAAATCTGACTTTTTTCAAAATGAAATATTCCAATTATTAATAAATACATTTATCAATACAAAAATAATCAGCAGTAGGTATGCTGCATTCCCACTAGGTAAGTGGATCATTCATAAATAGCATGCCCCACTGAGAATCCGGCACTTTGGAATGCATTTAGTGAATAAGCAAATGTGTTTGCAGACGCTCACACAGCATTGCCACCGGACAGCTGCAAAATCAGTGTAGGATGCTTACTAAGTGCGCCACTGACCCGGCCCAGAGGACTATTTTGCCTTCTGAATAAACTTTGAACACTGCTTGTTGCAAAGGGTTTTGTGGATTGCGCACGATCTTTCAAACCACTTTCGTGGATTGAACGTACAACCAGCAAATAAACGCACAATAAACAGTTACGCTGATATCAAAATCTTTGCAGTGGTTGGGCTGTGCATGGTGAATACGCGGAACTATGCGTCCCTTGTGTGATACAGATTTCACTCTAAACATCCTAGTTGTGTATCTATTTCAATTCATTCAGAACTTCAAGTTGGAGCATTGCTCACCACCTGCAAATCAACAGGTGGCACTGCATTTTGTGCGATGCAGTGCCTTTAACCTTGCTGCAGCTATCAGTGAGCGATTTAATTTGGACTCGGGCTAATTAATTTGTGGGTAAGTCCGACCTGACAGGCCAAGCTATACGTCCGCCTGGGCAGGCCTACCTAACCTAACCTGGAAGGCCGGACTGGCCTTCGGCAGCCCTGCTTCAGCAATTGTCTGCAAGGCTTTGTGCACGTGTCAGACCAGATACCACAGTGATACGGTTTGTACAGGGCGGTTTATTCCTATTAAGCTTACAACGGTTAACACCATGGTGATGAATGTGATGAGGTTTACCTTTTCTGCTTTGGCCTTTTGAGTCGTCGTCTTTCAAGTAGGGAACCTTATCGACCTCGTGCCCAGGAACGATATCCTCCACCGGTAGTACTTCAGTGCTTCTTGCTATGAAGGATTTCAAATCGGGCCCTTGAGGTAGAGTGCCGTGAAAGCGCCCAAGAAAGGATCGAAGCTTGAGGCATGTCGTATAGAGTCTATTGCCTTTCATCCGCTTCAGGAATACTCGTGCTCAGGTAACTCATTTATAATCATGCTACGCTGGTTATTAACACACGCGAACGAGGGGGATTTATTTTGGTAATATCCAGAGAGCTAGAGAGAATGTAAGACATTTTATTTTATTTAAATGGTGAGCAGAAGTCACACTCATTCCTGCTGCAAAAGATTGCAAAGGGGCAACGCAGACTCAGTTAATGGACTCAAGTTTCTGTTGCTTACTTATTTTAGCGTGTGTGTATGCTATTTAAGATATAAGATATTAATAAAACTTCGGGTTTGTATTCCTTTGGTCGTTGAGACCTATGGTGCGTGGGGTCAAGAAGCTGTGAAGATTGCTTTTACTTTAATATCTAATAAATGCGACTTACTGCGCATGCGCATTTGATAAGGGTATTTCCCTATAGGTTCTTGCCTTTTTGCGCACTTGTGTTTCGTTAGGCTTGTAAAAGGGACAAATAAAAATATTCATTCAGAAGATGTATTCCGGCTACGAAGATGTCCCTCGAAGGGGAGAATCTCCAGAACTACCCAGGAGCATCTCGACAACGAACTTGGATACAACCGCTCGGTGTCGGAACATAATACAACAGGACTGGTGTCCCAATGCCGTGCCGAACGGAACTAACTTTTTCAACGCCACGACGCGCTTCACCTTCACGCTGCCATCTCTCAGCGGCTACCCACCCGACTTCCAGAAGTTCACTTTCGAGCGCATCGTGGACAAACGGACGCAGGAAGTGCTGGAAACGGACCGGTGCCTCAATTGGAGCCCCTCACTGGCGAAGCTCATCCCCTTGTATACTATGGGGGACGGGAACTGCCTTCTCCACGCTGCCTCTCTGGCCATGTGGGGCTTTCAGGACCGTGACTTCATTCTACGCAAGGCTGTCCACGCTGCCTTGCGAGCGTCCGACAACACTTCCATGCTCTACCAGCGCTGGAAGTTTGCGAGGGAGGTGGAGAACAAGTTGCACTCATGCGAACTGGACCCTTCGCAGTGGCAACGCGAGTGGATGTCCCTTATCCAACAGTCCTCGCCAGAACCCGCCCTGGGAATGAGCCTGGCGAGTCTGGAAGAGTTCCACGTCTTTGTGCTCGCAAACATCCTCAAGAGGCCAATCATCATGTACTCTCCCACTAAAATGCGATCCTTTGTTGGCTCTGACACCTTGCAACCGGGTACGTTTCACGGTGTCTACCTCCCGCTGCTCTGGGACTCGAGGGCGTGTGCGAAGGACCCCCTGTCGCTGGCCTTCAACGGTGGCCATTTCTCGGCGCTGGTCATGTTCGAGGACGAAGCCAGACGCAACGAGTTTCTCCTGCCTCTGTCCGACTGCTACGGTCAGGAGTTTCCCGTCAAGTTTATGCACCCGTTAGAAAAACCCCAGAACCTCATTAAGGAGTACTTCGACTTCGAAATGGTGCAAACTGCGGGGAACAAGATGACCTCGTGTGCCAGACTGAAGGTGGAGAAGGTGCCTGCCTACATATCTACACTGATCTCAGGTTTCATTGATGCCTGCAGCACAGCCTACCAGCAGTACAGCAAGAAGGACTCGCACACCTCGCGCTCTGGAAACGCCCTGTGCCTCAATGGGTGTGGTCTCTACGGCGACACGGGCTTCCAAGGCTTCTGCTCACGCTGTTACAGGGAACGGATGGAGCAAAAGGCACGACCGTCTCCTCCAATGTCCTCCACGCTCCCTCCGCCTATTGGCATCAACAGAGCACTGAGCCAGCCCACGTCGGCCATCAAGTGCCCGACCTGTTCCAACCCTGGTCACCCCAATTATCTCGGAATGTGCGAAGCGTGTTTCAAGAAGCAGCAGTCTGGTGACTTAGGCGCTGCATTGCGACGTCAGGGGTCTGGGGACTATGCTGCTGGGAAACCTGCAAACGCTCGCAGCAGTGACGACAGGGGTGTTACTCAGCCCCAGGGCCAACAGTACGGAGGAGCCTACGGCGAGCGCAGACGCTGCGGAACGTCTGGGTGTGAGTTCTTTGGCACCGCCGAGACCAACTTCTACTGCTCCAAGTGCTCAAAGACCATGAACCCGCCCTCCCAACAGCCCCCGCGGCCCGTGCCAGCACCCAGGACCGCCTCCCAGCCGCAGAGGAGCGTTGGCGAGGGTGTGGGGGGGGACTCCTGTTACAAGTGCCGCAAGTTCTGCGGATCGCCCGAGTACGGTGGTTTGTGCCATGGGTGCTTCATGGAACAGACCAAAGAAAGTGACCGGATGTCGGAGCCTCCTTCTGGGCGTCCTTTGCAGGGACGCACCGACTATGACGAGCGTCCTTCTGTGCCGAGCGTTGTGCCACGAGGACGCTTGGATGATGCCCCACTGGGGCGCTCCGACTCAACGCAAGGACGTACTATTGATGGGTATACTGCACAGAGACCTGTGGATGCGTACAGCGCTGTGCAGCCTGGGCCCCAGAACCGATCTCGTTATCCGAATGACCTCAGTGGTGCCGTGGAGCGCATGAGTGTGTCCGACAGAGGAACCAGTTCTTGCTTCGTGTGCGAGAGGCGCGACCCGACTCTGCTGCCGCGTCAGAGTGTCTTCACCGTTTGCTACAACCACGCTCTCCAGCTGGATGATCTGGTAATGAAAGGCACACAACGACCTGGCAGTAGTCCGTCATATGTGGGTGCACCTTCTCAACCATCTTATGCTGGGGCGACTGGTGGTGGTGAGAAACCTTTGAAACTGATCTGCAGAGTTGCTGGGTGCAGCTGGAGAGGTGTAGCTGAACTTGGAGGCCTTTGTCCCCACTGCTACAGAGAGGAGGGTGGAGTTACTGATCTCAAAGCTGAATGATTGTTAAGGCTGTCTTGTGATGTGACTGAACATTGGCACAGCTTATGTGTATTTGAATGTGCAGTTGCAGTTTTTTTGTTTTTTGTTTTTGAAAATGGAGGGTAATTGCAGTAGATTAACCTTGTCCGAATATTGACTCCTCTTGTTAGGGTGGGCCTGTCCAGTAAGCCAAAACAATAACAAGATAAACTCAGCAAGTGGATATGGATGGAGAGACATACTCTTTAACCCACTCAAATCGGTGATTTCCACGTGTGTTAAAGATATATCAGAGCAAATATATCAAGGGTTACTTTATGTACTGCCCTTAATCATATCTTGCTCTCCATTATCAATGTTCATTGCACACAGCCAGCTATCATACTGGAGTGATAAACAGGTAAAGCATTTCATTTGTTGCAGCTAGTTTGATATGTATGGGGAAACATACCCTGCCACAGGGGGGGGAAAAAAATAAACACCACATATTCAAACTGTAAAAATATAGATGGACAAAAGCGTTCCAACGAAGCACCCTTTATTCCCAACATAAATAGATTTTGGATATAATTATTGATACTTTGATCAACCATTTAGTTATCTACAGTACTAATGAGCTCATATTACAGGGCAAGTCCTGCGCACAACAGCCAAGTGATGGACACCATCTTTTAGTTTCCATAAACTAGGTCCCACCCCTGTCTGTCGATGATTACTAAGCTATGTTCTCATTGATATAGTACATCTACTACAGCCATGTAGTCATATTAACTTGCTCTAGAACAAAGAAGTCTGTACCCTAGTGCATCTGTTCGAGCACCTCCTCATTCTTGCCGGCCTTGTTGACTACACCCGCGAAAGATGGACCTGTCCAATCTGATGTTCACATAAACATCTATTTATATTTAGATATTGTTACCATGCATTATCTATGAGCTGTTGTTTGAAATATTACATTGAATTTGTTTGAAAGAAATGTAAACTAACCAGCAAAATTGATGGCTCTGTGACCCCCCCCCCCCCCCCCCCCCCCCCCCCTCCAACATGACGAGGCAGCATATGGCTCTGTCCTTTTTGCACTCAATAACTGTTTCGTTGACATTTATGAACATTGATGTACATGTTTATTGTTGCTATTGGTTGCTGGTTTTTAGTACTCATGAGTCGTGCACGAGTTGATTTAATCCTAAGATTGAACTGGCCTAAGTTAAACTGCCAAATTAGAACGGGTTGGCTTTATATATATTGGAACGGGGGGGGGGGGGGGGGGGGGGTCAAAGTAGTAGAAGACTAGAGGTAGGGGTTTGAACCTCATTCTTCTTTGTGTACTGATACATAGAATTGGTTCAAACCCCTACCTCTAGTCTTCTACCACTTTGGACCCCCCCCCCCCCCCCGTTCCAATAACCTTAGGGTTAAGAATGTGAACAATAAGATTACATTTTCAAGACTACATGTACTTATTCTACAAACCGAGCTATTACTGTATAAGTCTGTATTCCGCAACTTAGTAAGTTAAAAGTGAACGTTCTGTTCCATAGTAATTTTAGTATAGGCAGCTTGCCTTTGCTTGGGCAATATGAGCAGCGTATAAGATCAATATAATGTAGACAGCCTGCTCTAGGACCAAATTAGGCAGAGCCTGTTATAGTCCGTCGGACCAAAGGTATATTCTGCGGAGAAGGAACAAGATCGGCTAGCGAATAGTGCCCCCCCCCCCCCGGACAGAATCTGCTAGCAGAACATGACGAATTCACTAGCGTATTTTATCTGGAGGGACAGATCCGCGATAGCGAACGGGGGGGAGGGGCGGGGGGGGGGGGGGGGGGGGGGGGGGGGGGATAAAGTCCGCTATGACACCGGCGTTTGGGTATAGGCCCTTTTCCTGTGTCATGTGACCGCTCCGTAATCTAACATACGTCAGTGTCACACAATATAAATTAATACACGTCCGCCATGTTGATTCACAGCTTTTACGGAAATATCCGAGTGACGAAAAGGGCCTATTCAAAGTTGAAAGACCTGTAGTTAAGATGCGTTAGAGACGTATTGAGTGGGCACGATACATTTATAAGTTTTCGGACTGGATGTACGGCAAGTCATTATGTTTTGCCATTCTACCGTAGGCTTTTGATGAACTTCGGAGCACCAACAAAGCAAACATTGTTTTGGTAGTTTTGACGCTTGTCAGTTTGACTACTGATCCTAGATATCCTTCGCCACTTGGACGTTAATTTTGCTGCTCTTTAGGTTTGCATCCAAAGGTCTCCGGTGTGACAAAGCGTCATGGGATCCTTGCTGGAAATTTACTTCAGCCCTGAGGAGTTGCTGTTGAATGAGCAATGGAGAGCAATACGATTCTCATCCATATTTCAGCAAAACTTAGTTGCATTTGTTGTGGACGAAGCACACTGTTACGTGAGTATATGTATACTGGTTATTTACACACTTGTTTATCTAATAAGAAGGCGATACCTTTGTGTGATCAATTATCATTATAGGATGGCGATGAGTAGCTAATTGCGTTGTAACCCGCTATAGACTGCAAAATGGGCTAGCAAGTTAGAAACAACCATAAAACCTTCACCTTTGACACAATACAAGTAGTCGTGCGCTAGATATAAAAATATTCGGATGCTAAAATATAAACCAAGTACTACAAGACAGCGTCAGATTTAGCGATCTAGCTTACACGATAAAGGCTACACTGTCCCACAAAATTACCATATCCAACGTTCTGTTGGAGCGGTTCTGAGCGCCGTTACAAACAAACAACACCACGCTACAATTTAACCATCTTGTACGTTATAAAACCATTTTCAAACAGAAAAGACCATCGATTCGTAAGATACTGTCCTACAAAAAACGGCGCTCCGGAAAAATCGCAATATTGGCAACTGTGCAACAGAACACTCACGGCCCTTCAAAAAAGAGCAACACGTAGTGCATGTGATGGCGAACTTGAAAATTACAATCAAATAAGCCTTCTCCTTTTAGTTCAAACAAACCAGCGAGTTTTAGACTCTGTCCTCACTTCTACGCAGGTGCGATTCACAGCAGGTCAGATGGCACGCGAAAAATTGCCGCGAATCTCTATGGCTCACGTGACGCGTTGCCAATCCTGTATATATTATGGTCCAATGCGGTGACCGCAGCTGCGTAACTTTGGGTCTGAGCACGAGACTACTGTGGTGCACTGCGGTTCAAATTCGATTCGTTCGATTCATTTTGATTTTATTTTGGGGGAAGCACTTTATACCTGTTTCTAGACTCTATTATTCCAGTATGATATAGTTGTGTACAAAGTGCATTGATATGGAGCAAGTGAGGACAGTGTACTGATATGAGTAACCTCAATATATGTGCTTTGGGCATGGCGTTAACGTGCATGGAAATCACCAATTTGATTCGGCTAGAGAGCATGTCTCTCCATCCACACCCCCACACATGTGCCTATAAGTGGAGCAATGTTAGTTTATCAGTTTTTATTTTATTTTTATTTACTGGAACAGACCTACCCTTACCCTAACAGGAGGCACATTAATATGGGTAATGTACAATCAATATTTCGGCAAGGCCCTTATTTATGGCTTTATTCTCAAAACTAAAAAAAGAAAAAAACAAAACAACAAAAAAAAAAAGAACTGCAACCGCACATTCAAATACACATAAGCTGTGCCAATGTTCAGTCACACCACAAGACAGCCTTAACAATCATTCAGCTTTGAGATCAGTAACTCCACCCTCGTCTCTGTAGCAGCTGGGACAAAGGCCTCCAAGTTTAGCTACACCTCTCCAACTGCACCCAGCAACTCTGCAGATCAGTCTCAAAGGTTTCTCACCACTACCAGTCGCCCCAGCATAAGATGGTTGAGAAGGTGCACCCACATATGACGGCTTACTGCCAGCCCCTCCGAGGGGTTGTCCAACACCAGCTCGAGGCGGCACTAATGGTCCTCCAATTTCAGGTAGTGTGCAAATCGAGTCCTGTAAAGTTGATTGTGATAAAGCCCAGTGCGCTTCTACTGATCAGTTGCCTTACTTTCCAATTTTGGTCGTTGCGATCCATTTTGCCTACGGAGCATGCAGGGAATATCCCTCACGTGACGCGGAAAATATTTTTGCATCCATACATGCAGTATTCTATAGTGTTCTAAGCCAAAGCCGGCTCAGCTCACGAGCAATGTCGCAATTTGGCTTTATGCACAAAGTCTTTGCAGAGATAATATATGCATCCCATAGTGTTTCTCAGTGCTCTGTGCCAAAATGCGATTGCAATATTGCTCCGTCTAAAGCCAATTGCGTCATTGCACCGTTACTCAATCACTAATGCGTCATCGCTTTTGAGACAATGCGTTATTGCTACGGTGACCTCGAGGTCGTAGCGCGGTTTTGCTGTCGCGCCGTTTTGCAGTCTGGATCGCAGTCGTGCAACATTACGTCACTAACGTCAGTGTGGTACTTAGTGTCACATGTTTCGATAGTTTCCCAAGCCAGCCGTACTTACGTAGACAAGTTGTAGGACCTAGCACAAAAACACAGCGACTTTCCACTGCCTGTAGGAATACACGCGAACACATAATTCCCTCTTTAAACAATGCGTCCTGTATTTCAGAATATCCTAGACACCCCAACGCTCTGCTAATCGCTTCTTTTATCGCCGCTTCACCGTACATACATGTACTTACATAGCTACCTAGCTAGTCATTTCCAATAACTTCCAATAATACATTTATATCATTCATCAGCAACTCTCACATGACTTTACGTAAGCTAGAATCCCACGGTCGGGAATGTTGGTCAGTGTGCACGTAAAAACACTGACTAGAAGTACTTTTGTCACCTTTGTAGGTATTTAGTCTTCATGAATCAAATTGGTGATTTCCATGCACGTTAACGCTATGCATATATTGAGGGTTACTTTGTGTAGTCAGTACACTGTCCCACTTGCTCCATATCAATGCACTTTGTACATAGCTATATCATACTGGAATAATAGAGTCTAGAAACAGGTAAAGCAATTCATTTGCTTCCCTCTTGCTGCTAGTTTGCTCTGCCACCCAAAAATAAAATCAAAATGAAATCGAACGCCACATATTCATAGATGGATGAAAGGGTTACCATTTAAGCACCCTTTTAAATATGCAATGTATTAAACATTTTACATTGTATTGGAGTTAGGCTGGAATGCATGTATAAACTATTGAGTGCTCTTGATCTACTCTAATGAGCTCATATTACGCCTCAAGTCAGTTATGTTGCACACAACAGCCATAAATATTTAGATAAAAATGCAAGTGGTGACACCATCCTGGAATTTAACTAAGCTATGTTCTCATTGAAACACACTACACCCACTAACTCGCTCCAGAACAAGGAGGTCTGTTTTAGCACCCCTCATTCTTGCCTTGTTGACTACACTGCAGCTCCATGGCGATGCATATGATCTAAGAGTTGGACTGTCCACACATTTGAAAGTACATGGTAGGGTAGTTATTTAATATAGGCATGAGCAAAAAAAGGCCAACTGTGAGGCAGAATGGTGGAGGCATGCACTGGTGGCAAATATCCGACAAGGCTGTCACCAGCCACATGCAGCTTCAAGCCATGCAAGTCAGTGTCCGATTGGTGATGTGCCAGTGGAGCATAACATGAACATAAAACTGGTCAATGAACATATATAAGAAAGGTGGTACGATATAGGTATGCATGGAAATGGTGCTGTATGGTGAAAGGAAAGGGTGAGTGCAAAGAAAATTTCTATATTTCACCCATTCAAAACCAGCTTTTACTCTCGTTAAGCTTTGCCACCTGCCGCTGCAGTGCACTCAGCAAGGGCATGGTGGAGGTCTCTGTTGAATATCTGTAGTGCCTCAGTGTGATTTATGTGCATGTGCAAGTTAGGTGTAGAGTGCATGTCCATTGTGCTAATACCAGGGTGGCCAAACCAGTTTGGATCTAGGTTGTACTGGTTTTTCTTTCAGCATTATATGTGACCCAGTCAGTCTGTATGTACAATACAATCTTTTTCGTATTTTTGTGAACACATTGCATTACTATCGTGATTGACAGCAATTAGTTGGTCCTGCTAGTATTTGGAACGTTCTGTACGAAAATGGGTCTTGCGGATTTTATTTTATAACATAAAATTTAAATCGATATATCTTCCGAAATATTAACGCTATCGGGTTCCTATTTTTAACACAACATACCACACCATTACTATATGTGTAAATCCATTTTGGTGTCTTACACATGCGGGGTACCGACGTTACAAGGTCCGATACCCCGTAGGTTCAAAGCGGCCACATCTTCAGGTAGGAGTGTCCAAATCGGTTCAAAATAGGTACCTATGTAGAAGGGTCCTACCGCTATTGATTTGTTTTGTTCGTTAATTTTTGCTTTATCCGTTATGGAGATACAAGTGTGCAAAGAAATTGCATATTTCCCGGGCGTTACGCGCCATTAACATGCTTCGAGGACGTAGCATGTTAATGGCGCGTAATGAATTACCTAATTATCATAATCGAAATCTGTTTATACCAAGATTAGCTGTCTAATTTTAAAGGGTTGTAAATCAGTTAGCTAGCACTGAGAATTAACCACTTGTCTCATCCCCACTCCTAAAGATAATTAACTATATGACCCACCTGTCTCATCCCCACTCCTAAAGATAATTAACTATATGACCCACCTGTCTCATCCCCACTCCTAAAGATTCATTAACTATATGACCCACCTGTCTCATCCCCACTCCTAAAGATCATTAACTATATGACCCACCTGTCTCATCCCCACTCCTAAAGAGCATTAACTATATGACCCACCTGTCTCATCCCCACTCCTAAAGATCATTAACTATATGACCCACCTGTCTCATCCCCACTCCTAAAGATCATTAACTATATGACCCACCTGTCTCATCCCCACTCCTAAAGATCATTAACTATATGACCCACCTGTCTCATCCCCACTCCTAAAGATCATTAACTATATGACCCACCTGTCTCATCCCCACTCCTAAAGATCGCATACGGTCTTATTATTGACCATGTTAGCCTTCTTCCTATCCCAAATTATACAAAATTAGGACTGGGTGCAGCTGTGAATGTAGCAGCAGATAGTAGCCGTGCACTTTCATTGAATGCAAAATTTTCTGTATGGTCTTCTCAATCGATCTAAAAAAAAAAATTGGTCTTTTATAGCTAAGGCGGGCTCTGTTTTCTTAATTTGATATGGAGGTTACTTGTAGCAACATGGAAACAATTCAAAAAAAAAACTACTACATTATGTTCTAAAACCTCCACGTAATTATTTTCAAGGCTTAGGTCGAGTGTTATTATTTATTTTACTACATGTTTCAATAGTGTTGCACAATAATGCCGCAATGATGCAATGATGTGTACATGAACATGGAGATCTTTGTCCCCACTGCTAAAGAGAGCCAGGGTGAAGTTACTGCTCCTGAAAATCAAGGCTGCTAAATTCCTGGGTGCTGATTTAGAGGTGTAGCTGAGCTTGGAATTGGTGTACACAAACATGGACTGTGGCCGATTGTAAATCATTCATTGGTGTACGACTAAACTTGAAAGTAGAGCATGTTTGAGCCTGAAATAGCTTTTGATAGGTTGAAGATAAAAATCTAGAGCATTATTTTAATCAAAAATTATAATTAACTTTAATAAACCGTTAATATTTAACCACTCTGAAAGTTAAACCTGTTTAATTGTTGAAGATACACACTTATTTCTGCTGAGGAAAAACAGTAAAAAAAAGTCTAACATAACTTTCGCATGCCAGAGGAAGTCACTGATATAAAGCCACACTGATTTCAACCCATATTGAGAATGTTTGAGTAGAGATTGGGACCCTATTAATATTACACTTCCATGACGTAAAACCAAGGAGGAAGGAGGAGTTTAGCTCTCCCATCAACATAGATGATCTCGCCCCAACCCTAAAGTTAAGTCCATTGAGATGGGCATTAAATTCAGTGTGGCAGTAGACATAGGTGATAATTTTGTTAAGACAATTATTTTTAACAAATTTAACAACAGATTTCAAAATTCATGCGCCATTTTCACACACATGCACCAAACAAACAGACCAGATACAGCAATTTCAGAATGATGTGGTAAAAAAAACAAAAATAACTTGGACATAGTTTGTGCCACATTTCAGTACAAACGAAAGCACGCAAGAGTGAGAGAATGACTTGATCCAAGAGATGAATGATAGGAAACTGGGAGAGAACAGATATGAAAACAGAACCCACTCACTGCCAAAATCAGTTTGATCTCAGTGAAACCATTTTCTTGGCAAAATTTGCCATGATGTCATTGGTCATGTCCGTCACTCCACTGTCAAGCCCGTAAGAGTTCCGAGAGAGTTTGGAGGATCCTCCACTCCGACTCTCCCTGTCCCCACCACTTGGAGTGGGAGTTCTGTCCCTGTCGTCACCACTTGGAGTGGGCGTGACTGACCCACCTGTCTCATCCCCACTCCGAATCCCCGAGTCCGTCGACTTTGACCCTCCTCCTTCTATGCCCGACAGCCTGTCCTGCTCGCTCGATAATCTGTGGGTGGCCGAGAGTGGGGACACGCCCCTCAGCTTGGCCTCCTCGTTTTGCCCCTGCAAGAAGGTCGAAGACGGATGGCGAGGGGTGAGAGGGCTGGACAAATAACAGTTCGTTGCCTTGGCAGCAACGGACGAGGACGCCGAGGCTCCACCCCTCGTTCCAAGGTGCTGCGAGGACTGGACCACTGGAGGTGTGGCTGCAGAGCCGCCAAAGAAAGAAGTCTTGCACGAGTCTTGTAGGAAGGGCATGGGAGAAATGGTCGTGAGGGTGGAGGAGGAGTCAAACCTCGACCCGAGGTCTTCAAGCTGGACCATTGGCATCTGAAAGGTCCCTTGCTTGGGAATGACAAGGGGTTGTTGCTTGTTCCTGCCTGATGCAGATGAGGACAAGCTGTACTGATCAGAACTGGCGTTTCTCTTCGGGGCAACCGGAGTGGACGACGAAGAGTCGATTACACGCTCAGCATCCAATGGGACAGATGAAGGAACGACTGTGGCCTCCAGCTCCTGGCAACTGCTCCCCTTCCCATCCTCCTCGTCCGAGCCTCCTCCCTCCTCCCCAACCATATCCTCACTCAGCACGCTGAAGGTGACGCTGACATGGTCGTCCTGAGGAGACAAGAAGGGGTCCCCGGGGGGTGTGGCAGGTGACTCCTCCCCCCTGATGGCCACCCGGATTGGAGGAGGGGCGGCCTTGCCATGCATGCTCTCTCCGCCCCTCCTCCCGAGGGTCATGGCTTCCATGGAAACGTTGATGGGCTTTTGCTCATCGCCCAGGCTCTTGCCAAACGTGGAATAGGAGAGTTGCTGGTCTGGGCTGAGGGGGAAGGAAGGGTTCAGTTGGGTGCCCAAGGAGGCATGGATGGCCTCGAGCTGGTTGAAGAGGGCAGAGAAGTGAGGTCGCAGTTCCCCTTGGGGTGTCCAGCAGCTGGACATGAGGGTGTGCCTGCAGGGAGGGGGAACGGGTTGTGTGAGACATGATGGAAGTGGAAAAAATAGATTATAATAATGCTGCTTGGAATGATACATGCATACCTTCACAAAGGTAACTAGCTCATGCAAGTTTTTAAAGGTCACACTGCAATGTGCCTATGTGATTATGTGCCTACTTGTGTGTAAAAAGGTGATGTTTCCATTGTGAAGAGAGGAAGGGTTTGAGTTCTATACCCACATTTTAGTCTCAGCCTTGTGGCAAAATAAATCCAATCAACCACAGATAGCAATCTTGTATAGTTCTTACTTTCCGTTTCAGTTATTCAATGTTTTGGAATGGCTTACATGTCATCCTTGCAGCCCTTAGGCTTCTCCAGTCGTCCCTGCATCATTAGGAAGGAGAGGATGCCTTTGTTGCTGCGGACCTCAGAGTATGGCATCTCTCCCATCGCCATCACCTCCCACATGGTGACACCAAATGACCACTAGTTGAGCATATGGAACCATAATCATAATCAAGCCACAATTTGACACTCCCTTACCTCAGCACACTAAAAGAATCTTATGTGCAAAATTTCCGCACTTTACGTAAGTTTTGTTTTCTATTTATCAATGTACAGTGGGTAATACATCCGATAAACATTTGAGCATCTAATTTTCGTGCCTTACAAAAATAATAAAACTACGAATTACCCAACATATGGATGGTATTTGTGACCCTTGCTTCATGTGACCCCAAGCTTGGGGGCAACACACTCACCACGTTGCTTTTGATGGTGCACAGTCCTTCCTGGAGTGTCTCTGGAGCTGACCATCGCACTGGCCTCACAGCTCCAAGAATCTCACAGTAGCACTCGGGGAACAGCTCCTTCGACAAGGCACTGTCTCCAACCTTGACTGTATAGTCTGCGTCCAGGCTACAATTGTGTGTATTGTGTGTGTGTGTGTGTGAGTGTGTGCATGTGTGTGTGTGTGGGTGCGTGTGTGTTGTGTGTGTGTGTGTTGTGTATGTGTGTGTGCGTAGTGCATATAAGAATATAAAATGCGTATATAAAATTAATATATTATTTTAACCATTAGAAATAAGCAGGAGTGTGGATGATTAAACATGTGCTATGTGGATCACAAAATGAAACACTGGAAACGTAATCACATGACTCACACATGTATCATATGACTCACACGTGCATCACATGACCCACACGCGCATCACATGACTCACACGTGCATCACATGACTCACACGTGCATCACATGACTCACACGTGCATCACATGACTCACACGTGCATCACATGACTTACAAGCAGTTCCTAAGTGCCAAGTCAGGATGGACAAGGCCAAGATCGGATATGAAGGTCATGGCATTGGCTATTTGCAGACAAAAGTTGACTTTCATTGCACTGGTGATGGGCTATAAATAGATAAACAATGTCCATTACTCAATCCACTCAAATGAACAGTCTACAAGTGCTTGTCCCTTTTACATGCAAGGGGAGAAATCTGCCACCAAGCCATATTGCATTGTAGATTTGTAGAGTAATTTACTCTACAATCTATGATTACACAGGTGTTCAAAGATTGAAGTTTACAATTTCTGCTAAAAGCAATGTACATGGCACAGTACACACATAGGAAAGATAAATCGTTTGAACCAAAAGTACTGCTGAAAGCAACAGATCTATTGCCGTATGTACGCCTCTTAACATTGTCCAGTGATTCTGAACTACCCAACACGCAAAACCAGTAATATAAGATTGAACAAAATGGGGTCTGAACCTCAGTGCGATCCTTAACAGCATCCATGCACAGACAGTACAGTACGTTTGCACCTCTCCGGGAAAAAAACAAAAAAACAAACTATTTTGTTTGGAAAAAAAAAAAAGGGCATGCACAAACACCACACAAATGGACACATATAGTACACATGTACAGCATATACTACTGTACATTTATACTACATACATGTGGGACAGTGGCCAGCATAATCACCCTTGTGGTGCTTTTGGAGGAACTTTCAAGTTCACAGAAAATTAAAAAAATAAAACAATTGAAAACCTGACGAACTACCCACACGGGTAATTATGTTGGACACTGTCCCATATATGCGCAAAACATAAAACAAAGTGGTCACACACATCTGGGCATACAGCTCACAGACATGCACACACAAGCACACATGTACGCATTCAAAAACAAGAGAAACTAACAGTCAAGGTTTTCTCATCGGGCTGCAGGCGATGAGCGGTGAGCAGTGTGTGCAGGTTGCCATCCCTGGCACTCGGGTACACGGCGATGGGGATGTAATTGTCCTCCACACTCAGGTAGAGTGTGCTCAGGATGTTGGGGTGGGTGATGCCCCTGAAGAACGTGGCGTGCTCCACAAACTTGGCAACCTGCTCATAGTGGCTGCCTTCTTTCAGCCCTGAGGGTTGTTGGCATGGAAACGAAAGCGTATGCACGGGTAAATGGATCGAGTTTGGAGCAGATGCAAGACACGGGCTGAGTATGAAAAATCTACTTCCATGTGTCGTGTGGCATACATGATATTTCTACGAGTGTGTGCTTTTGTTGTGTGTATATATGTAAGTGCACGATGTATGCGTATGTGTGTATGTGTGCGTGTACATGTGTGTGTTGTGTGTACGTCTACCTACATGCAAGTCTGTGCATGTGAGGACATGCAAACTACGTTATGGTACAGGTATCTGTGTGCTTGTGTGTGAATGTAGGATTGTGTGTGTGTGTGTGTGTGTGTGTATGTGAGGGAGGTAGGTGCAAGAAAGGTACACGAGGCATGCTTTTGGACATCCTGCTGCTGTGCCCACACCAATGTACCATCAAGGAAAGGTTACGAGACACTACCAGTTTGATCAAACACATAGCCCAATTAATCATCCCATGCCACGCATATACAGGCCCACAGTGACATACTGATCAATAGCTTCATAGAGACAGCATGGCACTGAGGTTCCGATGCCCTCTCCGAGAACTGGCCATTCACTATGCAGCCATTTGCCTCTGTTGCACAACACACGAGGAGTGAATACATAGTGGAATGCGTTGTGAAGATGAATGTAGACATGTGCATTGTGCATGTGTGTGTGTGGTGTGTGTGTGTGGTGTGTGTGTGTGTGGTGTGCGTGTGTGTGTGTGTGTGTGGTGTGTGTGTGGTGTGTGTGTGGTGTGTGTGTGTGGTGTGTGTGTGTGTGGTGTGTGTGTGTGGTGTGTGTGTGGTATGTGTGTAGTGTGTGTGTGGTGTGTGTGTATGCATGTGCGTTTATGTGTGATTGCATGTGTGTTTATGTGTGTGTGTGTGTGTGTTTGCATGTGTGTTTATGTGTGTGTTTGCATGTGTGTATATGTGTGTGCTTGCATGTGTGTTCATGTGTGTGTTTGCATGTGTGTTCATGTGTGTGTTTGCATGTGTGTTCATGTGTGTGTATGTGTTTGTACATGTAACCATGTTTACACTTTAATTTTCATGCTGCATCCTAAATTAAGCCTTGGGTGTGGTTTTGTACATCAGGGTGTAAACAGCTCAAAATACTTCCAGGATATAGCAGTGCATGAACTTATTGTGGAGGGACCTGGGACTATGGTGGAGGGACCTGGGACTATGGTGGAGGGACCTGGGACTATGGTGGAGGGACCTGGGACTATGGTGGAGGGACCTGGGACTATGGTAGAGGGTATGGGACTATGGTGGAGGGTATGGGACTATGGTGGAGGGACCTGGGACTATGGTGGAGGGACCTGGGACTATGGTAGAGGGTATGGGACTATGGTGGAGGGTATGGGACTATGGTGGAGGGTATGGGACTATGGTGGAGGGACCTGGGACTATGGTGGAGGGACCTGGGACTATGGTGGAGGGTATGGGACTATGGTGGAGGGTATGGGACTATGGTGGAGGGTATGGGACTATGGTAGAGGGACCTGGGACTATGGTGGTGGGACCTGGGACTATGGTGGAGGGACCTGGGACTATGGTGGAGGGACCTGGGACTATGGTGGAGGGACCTGGGACTATGGTAGAGGGTATGGGACTATGGTGGAGGGTATGGGACTATGGTGGAGGGTATGGGACTATGGTGGAGGGACCTGGGACTATGGTGGAGGGACCTGGGACTATGGTGGAGGGTATGGGACTATGGTGGAGGGTATGGGACTATGGTGGAGGGTATGGGACTATGGTAGAGGGACCTGGGACTATGGTGGTGGGACCTGGGACTATGGTGGAGGGACCTGGGACTATGGTGGAGGGACCTGGGACTATGGTGGTGGGACCTGGGACTATGGTGGAGGGACCTGGGACTATGGTGGAGGGTATGGGACTATAATACCCGGGAGAAAAAAACGGCGTAATCGCGCGTAATTGTGCGCCATAACAACGCCAAATTACGCGGTCTTCAAAACGCTGTATCTTCTTGATTGTGCAATATAGTGGAGCTGCATTTTGCATATTTACAAAGCGGTCCTGTGTCTATAGAAGTCCAAAGATGGTTTAGTTTGCGATGTATCGTTCCGAAGATATTCACATTCAAGTAAAGGGCTTGATTTCGCGGGGTTTTGTACTTGAAGCCCGCGAAATCTTGCTCTAAGTTGATTGTGAATATCTTCCGAACGATGCATCGCAAACTAAACCATCTTTGGACTTCTATAGACACAGGACCGCTTTGTAAATATGCAAAATGCAGCTCCACTATATTGCACAATCAAGAAGATACAGCGTTTTGAAGACCGCGTAATTTGGCGTTGTTATGGCCGTTTTTCGCGCACAATTACGCGCGATTACGCCGTTTTTTTCTCCCGGGAATTGGTGGTGGGACCTGGGACTATAGTGGAGGGACCTGGGACTATGGTGGAGGGTATGGTGGAGGTATGGGACTATGGTGGAGGGACCTGGGACTATGGTGGAGGGTATGGGACTATGGTGGAGGGACCTGGGACTATGGTGGAGGGACCTGGGACTATGGTAGAGGGACCTGGGACTATGGTGGAGGGACCTGAGACTATGGTGGTGGGACCTGGGTATGGAGGGTGGGTGTGCTGACCTGAGACCATGGTGGAGGGTATGCTGAGGTTTCTTCTGTCCACTCTGTACCTCCTTATCAGGGCCTGTGCAGACTGTGGGAGATGAATCGCACAGCCCCATGCCAAAGCTGTGTTGAGAACAAAACACTATCATCAGTAAAATTCCCACCATAGTTTCCCCCTGGCAACCACATAAGTGGGGAAGCACGGTTACAAATTTGAGGAGGGGGTGTGATGTGGAGGAGTGACTGGAGTAAACCGCATGTATGTGAAGAAAGAGGAGGAGGAGGCACGAGAAGGGGGTGGAGGAGGAGAAAGAGAAGGAGGAGGAGGGGCAAGAAGGGGGAGGAGGAGGGGCAAGAAGGGGGAGGAGAGATAACATACACCATTGGGAAGTCAATGATGTGACAATGACATATCGATAATCAGGACTGGTACATTGGTTATGATCACCCACCCACCCAGATCAGAACTCTTGTGACATCATTAGCTGACATGATAGTAAACAACACAATATTATAAATGGGGGAGTCCAGAAGAACACACCAGCAGTCTCTTCCATATCCATCATCCCCTATTCCCTCACCCTCCCATCTTCCAACCATCTTCCACCATCCTCCTTCACCTCCCATCTTCCACCATCCTCCTTCACCTCCCATCTTCCACCATCCTCCTTCACCTCCCATCTTCCACCATCCTCCTTCACCTCCCATCTTCCACCATCCTCCTTCACCTCCTATCTTCCACCATCCTCCTTCACCTCCCATCTTCCCTCCATCCTCACCTCCCATCTTCCCTCCCATCCAGGTCCCCTCACCTTCTCCCCCTCCTCCACCTCCCATCTTCCCTCCATCCTCCCCTCACATTCTCCACCTCCTCCACCTACCATCTTCCCTCCATCCTCCCCTCACACCCCCTCCACCTCAATCTTCCCTCCATCCTCTCCTTCTCCACTCTCCCTCATATAAATTGGCAAGGGAGGGAAGAGGAGGGAGGGAAGAGAGGAGTGGAGGGGAGAGAGGGAGTGGAGGGGAGAGAGGGAGTGGAGGGGAGGAGAGGGCGTGGAGGGGAGAGAGGGCGTGGAGGGAGAGAGGGAGTGGAGGGGAGAGAGGGAGGGAGGGGAGAGAGGAGGGGGGAGAGAGGAAGGGAGAGGGAAGAGAGGGAGTGGAGGGGAGAGAAGGAGAGGTGGAGGGAGAGAGGGAGTGGAGGGAGGAGGAGGAAGTGGAGGGGGGGGAGAGAGGAGAGTGGAGGGATAGAGGGAAGTGGAGGGGAGAGGGAGGGGAGGGAAGAGAGGGAGTGGAGGGGAGAGGAGGGAAGAGAGGGAGTGGAGGGGAGAGGGAGGGGAGGAGAAGAGAGGGAGAGATGCAACATGATACATCCCTTATCAGTAAAATAGAATGCCTCATATATAGCAGTTCCCTGTTGCTAGCGTACCTTAGCAACATGATTTCTCAAATGTACATGCTTACAAGACAAACTTTAGCTACAGACACACCCATCAAATCAGTAACAGATGACACACGTAAATAGCCAGGCTGTTACCATAGTAACAACTTTTGCCCCCATAGGATGATGAATGCTACTAACTTCAAGAGGAACAAGGTCACACTCTATGTTTAGAAACATTCCACCTGGTCCCAATTATATTTATAGCTCAAGTAATACTAAGCATAGCTCACAGCTGGTGGCTAGGAATGCAAGTCATCTCAAATTGGGCACTAATAATTGCATACCTCTACACCAACTAGGCAAAAAAAAAAAACTGTGCCCACACAAAGTATGCCACAGAAATAAGGTTCAAGCATCATTTTGCCTCTCGCTGCATGCGCACCACATTAATTCCCTGCAAGCACACGAGTTTCCCAGGGTCAGCTTACGCATCCAAAGAGAGACAAGCATGTCTGCCTTCTTGTAAGGGTCTTCTTCGACAACAACGGATGCCACTCTCACCACATCGTGAGGATCGTCTTCAAATGACAAACTGCATTAGGGACACAACATGTGCATCATCCTGACACATGCGGATCATACTAACACACTGCATTAGGGACACAACATGTGCATCATCCTAACACATGCGCATCATACTAACACACTGCGTTAGGGACACAACATGTACATCATCCTAACACACTGCATTAGGGACACAACATGTGCATCATCCTAACACATGCGGATCATACTAACACACTGCGTTAGGGACACAACATGTGCATCATCCTAACACATGCGGATCATACTAACACACTGCGTTAGGGACACAACATGTGCATCATCCTAACACATGTGCATCATCCTAACACACTGCATCAGGGATACAACGTGTACATCATCCTGACACACTGCACATCAGGGACACAACGTGTACATCATTCTAACACTCCATGTCAGAATCACAAGGAAAGCCTGTACGCTGTGTTAGGGACACACAATGTGACACCAGTTAATGATCCATTGTGTGAGGGTCCTTAGCATCACAACACAGTCACACCATGCTCACAAATGTGTCAGTGTTCTAAATGCAGCTGCATACTTTCAGCTAGCTGCAATTGTGGCTCAAGACTGTCCTACAACTCCTTCTACCCTTCCCCTACACCAATCCATGCCTCCTGCTTGTGCCAATTTTCCCATCAAATCAAAGAGCCATATGCCTCTTACAAAAAGTTCACTAATAGCATAACAAGGGACAAGCACGGACTGAAAAGAGGAGATGGCTCGGTGTGAGTGAGGGTTACCTTCTCTTCTTCTTCCTTCGACAAGTGGTGCAGCCAATGCACAATATCAGAAGACAGGCCAACAGCGAACTGACCCCCACCACTGGAGTGAGGGCCAAGACGTAGAGCAGCTGGATATCTAAGAGGAGGGAAGGGGAAATAAAAACATATGGTGGTGAAGCGGAGGGAGATTGAGAGAGGGAGTTGATGAGATAGGAGAGGAGGAGACGAAAAAGGGAAAAAGTCAGAAGAACAGAAAGAAACAGAGCAGTGTGAGGGAGTCAGAAGAACAGAAAGAAACAGAGTGGTGTGAGGGACAGCAGGAAAGAGATGGATGAATAAAAAGGAATGGCATCTGAGAATGGTGGGGAGAAATGGGAAAATAAGTTGGCAGTTAATGTATTGTCATGCCACACATCTCCAACCACAACATACACATTCCTTAGAAGTGAGGGTACTGATACACACATGCCAATTTCCCTGCGTTCGATTGAAGCCAGGCACATTGCAATGCATCGTGTAGATACTATTTTTTAACTCATTTGTTCGAACCACAGGATTACCTATATCACACAGCCACTATTGCAATTTAATAGATTAGTTATTAGATTTTCTTAGTGTAATAGCTTTTATTTGTGCCATGATATTTGCACATGAAATGTTCAGATGAGGGAGCTCTAAGTCATGTGGGAGCCTATTCACGGGGCCTTCAGCTATTGGTGACCTTCAATAGTTCACCATATGTCAGGTATGGTGGGCTGCATACACTCACAGTTGCTATGACAACACCTTGTGCAGGGTAGGGACACAGCTTTGCATTGGTTTTGAGGAGGAGGGGAGGCATCCGTTGTACAACCAAATGACCATTTAAAGTGTGTGTCAAAACAGAATGTGATGGGGCTCTGAGAAGTTGATATTTGCACCTCATTTGGGGGGGTGGAAAAGGCCCCACCCACTACACATTTCCCTGGCACAACAAACCCTTCTCACTTGTACACTGGCAGTTGAGTGTCCTTGGTGTTGCGAGCGCATTGCCCCATCTCAGAAGAGATTGATTGATACACAATACACATCACAATGTAGCCACAAACCTATATGTACATGAACTCTTCCAGCATACATCTCCCCCTCCCCCACATAAAAAGGAACAAAACTCCCAACACCATTGAAAGTGCAAATGGTCCTTACCATCTCGACTGGAGGGTCCTGGGGAAGCTGTGTTAGTGAAGAATGTGACGTAGGAGGAGGTGGATGATTGAGCAATGCCATCTAAGATGGAGATCGTAGGAGGTACACCACTAAGGGTGCTAACAGGTAATGTTGGTGTAGGCAGCACACTGGTGTAGGCTGTGAGGGTGCCCAGTGGAGCAGACTGTGATGGTGCAGTGGGAGTGCCCAGTGGAGCAGACTGTGATGGTGCAGTGGGAGTGCCCAGTGGAGCAGACTGTGATGGTGCAGTGGGAGTGCCCAGTGGAGCAGACTGTGATGGTGCAGTGGGAGTGCCCAGTGGAGCAGACTGTGATGGTGCAGTGGGAGTGCCCAGTGGAGCAGACTGTGATGGTGCAGTGGGAGTGCCCAGTGGAGCAGACTGTGATGGTGCAGTGGGAGTGCCCAGTGGAGCAGACTGTGATGGTGAAGGCTGATCCTGTCTCAGATAACTACTAGAAAGCGTATTGAGTGAAGCATTGTTATTACCAACAGCTGGTGCAGTGGGTTGAGGGGTCTGTGTAGCATTGATGTCACTCACAACAGACGTGGTAGGTTGAGGGGTCTGTGTAGCATTGATGTCAATCACAACAGACGTGGTAGGTTGAGGGGTCTGTGTAGCATTGATGTCACTCACAACAGACATGGTAGGTTGAGGGGTCTGTGTAGCATTGATGTCACTCACAACAGACGTGGTAGGTTGAAGGGTCTGTGTAGCATTGATGTCAATCACAACAGACGTGGTAGGTTGAGGGGTCTGTGTAGCATTGATGTCACTCACAACAGACGTGGTAGGTTGAAGGGTCTGTGTAGCATTGATGTCAATCACAACAGACGTGGTAGGTTGAGGGGTCTGTGTAGCATTGATGTCACTCACAACAGACATGGTAGGTTGAGGGGTCTGTGTAGCATTGATGTCACTCACAACAGACGTGGTAGGTTGAGGGGTCTGTGTAGCATTGATGTCAATCACAACAGACGTGGTAGGTTGAGGGGTCTGTGTAGCATTGATGTCACTCACAACAGACATGGTAGGTTGAGGGGTCTGTGTAGCATTGATGTCACTCACAACAGACGTGGTAGGTTGAGGGGTCTGTGTAGCATTGATGTCAATCACAACAGACGTGGTAGGTTGAGGGGTCTGTGTTGCATTGATGTCACTCACAACAGACATGGTAGGTTGAGGGGTCTGTGTAGCATTGATGTCACTCCCAACAGACATGGTAGGTTGAGGGGTCTGTGTTGCATTGATGTCAATCACAACAGACGTGGTAGGTTGAGGGGTCTGTGTAGCATTGATGTCACTCACAACAGACGTGGTAGGTTGAGGGGTCTGTGTTGCATTGATGTCAATCACAACAGACGTGGTAGGTTGAGGGGTCTGTGTTGCATTGATGTCACTCACAACAGACGTGGTAGGTTGAGGGGTCTGTGTAGCATTGATGTCAATCCCAACAGACGTGGTAGGTTGAGGGGTCTGTGTAGCATTGATGTCACTCACAACAGACGTGGTAGGTTGAGGGGTCTGTGTTGCATTGATGTCAATCCCAACAGATGTGGTAGGTTGAGGGGTCTGTGTAGCATTGATATCACTCACAACAGACATGGTAGGTTGAGGGGTCTGTGTAGCATTGATGTCAATCCCAACAGACGTGGTAGGTTGAGGAGTCTGTGTAACATTGATGTCACTCACAACAGACCTGGTAGGTTGAGGGGTCTGTGTAGCATTGATGTCACTCACAACAGACCTGGTAGGTTGAGGGGTCTGTGTAGCACTGATGTCACTCACAACAGACCTGGTAGGTTGAATGGTTTCCGTAACAACACCAGCAGCAGATAGTGCTGATGTCATGGTAGACTGTGGTCCACCCACATCGCTGCTACTAGCAACAGCTGTCTGCATGACGATGGATTGAGTTCCAGTAAAACTTAAACTTGGCCCTTCAGCCGTTGTGGTGGGCTCTGATTGGGAGCTCTGTGGTGACATCACTGTAATACCAGCTCCACTAGTGTAAGATGATGTTGATGACAGAAACTGCTGCGTAGAACTAGTTACTGCACAGAGTGAGAACACATCAACGTACACGCCTACACAAATAAATACACACATATGTCCATGGGACATGCAACACACACACACACACACACACACACACAGGATATTAAAATTGGCACAACATACACACCCACACACCCTCTCTCCCCTGACCAGAGGCCATTTAAACACTTTAATCTAAGAAAAAAAGAGCAGGGGAATACCTAACAATGTCAACCGGCTACCCTCATAGGTATGATGCATACAGACTGTGTGATGGGACACATTGCATGCAGAGAATTGTACCTTCTTCACATAGTTTCTGAAGCTGGAAGTGGCAGGTGCTATTCGTTTGGTTCCACTGATAGACAGTGATGTTGACATTGTAGGTCGTGATGACAGGGGTGACAGAGGGTGGGCAAGGTAGAAAGACAGCAGCGACTGCAACCAAGTAATGGTCAACGTTAGTGTGTGTGTGTGTGTGTGTGTGTGTGTGTGCATGTGTATGTATGCCTGTACAGCCATCTCTACATAACAAAGATGTACACACTTTCATTCCATTGCCACAAATGACTCCCCCCCCCCCTCTCTCTTGGAGCGTCATATGTCATACATGCAAGCATATACAAGAATTTGCATGCTGTCCAACACATGCTTGGACTCAAATGGCACACTCTCTATTGCCTTCCAATGTTGGGTGTTGTAGCTTTTATAAGAGAGGCGACAGTCTCCATCTTCAACGCATGTGATGTGACCACACACATAACCCAGTATATACATAATATGTCATACCCCCGAAGAAGTGCACACTGCTAACCAACTCACTGTTATCCTGATCTGTGTCTTGAAAGAGATAGGTTCCATCCCTCCCTTCCACAAACACTTTGTAATCCAGAGGCTGAAGTAAATAGACATTAGATGTGGTGATGGACCTCCACATACCTCCTCAATAACGAATATATGGCAGCAGGTGCCAGTTGTAATTCAACTCAAATTGAACACAAACGTGTGTACATTACATCACATATATAAATACAAACATTCACACATACAAACATATCTATGCACTGCATGCATGCCACATGGAGAATCACTTGCCAATCAATCCATCACAATTAAAATCATAGCTAGCTGCTGGCCTGGAATTCAGAGTTTACCAACAAAATAAATCATTTGATGTCAAGTGACTCATGCACAATAGATGCAACCAAACTGTAGCACTTTTTGGAGCAATATCATTTACAGATCGTGCCATGCCTCCCATGGTATCTTTTTATTCTGGCGTGCTTGTGTGCTTGTGTGCTTGTGTGCATCACATAACATCCTGCATTGTGTTATATGACAGGCATGCATGAATATTTCAAACTGAACCCTATGAAGTGCAAAATGATTCATTGCCTTATGCAAATGGTGGGAGGATGTTATGAGGTGGGGAGACAGAGAAGGAAGGAGGGGGAGGGAGAGGCAAAGAAGGAGATGCATGGGAGGTGGAAAGTAGGATGTAGGGGATGGGAAGGAAGAGGGTGGATGGGAAGAGAGGGAGATGAAGGAGGGAAAGAGAAGGAAGGGGAGCAAGAGGAAGTGGAGGGGAAGTGGAAAGTGAGGATGACTGTTGTGGGTATAGGTGAGATATGTCTGACAAAGGTACATTCGATTGTAGAAGGATGAAACAGAATTTAGTTTGTAAAGGAATGGAGAGGACAAAGTACAACAGACATGTCTTGTGTTGTGCTGCGTAGCCATTGTCACTCTTCCCCAGACTGTACCTGCTCTTCAGCAGTCTGGGTGATGTTGATGTTCAATATGCTCGCAGTTGATGGAAAGGGAGGGAGTGACACCCCAGTCCCATTTAGCTGAAGCGAGTTATTTGCAAGTGTGTTGCAAGTATTGCCATCCAACACATACACCATGTGCCCTGAAATATAAGGGTTGCGTTTGTAACAAGGGCCCCAGGGACTAAGCAAGCGCGATGATGTGCTCAATCGGTATTTGCAGTGACACACACACACCACTACCATGCATGGAACAGACAGCTAGTATAACACAAAACACACACAGACAAACGACAAAAACAACAGGAGCGCACAACCAAGCCCGGCAAGCAAAAGCAGCTGCAGTAGCAGCCAGACACGGAGGAATCACGCGCTGTGACAACATTCCTCACTCGATTTGGCGCTTCAATTATGGGGTTTGCCTTTAATTAGGTCAGCACATTAATATGCGCTCTGTACTTTATTTTCGTTTCTTCTTTCACAACCAAGGCATATCGTTTTTGTGGCACGGTTCCCCTCCCAAATGCAATTTTACGTGAGAAGGCGTCCCTACGTGCACTCACCTTTCACCTCTGAAGCGAAAGACGTATTAACGTAGAGCTGCGACAGTTCCTCTTGCGTTACGTACGCGTTGAGCGTAGCTCCCAGCGGAACCCAGAGAAATAACTCCAACGCCACGATACATAGGAGGTGGGCATGGATCCTCGATACGACCCTCATGATTCAGATAATGTTGTCCAGACGTCTGTCTTAATCCCAAGTTGGAAGACGAACTATTTGAGAAGGATTTTTTTTTTTTTTCCTTTTCAAAACGTCACTGCGGCAAATGAGTGCGCTAATATTATACGATGACACTTGCACAGTCTCACATAATTCCTAATACAGCTCGTAATTCCTAATATAAACGATGGTTGTCAGACAGTACTTACGAAGAGTTGTCAGACAGTACTTACGGGGATGTACGGCGGTGCTACAGCACCCAACATTGAATAAAAAACACAGACAATCCGATGGGTTCGCGGCTACACAACGCTAGTTCTGAGTACATGCATCATTACGAGCGTTGCATTTATCATTTGATTATGAAATTAGGTAATAATCGCCCCCGTGCCGAATACTGCTGTGCAAGAGAGTAATATTGAAATGGCAGAACAAGACCCAGGTACATTCGACCACTTTTTGACTGAGGTATATACAACTGTCGGATAGAGACCTACAAACTGGTTTAATAATGGTGGCCATGCATTTAAACAGGTCAAAGCCATTGAAAAAAAGGACGCCGTTTTGACGAATAAGCAGCAGATAGACCGCCTTTTAAGACCGGGCTCTACTTACTTTAACCTTAATCCCTATGAGGTGAGTGCTATACACACATGGCAATCTCGTGTGATTCAGGAAGGGGATGCTTTTACATTGGGCTATTCCATTTAAAAAATCGTATACCCCTATGAATGACAATAATTACATACCCCCTTCCCAGGACCCCCCCCCCCCGGACAACATATTGAAACCCCCCCCCCCAGGTGAAGCTTGTTTTACATCACTCCTTTCCACCTACCCCCCCATTCCCACCCCACCCCAAACATAATATTCCAACCACCACCTTGATTTATTGCCATCATAGGGGTGTACAGTTTTTAAATGGGATAGTTTAAGCCTACCCATAAAAAGCCTGAATTAAGTAACCCTTTTGTGTAATATTGTGCACAACACCATTAATAGCAACACCCATCCATTCCTGCACCACCTTCTAAAAGCAACAAAGTGTTCTCTTTTAACGGTATACTGAAATCTCCTATTCAGTGAAATAATGTACCTATTGGGCCTGCTATCTTTGTATTCCAGGTTCTATTGGTGGACCCTGATAGTCCTGCTGAACAGATCCGAAAAGCCTACCGAAAGGTAAGTTATGTGCACAGCTATACTTGACCACTCAGTTGGCCTGTGGTTGGTTCCCTCTTGCATGATGGTCTGGGGATGTTGTGTGTGTGTGTGTGTGTGTGTGTGTGTGTGTGTGTGTGTGTGTGTGTGTGTGTGTGTGTGTGTGTGTGTGTGTGTGTGTGTGTGTGTGTGTGTGTGTGTGTGTGTGTGTGTGTGTGTGTGTGTGTGTGTGTGTGTGTGCGTGCGTGCGTGTGTGTGTGTGTGCGCGCGCGCGCGTGCGTTTGTTTGTGTGTGTATATATGTATGTGTAGTCATATGGGACAGTGTCCAACATTATCACTCTTAGGGTGCTTTTGCCCAGGACAAGCAAAGAGCAACACTTGCATTGGAAATGCATGGCTAATTAAAATTCAGTGCCCTATACCTATAACCCTATAACTCCGGATCCACAAAAGATAGTCCCATTTTTGTTGTGTAAGAATCCTTTGATAGAGGAACTTTCTTCAAGAAAATCCGATAACTTGAATAACTGCCCACAAGGATGATTATGCTGGATGCTGTTCAAGCTTGAACTATTCTTACATGTCTTACGATTTTTTATGTCCTTGCGTGTGTGTGTGTGTGTGTGTGTGTGTGTGTATGTGTGCACGGACATTGCTGCATCACATATCAAAAGTGTACCTCTGCGCACACATGAATGTTAACCTTCTCATCTCATGTGTATCTGCACACACACTCACACATACACACACACATGTACATATAGCTTTCGATTCTAGTTCACCCTGACAAGAATGAAGATGACAAGGAGAGGGCACAGAAGGCATTTGATGGTATGCAGCAGTAATGTGGCACAGAGTGGCTATGTGAGGTTCTAGTTGCTCAGCACGCGAGATAAGATGTGCGGTGTCATGCAACAATTTTGAATGTGATTAAGTTGTGTTCATTCATGGGCATTGGTAAAATCTTTGAAGCTGTAGAATTGTTTGCTTAATCTCCTTCGTTCTGGTGAAGAGAGGTTGCTTGGTAACAAACATGTAGTTGGGGCCTTTGATGCTCCTGTGTGTAGTTGTTTGATATGTTTTCCTGGCGATGTCGATGGCTTGAAGTACCTTTCAGGAATTAAGAACCTATAAGTGTGACAGCTGTGATATGCACACATAATGCTAGTGACGGGATTAGGTAAATACGTGCCTTCATTTAGAGAGCAGTTTCTCTGTTGCTCATGCAGTTTTATGTATGTCTATTATATCTGCTTCAGTATATTCTCTCCCACCCCACCCCCTTCCTCCCAACATTCCCCTTTATTCCGTTGTACATTTCAGTATTTACATTTCTATTGGTATTCATATTATGGCCATCTATTAGCTATTTACAGGCAGACTTCCAGTACTTGTGTGACATCTAATAATGAATTAATTGGGAATGGGGAATGAAGTCATGGAGGAAAGGAGAATTAATTTTGTTTACAAATGAATGATTTGCAAGTGAAGTTTGACGTAGAGAGTGTTGTTCGGAAACTCCTCACTTGTGTAGACTGTAGTATTGGTGCGCTTGAGAACAGCTTCGAGCAGGACTCGAGGTGCACCTTCTTTGTATACAATATGCGTGTGCACAAAATGATTAGTGTATTCACTGCGAGGCATTTTAACCCACTTGTGTTGCAGATGCCAGTAGCATGGAGAGTAATTGGGGAGCTTACTGTGCATTGGGAGAGATGGGTAGGGGTCCCTGTCTGTGGGGGGTGACAATGAGCCGTCTGTCGTGGGTATATTTATTGATGGCTATATTTTGTTGATCGATATATTTTATTGATGACGGGTTGAACAAATCAATGCAACAATACAAGGGGCAAAAAAAGATTAATTAATAATCCAAAGTTTGATAATAACGTCAAAATGCGAGCGTTCAACTAGTATTGGAGTGATATGAGAGGAAATGTGTCCATGAGATGGTAGGAATTCCTATTTTGAAGACTACCTTTCGTAGTATCTGGGAATCATTGGGACTCTTTCAAAAAGGGGCCAATACATCATCTCCCAAGCACATGCACTGTGGGTTACTCCCACCACAGCTGGGGTTTGTTATCAAATACCTTAGAAACCAGTTGTCACCAAGGGTATGCCAAGGGTATTCCTGTGTGTTTGTCCTGGAGTAGCCAAACTGCTGTACATAGTGTGTGGGCGTCGGAACCTAAATACCTTACCATAGACTTGTTTGGGTGCATATGTGGTGGTATACTGTTATGGCTCCAAATGGCTGTAGTGGACTCCCAAGTACAGGCATTGCACTTAGTGATCTGCTCTACTTGGTATTTGTTTTCCCATTGGAAGAGCATCCATGGCTGCTTTTCGTTTGTAGGGTGAGAATGCAGCCCAAATCCAGCAATGCTGCTCTATAGGTCTTGGGAGGGAGGAGGTTGACAGGAGTGGCCAACGTGAGTGCATTTCTGGGGGTACATAAATGATTTAAAACATTTTATTAAAATAGCACAAAGTATGGCAGCACTGATTCCTTTGTGCCAGTTTGGCCGGACCCAGTGAGATGCCAAAGGAATGTGAACATGCAGCCAATAATGATACTCTGTTACCACTCATCAGTGGGCAATACCATTACATCACCTAACTGCTTACTCAACCAAACAATATCAATATCAGAATAAAAATGGTGACCAACAAAAATACTTTGCCCTCTCCTTCAGAAATATATAAACACCGTTACATTGTATGGCTCAGTATTTGGAGCAGGTGGCCAATGCTCTTTGTTCCACCTCACAACAGTCCCCTTCACAGCACAACAAGAAGGCATGCAATCGTTTGTTCATTACAATTGTCTTTTTTTTTTTACTACACTAAACAGCTGTGCACACTGCCTACAAGATGTTTGATAGTGAAGACCAGATGGAGTACTGCAAGGGAGTGGTGGAAGAGGCTCGGGCCAACATAGAGGAAAGGGTAAGGGAATGGAGGGGGCATTGACAAGGGAGCAGCTAAGGGGCTTCATTGGGGGCACTAATTATTGTCGCATGCGGCTGTTGTTGAATGGTGACCGTGAACGGGGGAGGTATGGAGAGAGGGCAGAGATGGGAGTCTAGACATGCGGTTGTTGTAATGCATCATTTATTTTGAGGATTGCTGACGCTGGCCATTGGATCACATATTGCTCGCGCCGTGTGTCTGTGTGGGTGGCTTAGTATCAATGATACTGTACTCATTATATGTGGTCTTGATGCTGTACACATGTATACACACACTCAGATGAAGGAGAAAAGGAAGGTAGCAAAGAAAAATGGTAAAGACAAGATTGAAGAAGATGACCCAGAAAAGGTGAGTCACACAATTTAATGGAAATTGACCTAAAAATGGCTGCTTTTACATTCAGTACAAGGAAGTATTTGGGAAAGCACTTACAAAGCTATTTGCAGACTATCACATTCGAAAGAAGCAGCTGGAAGAGCGAGAGCTCAATGAGAGGTAATGAAGTTCATGTTAACGATTGGTAACTATGGTGGCCCCTCAGGAAGCGCCAGAGAGAACAGGAAGAGGAGGAGGCAAACAAAGTGAAACGTGAGAAGGAATGGAAGCATGAATGGGAGGTGGGTGCAGCCAGACTAATCGTTGTAGGCTGGGTTAGGGCTGTGCTCAGTGTGCCATGTGTTTTGTGTATGTGTATGTATATGGTGTTGTCTAGTTTGTATTGTGTGTTTATAAAGTGTTAGGCTTGATATTTGAACAATTACTGTTATGTACAAACTGAAGTTGTCTTAACTTATAAACTATGCACAGCACAACTGTAGTAGATTCCCACATTGCATGTATTCAAAAAATAAATTGAAAACTCTCTAAAAGGTCCCTGTTTCTGATATACCATTAATATTGTAGTTGTATCTGAAGGTATGGAACCCATTTTTACTTGTGTAGCTATCATGTTTTGACATCCTAGTCCACCAGGAATAATAGGGTGGATAGCTGGAGATCCTTCCAGCAGAAAGGGAGTAAGAAGGAAAAGCATACTGGACTTAAGCCACCAAAACTGAAAACAGAGAAACGACCAGAATAGCTAACTTTTCTTGAACCATGTTTCTTTATCTGTGATATCTATGTTGTATGCATTTGACCTCTCAAATTCGTTCCACCTCCCCTGCACTAATATATCACACACATACACGTGAATGGTAGCCTACTGCACAGTTAAGTCATAACAACCAAAAAAAGGCTAACTGCCATTTACATGTAGAGGGGGGCCTTCACATATCAGTTGCATCTTACCAACCCATGTGAACTGTATGTGTTATGATGAGATGGTGGTATATTCAAATTCCATAGCACAAAATCTGCACAAGAATATTCTGGACACAAGTCTAGTACCCAAAGACTGCCAGCTGCTTGTTTATTTCTTGGAGCTGAGGCTTGGCATTCTCTTCTGCCTTCTTCTTCAGCAGCTGTAGCAAAGCATCAAGCAAGATTGTAATAGACACAGACATAGAGAAGTATATTGAACATACTGTCAATTGCTTCTTCTGCTTGTAGTACACTTCTGCTCTTGCCTTTCTCTTCTTCTCCAGAGTACTAATGATCTCCTAAGTTTAAATAGTGCAAATTACAGGGGCAGTTGGCTTAATGATTATAAAGTACTGAACATGTAGAATTGTATGCAGCATGGTGACCGAGATGGATACAATTGTTGATCCTCCCAGTGAATAGAGCGCCATTACATGATCTAACAAGACTTTAGCACATCAGTGACACAGAAGGCAACATCAGGGATGTGACTCTGAAGTCTTGTACCTCACTTTTCATACACAAACCCGGCAGTATTCCAATCCCATGCACAAATCTAGCACACGGACACGGCACTTGCCTGGTATTTCCATCCAACCTCGTGCGAGATGCGGCCAAGAACACAGAACTACATAAGAAAGCGAGATCAAAATCGTTCGCGCTTATTAAAACATTGTCTTACCCTCCTCCCTGGTTTCAGTTTCAAAATACGCAAAGCAGTAGGAACGACCACTCTCTTCTTCTTGTCATACGGTGGTGGAATACCGTCGAACACCTTGAGCCTCTTCAGCGCCTCAGCTCCCCTCTTCGTCTTGTGAGGAAGCATGCCCCTAACTGTTCTCCAGAAAATCCGACTAGGGGTTCTCAAGTGGAAGGGACCGCGACGAGGGTTAATGTTGCAGCGCTTGTCGAGAAACTTATGGTACTTGACTAGTTCGGGGAGAGGTGGGAAAATGAAGCATCTGACAGTGACCTACAACAGTGGCACATATGCTTACGTTTATTGCGATAGAAACTACCGCTGATGTTAATTGCCTCACATCGTACGACAACTACTCTTTGGCCTTTAGGTAAGGTCAGTTAGTTAACGCAATGCGTCGGGTATGGAGACTGACCTGAAAGTATGGTCTTAGCGATAACAGAAGCTAAACGACCAAGCAAATGACCTGACGCGTCAATAAGGATTTGCTGTAAACAATGAAAAGAGAGGAAGGCTTCGGTCACATCGTTGCTTTTGACTCTTTATATGATGATCGCAAAAACTAACTTATCCGCCACTTACCTTTTCAAATCCCATTTCTTGAAGAAACGTGGCGAGAAAGAAAGCACGTGCATCAAACGCCTATACGCATGCGCGTGGTTCAGCCCCTTCCAAAACATGGCCGGCGTGGCAAAGAAAAGAGCATGGGGCAGGTCACGACCGACCACAGATGTATTAACGACCCTTTTAGATAACACTGAGGTTGAGGAGTTGATCAGTACGACCGTACGTGAAGAAAAATCCAGCATGCATACTACTATCGATCTGCAACACCCAGAACTTATTTCGGACGATGACCTCATAAAGTCATTGGTACAAATGAAAGTGCCTATCCATAACCATGACAGCGGCGAGCCATCTAGAGAGCGCTTGATCCACCTGTTCAAACAACACGTGATCCCGAGGCCACAACGGGACAGGCACGGCACAGCACGAAAACGAAAACGCACCGGGGACTCGCAAATGGATGTCGAGGCGTCTTACGATTGGGAAAACAGCAAACTCGAGCCCGAATCAAGGAAAAGGTACGTTGCGTGTGTACTGCTTACACATAAGTTAAGCTCAAGCCCCGCCCTCTTCAGAAAACTCGATGTTGCAGAAATAGAAGTTGTCCTGGCAAAAAGGCAGGCTCCTCCCACCAGCATGTTTACGGCTTCCGGGCAACAGCCAATGGAGACCACTCTTTCGTCCACTCGTAGAATACATGTTGTGAAATTGAACCAGTCTGGGTGTGGAACCAATGTCACTGAAACCATCACAGCTGGTTTGTGTCATAAGTCTACGTCGCCACAAATTATCCACTCAGTATTCAAACAAGAGGTAAATGTGATGTGTACGTGTACTACCATCCGACTTACACATCGTGCCTTCAGCTGTGTTCCGCCATTGAGGGAGCGCAAGGTTCTCAGACCTCTAAAGAACAATTCAGAAAGCAAATGGTTACCTGGCCTTGATATCCAGTCTCTACAATCTGTGTTGGTCTGTTTTTCTGTTTGATTTTTGTCCCACTTGAGATGGCAAATTTCAAGTTATTCATGTCACTGTGTAATCATGCTACATATCCCTCGGATCCATGCTCCTGCACATGATTTGCACGTATATTCAGACACAACACACACGGACACACACACACACACGGACACACACACACACACACACACACACACACACACACACACACACGCTCACAAAATAGTGACCACTCCAGATCCTGCAAGGGGGTTGCCCCATACCCTCTTGATCCATCCAAGGCAGTAATACATACATGTACAGAAACCATGTTCACTAGTTAAATGAATTGAAAAACAAACAACATTTATAAGTGTATGGTATCAAAAAACAAAAACCAAAACACGCACTTTACATGCCCCCCCCCCCCCCCCCCCCCTTTTCACACAAATTCCCGGTGACGGTACTTCAAGTGTTTGTGGAGCAATGTGTGACTGTGTCTTCTGGCCCTCATCTCCACAAGTGAGGGCAGCCCCTTACCGTAGACTCCCCCTAGCCCCCTTGTCCCTTCTTCCCCCACCGCAGCATTGACAGCCGGCAGTGTGACCCCGCCCACCAAGCTGATCATGGGGGGTGGGTAGCTGTCCATGTCGATCACCAGCTCTGTTCCTGGGACGAGTTCCTGGGCAACCACCGGAGTGCCCTGCTGCATCGTGGTGGGCATGGAACCAGCCACGTAGACCAACAGCACGAGTGTCCAGGTGAGGAGGAGGCAGTCGTACACCAGAAGGAGGTATTCGGGGTCGCCCAGGTACAGTCCGACGTAGTGGGCATGGCTACCATGGAGGGTCGCCAAGGTGAAGTTGTGGGCGGAGGCGAGGAGCTGCCACCACACGAGGGCCATTGCAGCCTGCCTCTGGCTTGAGGTGAGATTGTCTGCCCATTGCCTGGTGACAGGCAGGACCTGTACGACAAGCAGCGCTGTGGAGTAAGAGACACAAAACCACTGCAGTCTTTAAATAGCCAGCATATAAGTTTGAGAACGTGACAACGTACAGTTATAGACCTCATGGCTGTAATCAATGGGGGCTAATTAATTTCATGACAAAAACAAAAATCTGCCCAGTTGTAGTAGAGCTACTACGCAACTTATGAGAACATCGTAACAGTATGTAATGCGCATCCTTTTTAAAAACTAAATGGAACGTTCTATACGAAAATGGGTCTTGTGGATTTCATTTTATAACTTAAATCGATATATCTTCCGTCATATGACCGCTATCGGGTTCCTATTTTTAACACAACATACCACATCATTACTATATGTGGAAATTCATTTTGGTGTCTTACACATGCGGGGTACCGACGTTTCAAGGTCCGATACCCCGTAGGGTTCAAAACGGCCACATCTTCAGGTAGGAGTGTCCAAATCGGTTCAAAATAGGTACCTATGTAGAAGGGTCCTACCGCTATTGATTTGTTCTGTTCGTTAATCTTTGCTTTATCCGTTATGGAGATACAAGTGTGCAAAGAAATTGCATATTTCCCGGGCGTTACGCGTCATTAACGTATTACGACTGGCTTCGACGTAATACGTTAATGGCGCGTAACACCCGGGAAATATGCAATTTCTTTGCACACTTGTATCTCCATAACGGATAAAGCAAAGATTAACGAACAGAACAAATCAATAGCGGTAGGACCCTTCTACATAGGTACCTATTTTGAACCGATTTGGACACTCCTACCTGAAGATGTGGCCGTTTTGAACCCTACGGGGTATCGGACCTTGTAACGTCGGTACCCCGCATGTGTAAGACACCAAAATGAATTTTCACATATAGTAATGGTGTGGTATGTTGTGTAAAAAATAGGAACCCGATAGCGTTAATATTACGGAAGATATATCGATTTAAATTTTATGTTATAAAATGAAATCCACAAGACCCATTTTCGTATAGAACGTTCCAAATATAATATGCTAGCCCCAAATTTTATTTTATTTTTGGGGAGGGGCTTAAGCCAGAGATAATCTCTGGCTACTCCCCCGGCCCCCCCCCCCCCCCCCCCCCCCCTTCTCTTACTACAGCTTGCTTCTTCCCAACTCACTGATCATAGCTTCTTCGATGATCCTAGGCACAGTGAGTGTACAAGAAAGTAACGCTCCGTGCCAGCGCGACCCGTTCTCCTCCGCTACATGCTGCCCGTTCTCCTCCGCCATATGTTGCGCGTGCCTCCACAGGCAGTACAGTGCCAGCATGCCGAAAGCCAAAGGTGCCGTAGCGGTAAGAACGACGAAGCGCACTCCTAGTGTCCCGGCTTGTCTCCTCCAGAGGTTCCACCATTCGCCTCTCGTAGACAGCAGGCGCCCAGAGAACTGGCAGCATCGGAGTACACACACAGTGCCAACGACACCCAGTGCGACGCATGCGCACACGTGGAGGTGTGAGTCTATTCTGCTTGAGTACCTTGTGAGGGGAAGGTCCAACGCGAGGAGCACCAGCGTGTAAAGGATTACTGCTGTGTAGTACGTGCGAAGGTTTCGAAGGGCCGCGTAGGAATGTCCATCTATTCAGCGTGATGGCGGTTAAAATTTTCGGGACAGACAAAAGAAGAAAAAAAAAAGGATATTGAGAAGAGTAGACGATAACACTCACTGTATGGTAATAATTCCTTCCATATGACCCTCATGGCTTTGAGGTTTTTAATTATCCGTGTTTCCGGTGTGAAACGCGGATACAGGTGCATACTGAAATTGAAACTGTGTAAGCGTAGTTTCTATTCCTGTATGAAGACGGCGGAGATATTGGCCCCAATTGGACCGATTTATGCAAAGGCCTGCAGATACGAAGTGCAGACACCTGATGTCATGTGGAACACTCGGCATGCATTGGCCACTGATCCTTCAAACACACACCTAACCAAGATACAGTACACTTTGCTGGTGTGAGGACAACTGGACTTGCTGGGACATCGCAAAACTAAATACAAAATGCATGAGAGGTTCCCATTCACCTCAATTTGGCCTGCCACGGATCATCATAGCGATTTATATATATTTCCACCAGCACCATATGCATGCATATCAATGAGTCCAACAGTGCTTGCATATTGGTCAGTATGTTGGTCAGTTCCTCTTCCTTGCTTCCTCCTCTTTCCTGTCACTTTTAATTACTTGATATGCATGTGGCAGCATATAATCAGCCATTAGGAGTAGTCGACTTCACTGTAAGTTTAGCTCATATGATAATCACTAGTATGTGTGCAAAGATTAAACACACTGGGCAAATGGTAGGGAAAAAGTAACTTGTCTTTAATAGTCAATAAATATATATGCCAAGATGTATTACAATATGCCAAGCAGGGTCTGTATACGTAGAATGTGTCTGTTTGCTGTACTTAAAGTTCACTGTGCCACCCTCCTCCGTTTTCTTCTTCCCAAAAAGTTCCCTTCCTGCGTCTTTGACTTTCACTTTTCAGCACACTTGGTGCAGAGGACGGTGCCATTGGACGCCTCGTAGAACGCTCCCTTGGCCACACTGACGCCACACTTGCTGCACGTGAAACACTCAAGGTGGTACGGCTGCTTGTTGTAGACAGTATGCTTCCCTGTGATGGGGTTTAGGCACGAGGCGCACTTTAGCCCAAACTCTGCCGCGCACTGCTGGCAGTAAGGTCTCCCTTCCTTCTCCTTCACCTTGCTCCCCCCGTCGAAACAGCACCCACATCCGGCGCACTTGAAGCAATCGGGGTGGTAGGCGCTCAAGCCATGCTGGATGGCCTTTCCGACAATCGGCTTGGTGCAGGCGGCGCACCTCCTGCTCACCTTCCCCACGTAGCACTTGCTGCACATCAGATCGTCGTCGTAGTCGTGGAACTGCCCGTCGATGAGCCAGTTGCGGCAGAGAATGCACCTGAAGCACTCTGCGTGCCAGCTCCGGGAGTTGTGGTTGAGGAAGCTCATGGCCTTGCTGATGCCCTTCTTGCACTTGTAGCACTGGGCCACGGGCTCCATGCACTCGTCGCACAGCAGCGAGTCGTTCACCTGGTAGTAGTGGCAGTGCTGGAGGTCCTTGCGGCACCTGTGGCACGCGAAGCAGGAGTCATGCCAGCTGTTGTCCCCGACCTTGACCCTCTTGTGCTTGAGTCCGATCGGCTTGGAGCACTTGTGGCAGAGGACTGCGTACTTGGAGTAGCAGGAGTTGCAGTAGATGCTGTCCTCGTGGGCGTCGTAGGGCTTGTCCTGGAGAGGCTCGTCGCACTTGGTGCAGCAGAAGTGCTCCTTGTGCCAATTCTTTCCCTCGGCGTGCGTAAAGGTGCTCGCAAATATCAGCTGTGGGCAAAATGAGGAAAAAACCCTGGCAAGGTGACTATCATTCTGGCATGTAGCTACTTAGGTATTCTCACTCACATTATAATAAATGACTTGTTGCATTCTATTTGGAACATTAACTACGAAGACTCTAGGGGCCAACCCTATTGTACTACTCTTAGTACTCTAGCACGCACATTACTACATCTTCGATGGCCCGGCTATTCCCCTGGGAGAAACCGTGCACATAACTCCCCTTCAATTTTTGTGGGGGCACACCTCATCACATCCGGCACATCGCTTGACATACAGCTCTCCATGGTGACGACCACAGTACACAGCCTGCTGGTCGCTCGCGAAATAGATGAGGTCAGCGAGCAGCTCCTTGCACTCAGCACACTTGAAGCAGCGAGGGTGCCACACCTTGTCAGGTCCAAGCCTATCTGCAACCACATGCACCTCTCCCAGTGAGATATCCATGGAACACCCGGCACATATCTGGGGACCAAAAGGTTAGAAACACAAACATATCAATAAACAACGTCAATCCAAAACACAATATTTGGTAAGGGTGTGGCAGTAGGGGCATTTTGCCTTGGACTGGACAGGGTGAAAGGAGGGGGAATAGGTAAGCAACGTTAACACTACTATGCATAACAGTGTGTGGGTGGCCCAGGATTTAAGATGGCAGCTGCTTTGCAGCCTACCTCTGTTCATCGTGCATTTTGACAGTAACAGAGGTTGCAGCATGTACCAGTGTGTTGGATTTAAGATAATGTTTAGATCGATGAGGTCCTCGTTTGAATTGATTGAGGAGGTCCCATAAACTAAATTATTAATAATTCGATTAAACATCTGTACCTTTGCATCTACTGATGTAGCACTCACGCGACCTCTCCCTTCGCTCTGGCTGCGTCGTTTTTCGGCAAATTTGATAAGTCGACGCTTTTCCAAGTCTGTCATCTGGTGACAGGCGCCAGAATCGAAATCATAGGCCGGTAATTGCGTTGTGTACTGCTGGATCCGCCACAACGCCCCCGGAGTGCCCTTCGCGGGGACGTACTCGTCGGGAAGAGACTTCATGTAGAGCTCAACCTACACACACACACACACACACACACACACACACACACACACACACACACACACACACACACACACACACACACACACACACACACACACACGCACACACAAATACACACACACACGCACACGTACACACACAAATAACACACACGTACACGCACACATACACGCACACATACACACACACACGCACGCACACACATACAGTGACACACAGTACAATCATTGGCGCCCAATCATTCAGACGCCAACCAACGTACCAGTTCGGCGTTAGCATCAGGAGGAAACCAGTCGTATTTCTGCATCACCTTGGATAAGTTGGATTCGTCATGAGTATCTTTTAGAGTCAGTGACTTCACTGTAGCCACGTCAGGCTGATATCCGATGTGTAAGCTCATGGGACACTCGCAGGAGAGGCACTTCTTGCTGGATGCATCGGCGAGAGGGAGCGGTTCGATTGCTATCAATCACAATAAACAGCCTGGCTTACCGCCAGAGGTGCGGCATCCAACCTGGACATTGGCTCTGACATTGGCGGCACGGGCAGGTCTGCGAGATTTCGAAGCCTTGCATCTTTGGGCGGATTACAAAGCTAAAACCACAATTATCGTTTTTGTTATTAAATTATTTATTAAAAGTTGTGCTGGCAAATTGGTTATTGAAATTGACCGTATAACTATGAAATGTCTGACACCCCCAACAGAGAGTTATAGAAAAGCAGTTGAGCAGTTTGAAAGTAATCATTGAGACTGATGAGACAGTTCGCTGGTTTGCGGGTGAGGCATTCAGTCGCAGCCTTATTGACAGCAGTGTGCACAAAGCGACCAACACGGTCGGCTCTACAGCAGCATTCAAAGCGGCCAGTGTGTGGGACGCTCTTTTGAACCGCATGAAAACGGGTGACAGCGAGAACACGTTCCGATTAATTCTCGAGATATTTGGGCAGGAAACGTCCATGAAATACGTTGTTGAAAAGCTACAAGAAGGATTGAGTTCGGAGATCGACGCGTGTAACAGCGCTGAACGCAACAAGCCTGCACCTGTCAGATCAGCATACGGAATGGACGCCGGAAGCAAATGCCTCACAAGCCCTAGCAATCTGATTGCACCCGTTCGATCGCTTCATCAAGATGTAGAAACCACAAGTACTGCTGACAGTGGTCGAGCAGCATCTCCGCACATATTTCTAAATAACGAAGTAGGCATTCAAGAGGAGCAGCCTTCAGCTACTGCACAACTCGTGACCCCACAACAAGCTCAGACGCTGTATGATAATTTTGACAGGGCCATTGAGCAGATCAAATTGGCTCAAATTGCTGCTGCCACTAAGGACGAGGAAATAAGTGCACTGAAGCTTAAATACGAAGAAAAGTGCAAGGAAGTGAAGCAATTGACAAGTAAACTGGAGCAGTCCCATCAGGAGAAACAACAACTGTGTGAAAAGATTTTCCAACTTGAGAAGAAGGTTGATTATTTGGAGGCTGAAGTTGGTGGTCTTAAATCAAGAGTGAAAGTACTTGAAGAGTATATCAAGGACAAGGAGGTTGAGAAGGAAAGACTGTTAAAAGAAAAGGCTATGATGGAAACTGAGCTAGTGAAAAAAGAACTTGACTTAAGCAGAAGTGAGGTAGAAAAGGAGCGGCTGAAAAGAGAAGCAGCTGAGAACCAGAGTCGGATAGCTGTGTTCCAGGCAAAAGAAGAAATTCGGAAACAAAGCCTTGATCACGAAGCTGAAATAGAATCACTTCGGAGACAGCTTAGTGAGCATAGTCTGTGTAATGAAGTTGAAATTCTTCGACAGCAGAGCACAGATAAGGACATTGAAATCCAATCACTGCGAACTGAATTGCAGGTTATAAAGAGTCAATCATCATAACTACCCTAGGTGTCTGATTTTCTTGTTGTACATTTTGTTTTGTTGCATTGTACCATGCTGTGACAAGAGTCAGGGGACAGATAGCCACCCCTTGTGTAGGACAGGTTTGGTACAGAGCTCCAACTGCATGAACCAGTTTAGTCTTTGTAAATATGCCTTGTGAATGAGTTGCTTGTCATGTCGGCTAGTGACCTTGGTTGGCTAGCTACAGACAGTCCTGAATTCTGTTTTCTGGGGCTCAGGGTGTAAAAATGGAACGAAAAATAAACTATAGGCAAAATATAAAGAGCTGCCACTTAGGAAATGACAAGAGCATTGCATGGGCACTAGTGGAGTAGTTAGGATCCTGGAGCACAGCATGGGCACTAGTGGATCCTGGTGCACAGCATGGGCACTAGTGGATCCTGGTGTACAGCATGGGCACTAGTGGATCCTGGTGCACAGCATGGACACTAGTGGATCCTGGAGCACAGCCATGGGCACTAGTGGATCCTGGAGCACAGCATGGGCACTAGTGGATCCTGGAGCACAGCATGGGCACTAGTGGATCCTGGAGCACGGCATGGGCACTAGTGGATCCTGGAGCACAGCATGGGCACTAGTGGATCCTGGAGCACAGCATGGGCACTAGTGGATCCTGGAGCACAGCATGGGCACTAGTGGATCCTGGAGCACAGCATGGGCAGAGTATAGTCTTGTGGACAACATAGTCAGGTGAGCATGGATATATCCATTTCAACAAAACATTGCATTTCATTTTAGCAGCACAATGTTGGCAATCAAGACATAAACAAAACAGTGAGCATTAAAATTTAAATGGGAGGACAAAGAAAGTATAATTTTGCCACTATGGCAGTCTTGTTCTCTTTCCTGTCAATTGTTTTGAAGGTTTAGTCTGAATACTTTAATAAAACTATATCATTCTGGTGCCAACTTTATGCCTGGAAAAATTAATAGAAGTAAGCCAAAAGTGTGGCTGATTTTTCACTGCAACAGCACATACATAATAGGGCCAGAACACAGCGTTATATGTTTCCTATTCCACACGAGCATTTTTGTGTGAAGAATTCGTAAATTTGCCCCAAAATAATTAAATAAATAAAAAGACACACGGCAAAACAACAACAACAACAACAAAAACAAAAACAAAAAACAAAACAAATGCAAAATACAGGGGAAAACCTTTGGTGTGCATTTTTTTTTGAATTGACGAAGCTTATATACATCTCTTGTGCCAATAATGTAAGAGTGTCTCAACTTCAGCAGTGAACCCATCTGCCTCAAACAAGTAAGCAGTCAAGGTGTCAAATTCTGCACAACAAAAACAGGTCCACTGTACTTCTCAGCCCTAAAGTGACACACAATTTTCTTTACTCCTCCCACCCCATCCCAACCCCCAAAACAAAAAAATGGAATACAATTATCACCCCTACACCACACACCTACCACCCTGCAAAAACAATAAATTCCCATCTCAAGTAGATGCAGGGCTAGAATAGCATGTATTCACATGCATTCTCTGCTCTACCTTCCTAGCTATTATTAGCTACTACATCATAGTAGGGAAGTTGCTATTTTTACCATTCTGGAGACCACACATGTAAGTACATATATGTCCCTGTCCTGTGTTCTATTATGGTATAGACTTGTGTTAAATTAAGAACAGCATGGTTTAACTCAGGCTAGACTTAATTTAGGAATAAGCATTAATGAGGTGCGGTTGTAGCTGTCAATGCAGCTAGGTTTGTGGTGTGCCCACACCGAGATTGTGAGACAAAAAGCTCAGCTTATCTTGTACAAAATGATATATAGATACAAGACACCAGCACACATATACCAAAGTGGCTCAGCCATCAACACTACCAGGCAGCTGGATCAGGTGAGGATGGCCTGAGCATTACCACTCATTAGGGTCAGGCTTAGTCTGCTTGACAGCTCCTGTCTCACCCCAACTTCACTGGAGGCTGAGCCCATGGGCAACCCCCTGCATGTGCACTCGAAGTTTCAAGAGCCTTTCATTTCCAAATACACCGTAAGGTCTCTACAGCCAGGAAAATGCACTCCCACCCAAGTTCATAACATTTTGGACCATTCTTAGCCATCGTTTAGGTCTGCCTACTGAGCTGCTCCCACAGTTGTGCTTGCTACAAGAATTAAACTTGGGTTGAGCAGATGCACAACAGTGATGTCACATGCTGCAGCTTTGCCCATAGACAATGACGTGACCAGCAGGATGCCGCAGGCAGGTTCGAGAGTGTGGTTGTCCATACCACCTCCCTTTCAAGCTCTGGAGAAAGCAGAGTACAACAAAAACATTCAATCTCAGAATGTTGTGTGGCAACAATCATGTGGTCCTCGTTTGAATGTGGTGGCATACTTCTTGAATGAGGGCCACACAAAGAACAAGTGGCTCCATCTTCATAAAGAGGGAGGCCCGGCCACCATTTAATCGGACAGCGATAAGCCCAGACCTGGAGATGGGGATACCTTTAGCCAATCAGGGGCTCCTGAGGCTGACACTGCCAAAAGCCTCCATGTGATAGCAGGTGGAGACCTCTACCAAAGGACTGCTTGGCTCAAGGACTGTAACAAGTGAGACCTGCTTAAGCCATAAGGGCAGTTGGCATGGAGTGCAGGGTAGAAAGAGCTTGAGAGCTATTCAATCGCTCTGTCCCTACAAGCATGCCCTGCACTGCTCCTAGAGGCACATAAGGAAGCAAAGGAAGCAGTCAGTGTATGCCACTCTAGAGAACACAACCCCAACCCTCTTCAGCTGAACCTCAGACCACACTCCTCAAAGCAACATCTAGTCAGAGGTAAAACCACAAGGTCGGAAGGAGTGCTCTGGGTCAAGTGAACCACTGTACACTCCACACATGCGCAATAATGTGACGGCTACCTGAGGATTGTTCAACTTGAGAAGTAGTAGGAGTAGTTTCTGAGCCTTCAACCGCTTCTCCTCAACAAAGGCAGAACAATGCTGTACGTCACCAATAGGAGCCCCCAAGATAACAAGATTAGGAACATGTGAGTGTTTGGTGATTTGAGATGGAAAGAACTGCTCACTGACTAACTCCCCATCCTTGATAAGAACATTGAAGTTCTGTGGACTAAACAGCTTGAATTTGACTAGGTTGAGATGTATGTGCAGGGAGCTGTGCCAATGAGGACACAGGGTGCATTCATTACCCAACCCACCCCCAAAAATCAGCACATCTTTTTTTGTCTTTCTAGATGTTCACACATCAACCAACCCCCCTCCCTCTCAGAATGATTGATCACCTGCAATAATGGTTATGTAACAATTCCACATTTTCCATATATTACTAAACATACCTGCACACTACAGTGAATCTAGAGTGTAGAGGCCAAGGGAGATGTGCCCCTCCCACTTCAGCTAGGAGTCTGTGGGAACACTGTAAGCTGTTTGATGTTTGACCCCACTTGGTACACTATCACACTTCCCACCAATAACTGCCCAATTGAGAATATTCACATGTTTTTGGTATATTACAAAACACCATATTAGTGACTAGTAGTTAATTCATTGTAAAACTATCTTAAGAGGCTGGTCTTCAAGAAGTTGGACCAGGTGGTTGATGATGTGACCATCCTTGCTAGTTCAACCTCGTGCATCGTCTCGTCACTGTTCACGGAGGACCTGAAACACAGGGCACAGTGTATTGTTGCTCATCCCGTAAGCACCACACATGCCCTCCCCCCTCCCACACCTCTTCAACGAGCAATGGTTAATTTTATTTTTGTCGATGTTGACCAGTGGATTTTTTTATATTTATGAGGCATTTAGTAGTATCTGTGACAATGCAGATTTCATCTGACTCCATGAGGCCCCTTGTTTCTATAGAAATTAAGCTGGAGACAGCTATTAGATATTTTAGTGGCAATGCTTTTGGATGTCCACAGCTGTCATTCAATGGTCTTCATACCCACCTGCATCCACATGTGCAATGGAAATGGAATTATCTCCTGTCTACAAATTGTAATCTTTTGGAGACTTGGAATTGCATATAGACACGGTATTACTCTGCCAGTGGGCTTTAGTGCCACATAAGCAGATACCTGTATATGTGTGAAAACGTGGAGCTTTAACATAATCATTATTGCAGGTGATCAATCATTCTCAAGTTGAAAGGGGAATTGGTTTCATTTATTCACACTGTAAGGAATAATAATTAATGCTAATCACTTTTGATCAATAAAAATATCCAGCTTTTTGGCTATGTATTATTCTCATTGCTGTACGAGGATTTCTGAAGTAGTGCCATGGATGGATGAAGACTAAACATTTGGCAGGTAGGTTTACAAATCAGCCAACATGTTGATTGATGCAAAGAAGAATCTGCTTTTAAGCTTCAACTAGATGTGACAAGCAGATAACAAATTAAGTATAAAGGATTTCAAAAATATCAGTACAAGTCAAATACAGAGGTGGGCACGATGGTAGAACTCAACAAATACATTACGCAGATGATTGTGACGAGTGACGACACCTGTTTTACAGGACAACGGAGGTAGCCACCTGTACTTTGTACTCAAGCTCACAATGATTTTTTCACACTGCACTAGACAGCCTGCATAATGACCTCAGTGCTGTATGTACCACATTTCATAATTGCATTAAACCCCAGTGGTTGAAAAGCAACAGATAGTATGCGTACATGTAACCAGCAAAGTAAAAAGTCACGGCATGCAGTCACTCTTAGAAAAGCCTACAAGTATGAGCTCTGCAAATCTCTACCACACACATGCACATGGCTCTATGTATGTATAGCTGCATGCCTACAACTTTGTCTCCCCTCCCCCTCCCCCTCCCCCCCACCCTCGCACACTCTAATCGTATGCCCCAACGTATGTATGCCAGTGTGCCCTGATGTATGCCCATTGCAAGGCTTGGCCAAATACATGGTACATGTACCTTGCCTTCCCATAAAGTATAGGGAGAAAACTGATATAGTATACATAGCACAGCACAGTGAGCAAGCTAAATAAACTACAAAGGTGTTTAGTCCTGCACATACACACATGCATAGGCACACACAAGGTGTACACTTACATGACTTGCTGCCATATCCAATGATATCCTCTGTAGAAGAGAGATAGCTCTGATTGCCATAGCTATCAGACCTGCAGGATATACATGTGTACAGAGGTCTGGTATGTATGGGATCTGGCATATATTGTAGTCTATATAATCTATGGATCTGGTATGTACAGGAAGTGGACTACAGGGAAATTTTTTTAATAGGTGCTGTACCAGCAATACATGTTAACTATGTGTGGATGTTGGAGAGGGGGCCGGGGGGGGTGGGGGGGGGGGGGGGATGTAACATAATGTGCCTTGAGTCACACCTATACCACTAGATGTGGCTGCATATGGTAAACTGCTCATTCAGAGGCAAGGTTTAGTACAGCGGCAAGGCCGCCCCAAAGCGTACCACAGACAGGCCTGTTGGAAGCAATTGAAGAGTGGTCAGGCCAGCAGAGAGCAGGGGAAGGGTTGGAGGAAGAGGGGCAACCAGTCTCCTGCCCTCCCCCAGAAGCCAATTTACACATTTCTTGCAATCTGAGAGGCATTATTTGGGTCAGGGTGATAGGAAAAGCACAAAAAATGAATGAATTGTCTGTCAATGTCAATTTAATTTTGTGCCACTGAAATTTTGCCCTTAATATTCAAGTTGAACTTGGCTACTTCATTAGGCTTTTTGCTATCTGGTAACAGAGAATTTTGGTCAATTTGCTGCAAACCAGGAGTTGACTATATACATACCAAGCCAGATAATTATTAAATCTGTAATAATAAACGTATAAGCCTATGTAATAACTAATGGAACCAATAAATATACACCTTTTCATACTGCATTGCGGTGAAAAGTGGTCAGATCATGGCCCGAAAACCTGACCCATTCCAACGGCCCTGTACCGTGATGGATGCCAGTGATATATGGGATCGTTTCCGCGAAAAGAGACCTAACACATAAATTATAAAATTTCCATTACGCGCAATAGAAGTGTAATGCTTGCGTTGAAATGTATGGCTAATTAAAAATTTCAGAGCCTTACAACTCCATGACAGATACTCCGATTCTCAGTGCGTAAGAAGCAATGATAGAGAAAAGGCTGCGGCTAACCACATCCATCCAATTTTTAAGTGTATAGCTACGGGCTAGGGAAAGCAAATAGTATATGGGATCGTTTCCGTGAAAAGGGATCTAAGGTTTTTTCAAGATTTCAAATCATTTGAAGTCTGAGATGTCCCCTACACTCACTTGTGTTTATCTGATGGGGAGGAGGGCATGGCAAGTATATGATAAATTCTGTGGGGAGCCTGTGGTCCCCATTCCCCCCAGGCATCAGAATGTCACAGACTGAGTTTGGAGTAAGAAGATAAAGAATAAATAAATAGGAAACTTACACAAAGGACCAGGGAAATAGAGACTTTTTCTTTGCCATGCTACCATGAGGTTTGACTACACAACTGTGCATGCATAGCACCCTATCACCTGTTAATCCATTAACCTTCGTTTTAAAGTACATGCACTACAAAAACTGCATGTGTTCTAATCGTTACAATAAACATCCACCTTTTTTTCACATGGATCAAATGGTATTGCTTTCTTTGATGTACCACCTTAGACTAGTTAGTTATTATAAAGTGCTGTACATTATTAATAGCCTTTATTCTAGAATATTGGATGGCATTCAAAAATCATACTCTGTCATTCTATACATGGACAAAAGCAATTGAATCTTAGAATCTGAAATGTTTTTACAACTTTGGTGACTTTGTTCATCCCATCTTCTTGTTCGAACCCAAATGCATTAGGCTATTCAATATTTAATGATGATCGTACAGGGGGATGGGATGAACACCACAATAAATCACCCAGGACAATTAATAAATTCCCTGATATCAAAGCTAACTAACGTTGATAACATGTATCATTCATCCCATCTGTATGTCATTACATGGAATAGCTAATCCATTATCCGAACGCCCTTCTCCAAAAGCCTTGTCAATGTGTGGGTGCGTGCGTATGTATGTGCGTGTGCATGTGCATGTACGTGTATGTGCGTGTCACAAAGGGCGGATTGCGTTTGTCTACATGCGAGTGTATATATATATGCGTGTGTAAGTGTATGCGTGTGTATTTGCATGTCACACGCACGCACACACAATAAGAGTGGATTTAAAGTTAGGTAGTATGCATATACAAGCCTTCTTATAGGCATACATGCATAAACGCAAGCGTACACAGTAATACGTACTATAGTACTGACCTTTTGTATGAAAAAAAAAAAACGTAGAGATCATGAACGCTCTCCACTTTGAGTCTTAGATATAAATATCTTGCAGAAATTATAAACTGAACTGTTATTGTTACTTGCGTCAACACTGCTGTTTGCGGCCCAATGTTTTGTGGACACTAGTTCTTTTTTCCAAAAAATTGAAATGATGATGTTATGCCCTTAACAACGACCTTAACAACCGAAGACCTTCACTCAAAAGCAGCGATGGGCTAATCGCCATTTCAAGGAAAGGAACACTATTTGTGTTGCAAACCACGAGGCGTAGTCAAATTGCTACGGCAAGCTACGAGCCTTGAAAGCGGGTTGGTCTTTGCGTACCTCTTCGATACAAAAGCGATTCTCCACGCCTGCGACAATCAGAAAGCAGACATAAAGGTTTGTTCGTAAAGGGAACTAAAGGTACTAATAGATATTAGCATTGGTTTGTAGCCACAGTTTTTTTTTTGACAGCGATCAAATGTACTAAAAGTTAGTACACTATACCGGCCTGCGCGGGAGTATCGTCTGATGTTTATGTGTTTGGTTACTAGCCTACTGTGGGATTGCCGCACGTTATGTGGGGCAATGAACAGAAGTTTTTCTTTCATAATTGAGAGCAACTGCTGGACCTTATCTGGCATAGAATGGTGGGTCCTTTGTAGCACGGGCATGTATTGATTCGGCCCCTTGTTCTCCAAGGAGGTCAATCCGACATGCCATTCCTTTGCCCAAGGGATTGTATGGTCCTCCAATAGATGCATTTCGGTGAAATGGAGGAATCGGGTAAAGAAGCTTTGAAGTTTCCCATGAACTGTGGTATTGCTCTGGATTAGTTGAAGCCATGCAGTCTTTTCAGGACCCTTAATTGATGCCATGGCATCAATTAAGGGTCCTGAAAAGACTGGCTTCAACTAGTCCAGAGTCACCAATACAACCACAACATAAAGCCAGCACCACCCTTGATATAGACATTATTGAAGGACATAATGGTGAATTGTGTGAGGTGCAAGAGGGACGTTAGGGCAGGTGACTATGATACGCATGAGTGCAGTACTCTACCTACCAAAGTGGAGTGAAGATGCGCATCTTCACCTCCACTTTGGTAGGTAGAGTACTGCACTCATGCATATCATAGTCACGTCCCTCTTGCACCTCACACATTTCACCATTATGTCCTTCAAATAATGTCTATATCAAGGGTGGTGCTGGCTTTAGCTGTTGTGGTTGTATTGGTGACTCCATGAAACAGCAAGGCCACTTCACCTCACTGCAGTTAAAGAACAGAAAGCAATGGACTAAGCAATCGGTACAAACCATGCAGTGCTCTACATGATATAGCTCCAGAGGTATAGACACAGTAAGATAGGACATTGCAATTGTTCTATGATAGCAGGGTTGTTTGTGTTTGAAAGTGTCTGATGATATAGTGAGTATAGCATGCATTGGTGGGCTATCTTCCTACTTTTGGAAACAATGTTATGAGGGCTGTTTTTGTTGGATGGCCTGTTGTGGGAGTGAGATTCACAAGTATGTGGGATTGCAGATCTAAATAAAGATACATATGTATCAACTTGTTCAGACATGTTTGGTAATCTGTCAAACCTTGCCATCCTCAGCAGTGTGTTTCTTCCACTCATAAAGAGTTGTACTAACTGTTCGATCCATAACTTGTTTGCATCGATAACAGAATTTGAGTGGGTGAATGTTGACAGCATCATTGTGAGTATGAATGCCAAATACTGAGTGTAAATCTGCTGCAAACTCTGTGCATTGGTATGACCACCTTGATTTCTTATCCCTAGGTGCCACAAGCAAGTGACCACACACCCTGCATCGAGGCAAAAAATATGTTTTCACCACAGTAAAACAGGTGTATGTATAGTGGACCAGAATCTGTTGCTGAAATCTATCACGAATCAAGATTTATAGCTTATGGAATACTGTAATTAGGTCCGGAAAAATCACTTGTCTACGGAAAGCACTATTTTGCCTCCAGGAACCAATATTTTTTTTTTAATTTTTTTAATCTAATGACAGAGGATACTGAGCAGCAAGTTTCCGTTGCCGCAAGTGAAGTATCGTATTGGACTAGTTAGTAAAATCAAGTATAGTCTGTACATTATTAATAGCCCTAATAAAAAAACGGATCACCAATAATTCACAGAAAAATCACATTTTATCTTTCTAAATATGCACAACAGAAATCATGCAATTGAGTTTCAGAAACAAAAACAAAAAATGTAACTTTTACAACTTTGGTGACCACTCATTTTCCATATGAAGTTGTTTCCTTTTGCCGTGAATGAAATACTACGTGTATGAGCCTACTTGAAACGAAATGGTCGCCATAAATACGGGTATGGTGTGCAGGTTTTCAGTTTTTGCTTTTATCGACTTTAGCCTCCTCTAAGGTGCGCCAACTAAAATCCTCACGCTCTCCGTGGCGATGTCTGCATGCATACGCACAACACGTAGTGGCCATTGAGAACCTGTTGCCACCTCTGACATGAATTACTCATAATGATTGATAAACATCATCATATGAGGGCAATACACGGCATTACGACGTCATCAACCCTTACAAGGTAAACGTACAACTTGCCGAAACGTATTCATCCGTGCGAGTCTCTGATAAAGAATGGCTGAGAAGATGTCTGAGGAGGGTAAGCTAGATTACCTGCGCTATTTTGTATCCTGAACGCATATACGTGTAAGGCCCTGTAAAGATGTGAGGCGTTAATTACTTCTCGAAGTGATGCATACAAGTTTTAGTGGTAGTACTTTTTGATACCTCCTAGTGACGTTGGTAGCCTACCAAAGTCGTCAGATGACTGGAGTGCAGTGGGGTCATCTGGCTGTCATGATTTGTGAGGGAATGGTTTTAAAAACTAATTGGATACCTCAAATTACACAAGCGCTAGCTATATGTGAATTGGCCTAGCTATACCATTTGTTTTTGATTCGATTGAGCGGCCTGTGCGCATACCACCATCAAATTGTTACCATACATGTACATGGTACTACCATCTATGATCACCTTATATACCGTATAGCGGGTAATTTTCGTGGGGTTAAATTTTCGTGTTTTTTTTAATCTACAAGTGCCGAGAGTTACCTAACGTTCTCGTTGGGTATACCTAACACACACTCTATTAGGTTTACCTAACAATGTTCGATTGGCACTGATTTTTGGGGCGGTTAATGTTACGTGTCTAAACGCATCGGGAAAGTATGTTTGACAAAGCCAATACAAACCTGTCGGGCGTGGGATTGGCTCAAAAAACGTTATGTTTACCTAACGAACGTATAGTTTACCTAACGCCGGGAACTAATTGCAAATGTTCGTTAAATTTGCGTGGTTTTAATCTACAAGTGCCGGGCGGCGCCCGGCACTTGTAGATTAAAACCACGCAAATTTAACGAACATTTGCAATTAGTTTGGTTCTTGTCACGCCCATAAACACATGCACGCTATACGTACGCGTATCGTTAGGACTCCGGCTGTTTTTTTGTGAAAGACTAAAATCTAAAACGCCCTATAGCCTTCGCTATTTCAAGAGACAAAATACATCTGAATTGCCTGATCCTCATGGCCCATTTGCACAATCTATACCGTTCATACTTTCTAAGAAGTCAGCCAATTTTACCTGAGAATGCACGCACAAGGGTAGGTGTGTCCATGGGCGTGACGTCATTAAAATTTGTTCACGACCACGGTTTCGTCGTTCAAAATTTAATTTGCGTAACGTATCGATCGTGTTGTACTCGCAAATACCAGGGCGCCGCTGCAGACGAAAAATTCAACTCTTTTGTGGCACTATCAAGGAAGAGCGCATGCAACCAAAAACAGTACACACTATGACAGTTTCGCAGGCACGACGGGAGTACTGTGTAAAGAGAAAGCCTGGATGCAAAGGAAGATGGGTGCGAAAGAGATTCCGTTGGTACGCCTGCGCCTAATTACTCGGTTCTTGTGCCATCAGATCTGCACCTCCTCACCTTTCCCGGCGCGTATCCAACATTTTATGTGGGGAGGGGGGCGGCGAGCGGGTTGCACGTAATTCTATCTAATGGCTTTTAGTTTAAAGTACACTTAACTTTGTTTGGAGGAGGGTTATGTAGTTTTGTTGACTTTTTTTTGCGGTTCTATTGTCTTGTGTTTGTCACAGCCATTTGCGGCCAGGCATTAGGTTTCAATTAGAACTATACCGTAAATGGGTAAGAAATAATTATAGTCATACCGTGCTCCAACATACAAGATAATTACTTCCCTCGCTAACCCTGTGTATGCAGATACTAATATTCCACATACACAAGCGGTCTATTACATTTCTTACAAACGTGCAACAGCTTTCTAGACCAATATTTGATCGTGTCGCGGATGAACAGTGAATTAGACAGGGCGATTACAGTAGCATTTCAGAGCTTAGGCTACCCCGATCTTCGGCCTCAGCAGCGAGAAGCTGTGAAGTCGTTTATCGAAGGGTACGACAGCTTGCCGACTGATGGGGGGAAGTCGCTATGCGTTGCGATTTTCCCATACGTATTGGACGAACTGTTGCACCGAATCAGTAGCACTGTGATCGCTGTGTCTCCACTGATTGAAAGATCAAGTAGGTTTACTGGCTGCATGAGGCTTTTGTCGTTCTCAGGTTTCATCCCTAGCGTCAAAAGGGTTAACTGCTACGTGTGTAGCGGGTAGAACTAGTCAAGACCTCTATATGTGATGGCACACGTCGTTCTTCTCTCATGCATGTGACGTCACGGAAGAATGACTTAATTCATCCGCCATTTTGAGTGGCAAACGCAAGTTTTGGATTTAAAATGGTCAAGAGTTGTTGCGCTTTTGATTGCAAAAATCGGAGTCAGAAAGGATGCAGTTTGATCTTCTATAGATTTCCTACTGACTCTTGTAGGCGTAGCAAGTGGATCGCTGCTGTACGAAGAGAAAATTGGCAACCCAGTCAATTTTCATAGCTGTGTAGTATGCATTTTATCAGTGGAAAAAAGAGCGATGACCCACTCTCATCACACTATGTTCCAAGTGTTTTCAGCTTTGTGAGTAGTCCTACAAAACAGAAGGCAGAACAATCATTGAAGAGATACGAACAAAGACAACACTTGAAAAAGATTCGAATAGAGTACTCCAAGAATGAAGTTGCTGCTGAACCATCACTGGAGAATGAGATGTCTGCTGAACCATCACTGGAGAATGAAGTTGCTTCTGATCCATCACTGGTGAATGAGAGTGCTGCTGCTATATCACCAGCAAGTGAAGGGAATACAAAGGTTGTAGCGACGCAGACAGACGTGTTGTCTGATGTGCTCACAACTATGAAACATACGCACAGTGATAGAAAGGATGCTGGGGTGATGACTGAAATGTTGGGACGTTATGTTGAGGCACTTCAAGAAGAAGGGCTTGAGAGTGCCAAGAGGAGTGCAGCATTGAAATGTGAAGCAGTGGGCCATCCATGGCCACAGGATGCCTTACAATGAGAGTCCATTTCTACACTGGTCTTCCATCATATCGTACATTGATAGTCATTTTCAACTTTGTGTTGAATAACAGGAGTTTTTGTTTTGAAGGCTTTATGGCTACACTAATGAAACTACGACTGAATCTACGTGATTAGGATCTTGCATACAGGCTTGGGATGCATCAAACCACCATTTTGCGTAATTTCAGAAGATGGATAGATGCCATGTATATTCAATTGAAACCCCTGAAACGTCGGACATTAGCATTATTGATAAAATTGTGACTATATGTAGCTGTCAGTCTGTTGTTCCTTTTGACTGATGAATGCTAAATGTGTTTCAGTAACCATGCATTGCAAACTACACACATCATTCATACATACATACACCTACAGTCAGGACATAGCCATTCACCACTAGAGATTTCAGGTAGGTCTAGGCAATCGATGTGAAACCACTGAATAGCGCATCCTTCATTGTCACATCCAATCATAGTTCCCCACTCTTCTGTCTGGCAATAACACCACTTCTCACAACTATTCTCTTCTAATGGATCATCAGTGGTACATGTAGTTGTCGAATTAGGAGGAGCGGCAGCTGTGAACTAAACAGTGGAGTTTTAGTGTACCATTTACCAACTAGCTCAGGAAACACTTCAGCTTTGAAAAATAACATGGCCTTGGCAATTGCAGAGTCAATAAAATGTTCATCAAGGACAATCCGAAGAACAACCATGTCATGTGGCCTCCAAACAATAAAATCACAGTACTCAGTTTGACACAACTTCATTTGCAATTGAACTTGGTAATAATAGGCATGATCACGTTTAGTCACCCTCGGTACAAAAAGAGGATTGCCGTATAGATCATCAACAATTCCCGGCAGCATATCCAGCTTCTGGTCATACCTGCGCTAGTCTCGTACCCAGACCCATATGTAACGTAACGATGATCATCGCTTACAGTATGACATCACGTACAGAATGGTTCTTGGAATGTACATTGTTACATAATAGTTGTGTCGTCACAAATTCCGACCTACGTCACTGATTCAAAATCAATTATGGACTGCCGTACTTCGGTCGCAAATGATAGATCTACAAAATCACGCGTCTTGTAGGGAAGGGATAGCGGTACTGGTATGTCAGCCAGCTGTAGGCATTTTTATGCAGAGGAAGCAGTAGGGGAATTCAGTTGTGGCTACGTATGCAAGAAGTGCTTCGATGCAGTCATAAAGTACCAGGCTAAGAAAAAAGCGTTCGCTGCGCTAGAGAAGGACCTGCTTGGTAAGCTATCTGCAAAGACGATGCAATCAGGTGAAGGCAGAGGAGTCAAGCGTCCCCGCGTATCGGATTCAGCTATGACGAAAAGCCAAGTGTATGCTTGTGCACATGCATAGACTGCACATAGACGCCAGACTGATTGATGAGTGAGATAGATAAGGCTGTGTGTGTGTGTGTGTGTGTGTGTGTGTGTGTGTGTGTGTGTGTGTGTGTGTGTGTGTGTGTGTGTGTGTGTGTGTGTGTGTGTGTGTGTGTGTGATAACTAAGCAGCAGCTGAGCTGAATAGAACAGCTGCTGGGTCACCTTATGTGGTAATAATAAGACCATATGTGGTGAAAATCAAATCACCGCAACTAAGGGACTTACTTGGTCCTTCATTAGAGCCTTCAAAGAAGACACGATCAGGGCAATGCTACCTACGTGACTATACATATCGTCAAAAGCAAAGATGGCATAGCACAAGGATTTTCCGCTCCCCGTCGGTAGGGTTACAAACACATCCTTTCCTTCTAGGAATGATTTTATAGCCCTACCAGATTTTGGCCATTTATAACCATTAATATTAATTTATTGTTTCATAATATTTATCGTTCATTGCGAAATGGCTACATAAAATTAATTTACCCATAGTATTAGATCCCGCACCCCTCCCCACGCCCCCCCACGCCCCCCTCAACCAGCAAGTTTTAATTCCCGCGAAGAGAGATATAGATCAGAAGACAGCACCGTAGCTTCCAGCCGATCTGGTTTTCCAAGTGGAAATGGCTATACTGCAGCGAGTAGGATGAAAAGGTATTCTGTATATACTTGCGTACAGGCTGTCAGAGATTTCAAACTTGACTCCGGCAGTGCTGTTCAATAATGGGTGATGCTACCAGTGAGCGTTCATTTAGTGCCAATCGTATTGGTTGAAAACTGACATATATCTTCGCTCATCTATATGTCTCAACAGAGACTGAACCATCTTAAGCTGCTTCACGTTCACAAAAAACGTACAGATGCTTTGGAACTTGAAGAAGCAGCCAGGGAGTTCATAGCCAACTCAGAGCACAGGCAATGTATTTTCGGAGCATTTTAATCATAATTTGGCAGTCCGAATGAACATGCATTTTGATAATGAATGATATGTACATGTATATGGGATCGTTTCCGCGAAAAGGGACCTAACGCATACAGTATCAAATTTCCAGTACGCGCAATAGAAATGTAAATCTAGCGTCGAAATGTATGGCTGATAAAAAATTCAGAGCCTTACATGTACAACTCAATAACAGATTCTCCGAATCTCAGTGCGTAAGAAGCGATGCGGTGTAGAGGCTTCGAAAACATGCCTTTTCGCTGAAACGATCCCATGTATTAATAAACTGTCAAATAACAATTAATGAACATTAGTTAACCAAATGAGATTAATTAGCCCTACCAGTTTTTATAGCCTTCCGCCGGCCCTGCAGCTGTGCGAAATTAATGCACACTTTCCCGATCGTTTCGCGCCAATCATTTTGGCAAACAGCGTCCAATTCAAAATTATTAGCGGAATCGGCGCGGGAAAATGTATACATTTTGACTCCACAGTGGTATCTCCGTAACGGATAGGAAAGTAACGAACTAAACATGATGGGGGTATCAGACCTCGTAACATCGGCTCTATGATTGTGCAAGCACCAAAATACATTTCCACATAGGGAAATGGCGTAGGGCGAAGAGGAAGTCGATACGTTAACCGTTCGTGGAGTTCTGTTATAAACAAGGGTCAAAATCTCGTAGAACGTTCCATATAGTCTGGCTAATTTTATCTATACCACCTTGAAAATTCTTGCGTGCTTTGAACCTGCAGATACCAAGAGTCGAATTGCAGGAACAAAAAATAATAATAATTGCACCTACATGTAGATTGTATATTAGCGTGAAGGCACACGTGACCAGCTACACATGCAATGCAACGTTTGCATGCACCGTGTGTACCGCATGCTCAAGGTAAAGCTGCGATCTTGGAACACGCTTTGTGATCATGCAATGGTGGGAGATTGATTACCAACTGTTTTCTGCTCTGGCACGTCCTTCAGCTTGAACTTTGGCTATTTCATTGGTCACATGCTCGTACCGTATCACCAGGTTACAGGCTGGTACATCAATACCTTCCTCCAATACAGAGGTGGCCACCAGAATGTTATACCTGCCCTCACGGAAGCCTGCTAAGGCTTCTTCCTTCTCAGCTGCTCTTCACACTTTATAGTATCAATAAAGCATCGAATTAATCATACTGCATGCGTGCAATGCAGCATCGTAGTACGATTCAATATCTTATGAATAATACAAGCGGTTCTTTCGTATCCACCACATAGGCTCAATGGATCACCACAAAGAGATGATTCAAAAACGCTGCAGAGTTTGTGGGAACCTAATGGTAGCTGCTACAGGGAAAAGAGCATTTTATTAATGCTCTGAGTTTGCAGCACAGCTCTTTTCTGCATTTAGCATCGACATAAACAATTATGTCCCAAACACCCACCCTTCATTATTTTTCTATTCATGCAGACAAGTAGTAGCAGTCAGATATCTACAAGGCTCAGGATCATCTTTTTGCATACAAGAGCTCCACTATTATCTTCCATAGAAGAGGACATCTACATGGGCAACTACTTCTCAATTAAGTACTATAACATTGTCACCCTTGTTGAGGATCTACCTCACTATTCCATTTGCATAAGTGCCATGTTCAAGGCCGGAGGGTCTGGAACAATAACAGTGTGGTTGCAAGTCTCTGGCTGGACAACAATTAAATAAAAGGGGTAATGACTTTATCCACAAATAGCCAACCAGCCAAGACTAGCACCCCTAAGCGAAAGCATTACAACTTGAGAAGGGTCAAGATTGACTGCCCCTAGTCGTTGGTGTTAGTACAGGCCAAACGTGAGGGGGTTATACCAAAATGATCAAATGCTACAGCCATACATGCTGTACATACAAAAAGCAAAAAGTGTTATAAACATCATATCTTTCAATTTTTACTGGATCTCACTATACATTTATCCTTCACATTTAGAGCAGTACATGTACAGTCAAACTCAATTACATAGCAATGTCTCACTTTAAATAGTTTCATTATGCAATATAATTGGCTAGTTAGCAACTACAGTTAAGTCATTACACTTGTATGTGAATTATGCGATAAGTGACACTACTATACATTGATGACTCGCGTGTTCTTGGTACTTCAAAGCTGATGTACGTTAGAGGCGACATATTAAGGATTGTGGTTTGTGTTTGCTTATAAATATGTTATGAATTTATGGATTTAAGCATTGCCACCAGATTTAACCTGTTGATCTAAATTTCAATAGAATATAAGAAAATATTGCAAGCTTTAGTACGCGAAACTGAATTCAAAAGACTCGATGGTGTCAAACAGCTTGGGTACTTGCATAAAACCTTTGGTGAGAACACTACCCACAAAAGGCTTTCGTACAGCATAAGGTAAAGTCTGTTTCATATCCATTGGATTTGTATTTCTATTTAACCATTCAATAGGTTGTTTCAGAAAGCAAAAAAAATGGCACAGCAGTTGCATGAAAATCAGCCTGAACTAAACATCACAAAACAGGATGTAATGTGTGTGGCCCTAGCTGGTCTTTGCTACAACTTAGGTAAATTATATACTGCTATGTGGAGTTTTATTCACACATGCAATTCATGCTTTCATAAAGGTCAACCACCCTTGTCATATGACTTTTGGCGAATTAGGAACAGAAAATATGGCTTCTTTGATGAAGTAGGTTTTAAAGCTTGTTAGTTGCCAACCCTTTCCTCTAATCTCATCAAAATGCATGTGTATCTGTCTACAGGATGAATTACTGGATCAATCGTGCAAGCTGCTTGACGATATATGGCCCATGATTACTAAGATGGATGCATTGAATCATGATAAAGTTGAACTTAGTGAGAAAGACAAGGCCTTTGTCAAAGCACTCATGAGAGGGAAAAATAAGAGCCCAAAGATGTGTACTGATGGTCATCCTCTGCGACAGGAGGACAAAGATTTTCTCTACGAGGTTAACCCCCTTTGAAATGCTCAAGTGTATTGCTGTTCATTTCGGTATTGGTCACTCGGTCAATGCATGCAGCTTGACATTTAGGTTATTCTGTATGGGTTCTGTCAGCATTATTGTTAGCTGTGCTCAACACACTTGTCTTGCATCATTGTGGAGTGCAAGACTACTGCTTTGTATCTGCATATCTTTGTGATTCCTCGCTTCAGTTTCCATTCTGTGGCATCCTTTCACATTAAATCTGGCCAAGACCTATGTGTATAGGCATTGTTTGCATCGATTATAGGATTGATTATTGACATAATACATTCAATCGTAAATGCTGATGCCGGTGCTGCATAAAACAACAAACATTTTCTCCAAAGATTATATATTTGTTTGGTTTGTTGTTAGCTTGTATTTTGCAAATCAAAGGTATGCTCGTAGTCTAGAAAATCGAGATAAGGCATTGCTGAAGAAGAAACACAATTGCATGTGGCATCAATAACACTGAAAGTAGAGCACATTTATAGAAGTTCCAATGTTTCAGTGATAAAATGCAGCATTGCTTTAGATATTCCTTAAGATATTACGAGATTTTCTCATGTTAGACATTTTGCACCCCCTAATTATTGCCCCCTAAGTAACAGGATTGTTACTACCATATTCCGACTGTACAGGGCAGAAAACTAAGCTCCTGGTTAACTGAACATACAACAGTGTAGAACTCTCTATGCATTGGTGTCATGCATGATCAATAATGTACAATACCAAACCAGAATAATAATAGGTACACTTGATCTTTGATAACGCAATTTTTATGTTGTAATGCAAAATTAACACATCAGTGTTTTGGTTTTGAAGGTGACAAGTCAGGCATTTGGAGCTCATTAATCTGTCATCATTCTGGCTCTTGTAAGAGCTACTTAATTTTCAAAAGCTTTACACCTTCACTGCTGCTTCTATACGTACTTAATATAGACAGGGCTAGCTTTCAGATCCAGTGAAATTGACTTAGTTGTTGCTGAAGCCAGGGTTCTCTCACTGTCAGTTCATCACCCTAATTACCTGTGTATGCATTTACATACATTTGTTATCTGTATTGTAGGGTAGATTAGGTAGTGATCGGCATGCGCGATAGCGTAGGTAGTGTTCGCATCTATGTGTTATTATTTAAAGGGAACATAGCTGCTTTAAACTATACTTACAGCATCCTACGACAACCCAGAAGGATGGTTATTATCCTGTTTTGAAATAGTGAAATGTCTTCTTTCAGTGAGGCTCTTATTTGCCGAACACTCCCTACTTCCGAACACTCCCTACTGCCAACCACTCCCTACTGCCAACCACTCCTCACGTTACCTTATTATATTCCTGTATCTTTGAGCTCACTTTAATAATATAATATTATACATGTACACATTTCATGCAAATACATTCTGCCAGGGGAAAGTCTACCATATGCACACACCAAGTACAGAAATTAAGTTGGTGCAGTCAAAAAATGTGTTCTCCCTGAGTGGCTCGACCCTGCATGCAGCCATGAGGTGGAACTTTCCCTGATACGGCGTTTGCACCTTTATGATAATGTTTGCGTTTGCAACTCCAGCTCTTTGAGGAATGTGCAGAGGCGGATCTAGGAAGTTGTGAAGGGGGGGGGGGGGGGGCGTGCGCAGAGCACCAAAATCCAGCTAGGGGGTCTGGGGAGTGCTGTAAGCTCCCCCAACCGTCAACCCATTTCCTGCAGTTTAGAAAAAATTGTGACCTTCAATGTGTGCATTGTGGATTTTTGGTCCTCCGAACTGAGGCTTGTGGCCCGGGCATTGGCCGAATTGGGGGGGGGGGGGGGGGGGGGGGGGGGGGCGTGCGTATGCCCCCCCTTAAATCCGTGTCTGATGTGCTTTTCAGTTATAGCAAGTTGGCCCGCACTGTCAGAATTGGTTATTAAATTGCATAACTCATTTTTGTAATCGCGCACATTGCTAAGCAGGTGTCAGTGACATTATGATAATGCGGGTCTGGGGATGAAACTAAGTTTGTTCTCGTGCTAGTCTCAGTCTCAGACCCTCTAACCACAACGATCAGGAGCGTATCCGTATAAAGGTTCTCTGTTGGTTTCAGTACTTGGCAATTGCATGCAGATAGCAATGTGTAATCTTGCAGCAGTCTGAAACTCATGTGTTGTTTATTAAATATCTGATATAATGCAATTGAAGTTTTAGTTAGGTTAATAAATAAAACAAAAATTTAACTACGTAAACAAAACTGCATAACCCTTGCAACCCTGTGGATAACATCGTGTAAATAACTTACAACCAGAATTAGAGACTACGTATATATATATAACACTACGTCAGAAACAGTTCCCCCTCCCTCCCCACTCCTACTATGCTAGGTCTCTTCTCCAACAGCCTCTCCTCCATGGTACCCTTCCTCTAAATACGTCACACACATGCACATACTTGTGTGACAGCATCCATGTAGCACTCTTAAAACATGACTAGCACAAACACCACACCTAACCTCTCTTTATCGCAGATAAATTAGTGATGCATGACAATATTATCAACTCTTCTTTGTTTTAACAAAAAAAAAACTGATGTATTTACATTTGTAAATGTACAGATATACAGAACACCACGCATGCACATAACACCAATCAGTTAATTATATGAGAATGATAAACCTGCCCCATCATCACACACTGGGTACGGATGGACACACACTGGGTACGGATGGACACACACACACACACACACACACACACACACACACACATACACACACACCCACATTCACACACATACACACACACACACAGACACACACACATACACACACACACGCATGCACACATACGCACGTGCACACACACCCACACACACCCACACACACATACACACACACACACACACACACACACATATAGCCCCCCCCCCCCCCCCCCCCCCCCCCCAATCTTATATACCTTCTGCCACCACTGTCAGGTACGTGTAAAAAGTGGTTCTAAATGTAACTTTTATAATAACGTGTACTGTCGTTTTATTTTTAGTTCTATATACTTAGTTAGCTACTTTTAATTTATAACGTTTATTCATAACTTCAAATTGAAATATTATTGGTATCAATACTACAATGACAACACAACTGAGGGGAAATTAACAGCCTGGCACTTTTGCCCATGCTGGGCAGGATGGCAGAGGGTTCTTTGTTGACGATGTTTCTCCTATGTGGCACTGTTTGCGGGACATTTCAACCGTTCTCGATGTTCATAATCTTTCGATCGAGCGATTGGAACATTTCAGATACTCTCCCACTCCTCCAAGGTACAGTGTGCACAATGAGCACCGTGAAGCGTTCCTCCATGTGCTTGTCCTCTTCCGTCAATTCCTCGGCGCATTCCTCTGTCGAAATGTAGTCAATGTATAAGATTCCATTGTTCTTGAGCAGGCGACTTTACGACCACCCTACACTAACACTCACACACACCACCACATTAACAGTTGTGTACACTCTCACACCACACTGTACCCTCACACTTCACACTAACAGTTGTGTACGCTCACACACAACACTAACAGTTGTGCAGTACACTACCAGTGTACACTACTTTCACACACACCACGGCCACCATGAGGGTACACACCGCACCAGTGTGCACTATCATGCACACATTAGTCACACGTACCTATACACACACCCTCCATACACCAGCACAGTACACTGAAAACCAACACAGACATTGACATAACAGCAAACAATGAACATAAACGTTCACACACACACACGCACACGCACACACACACACACAACGCAAAACCATCACAACCACCACAAGCTGCGTAAGCTAGCTTTCATCATACACCAATACTAGTGTATACACTACACACACAACAATAAAGGCCTATCAAAGATCACTTACAGGATGTACAGCTCTATATTCCAATGTTCTGAATAGAACAGCGAGCACACAGTAGAGACAGCGTACTAACCTGCATTAGCACTAAGCTGTGGAAGCATGCGGAACTGAGGTTCTTTTTGTGGAGCACTGCGCTCACGTGACCTTGCTGCCAACCTCGAAAGCATCAGGAGTAGGTTTGTTGCATGTTTTTGTGTGTAATCAACACATGAGACACCTCAGGTTAGCATACAAATTTGTGCAATTGATCAGGTGCACGTGACACTGTGATTAGAGTCTAGCTACGTGGCAAAGTTGTCATATGCAGAAACACCATTAAAAAATGGCGCCTAAATGTATAGTTTACTATTAAAATGGTCCCCAACTTCTTCACAATAACATATACTTTTTATCACATATTTTGTTAGTTAGAGTTGTAGAAGAGTTTTAGAGGGTAGCAAAAGTTGTAACCCCTTCTGTTTGTTACTTATATCTTAATTGCCACAATTGTTTTCTATTTTGTGTACAAGTCTATGGAATATCATATTTTCATTTATGGTCCTGGACGGTTCATGACAGAAATTTTGAAATTGTCTACAACTGAACATTATTAAGAGTATTATTAGTGGTTAGCAAGATCAAGAGTTGCAGTTCCATTAATTATAATCAAGTTTGTAATAAAAGCCATACATTCTCTAGGGAACGTACCACGGATGATATCCAAAAAATTACAAACCGCGACTTTCATTTCTAGGAATTTCTCCATATGAGAGACAATTTGGTTTTAATCCATATTATAGGTATAGCATTAGGCTGTTTGGATGTAGAACATTAAGCCAATGCAATGCATGCCTCATACTGAAATGGCGTAATTCCACTGGAAGAAAAAGAAATCGTCAAATCCTACAACGTTATGTGCTGTGGACAAATGTGTGCACAATTCCCATATTTTATCTACATTTGCAGATTGTGAATAACAAGTACAATGGACTGGATGTGAAGCTTTTCACCTACTTGGTAGAAGATGCTAAGAGTCTTCAAATCAAGGAGTGGTCATCTACATGTACTGAAATGTAGGTTTTCACACACATCCATCAAACTAACAGCTGAGCCAACATTACTCCATAAAATACTACATCCCACATAGTGAGAAAATGATGGAAACCGCTAAAGTTATTTTCATCAATGAAGATGGTACCACACGAAGCCACATCATGTACTCTGATGAGGTATAATGCATCGATGAATATAAATGCTGTATTTATGGTACTGCGAGTAAATAAGTTAAAGCCGGCTATGGAAACCAAAACTGTCCCATTTAAATTAATTTCTATGTGAAGTAAAATTACAGATGCCTAAATGATTGTTCCTGTAAGTGTTAGCCATTGTGATACACTACAATTTGCAAGCCACCAGTATCATGCAATAGTCATTGCAACTTCGAAAATTGATTTGAATACTGATTCAAAATCCAACTGCTGGTATTAAGTCATAGTTACATATAATTTAGCTCAGCAGATAAAGGTTGTAGACAAGGATCGGTCCAACGCTGTGGCAAACTTCAGTAAGCAATGTTGCAGTGATGTCCCTTAACTCATGGTGCCGAATAGATGGATAACCACCACAGGGACAGTTTAAGGCATGTTCGATAGAAATTGTCTTGCCACAAACACAGGTCAAAGGGGCAGATTAGGCTGCCAACCATAGTGCAAGCAAAAAATGCTCCTTTATGTAAGGCAAAGCCATGTTCTTAGATAGGTAGCATAGAAAGCCATGGGGAAGCACCAGTTTCACTGGCAACTTCCATTGTTTGCTGAAGAGAAGCTGGTAACTTAGTAAACAGTTCATAACAATTGTAACACTTATCAAACCATCATAGAGAGCGCAAGATCATACGCACACAAGATACAACTGTGTCACCAACACTATCACTATAGCAACCAGTTATATATTTTTCCGGTCGCGACGGTCATAGTTCACATGCATGCTACACAATGGACAGACTGAGACTGTTTTTGCTCATGATGTATCTCATGTTGAGCAGTGTATTGAGCTTCTATGACTTCAAATGGCAAATATGTTGACCTGGTGAGCCTGGTTGAATTGTCAAAAATAAGCTGAGATTGATCGACCAATTTAATGATACTAAGACCGACAAGTCGGGCAGGCAGGGCTAACAAATCTCTGAGTTGGCAGCTGAATGTATTTTGACCAGTGAGACTAGGAAGAAATGACTAGCTGATGGCATCGTCCAAAGGTTGCAATAAAGAAAGTAGACTTTTAGGCTTAAAGAACGTACATGGGTTTTCAGATCATAAGACCTTGAAAATGAAAAATAAATATTTAAGTGTGGAAAGAAATGGACAATACACAAATCTTAAGGTGTATGCAATCCAGATGAATAAAGCACATGTTGCATCAACCAGCAATTGCCAAATGGTAATTAAAGAATTGGAGCATTGCACATTTAAGCTGACTCTTTCATTTTATGTGTGTCCATAATGTTGCCATGACATTGTCAAATCACATATAGCCTGTGCATGCATGCTTATATGTTTTGTGCTATATCTCCGGCAGTTTCGACATTTGATAGTTCAACTATTTCAAAAGAAGGAATACCTCCATAGGACAGTGTACCAGAATCCAGAGCACAGGGCTAAAGTAATCCAGTAAGTTTGTCACTCCAGACACTATATATATTGCGCTGTGACATTTACTGCAGGCTCTCTGATGCCTACACCCACCATATGAAGTTTGCTCCAAGCCAATTTTCCCTGACTGATGAACAATTTTTAGCAACATTTTTTTTCACAAGATCCTTCTAAGGAGCAGAAATGTGAATACAAGCTTGCTGCACAAGCATCCGTTCTGGTGAAGAAAAAAAACCTCAGTCAAATGAAGGAACTGGCAAAGATTCGGCTTACCTATGATAAAAAGGATACAATGAAAGTAGATGTAAGTTAATTTGTGATGGATTCTTAAATAAACAATCATGTATTATTGTATCCTTGATCATATTTATTAGGTGGTCGATTACAGTTACTCCTATCTGCCAGATCAAATTTGGATCTACAATCCTGATAATAATTTGCAAGCATACTCTATGGCTTCACCTCATAAGACAAAGAGTACAAGGAGCGAGGAATACAAAACAAACCAAGGCGACAAAGAGGAAAATGTTCAGCTGCAATTAGATGACAGTGAGGTAAGTGGAACAATTTGCAAAACTCGAGGGAAAAACTATATGCACACATTTTGAATTTACATACATCGAATATCATCATTTAAGATGTAATTTCAAATGGAGTATGTTGCTACCATTAAAGTGAGGGAAAGAAACGAGCATGTGGCCGTTGCCATTAGCATTCTTGGTGTAAATGTATATTATATAAGCATTATCACTGATTTCAAACATGTCACATGTAATTTGTTTTATCTTGACAGCACTACCCATACACAGAATGCTCCATACGATGGTATGCCAAAAATCCGAATGATGGGGAAACTTTCATGGGACATCAGCAGTAGGCCATAAGCTGATACAGTGAATACTGTAAGATTTAAGTATATATTATGCTTTATTGGCAGATTGCTGGAAAAAAAATGTAAATGTTTTAATGACAAGGTCAGTATAATAGATGTTACTTGTACTTATTTACTGTGGCAATTTGGCTTGTAATTTCTGCAGCAAGTTTTCTTTGATGCAGTTAATTCAACACACCCATTGACCATGGCAGGGTGGGGATTAATAAGTGGTTTTTTCCTTTTACCCGAAATAAGAAGGCTGACATGTCGGATCATTGTTAGAAAAGAAAAGTTGAAATACATGCAGAGGAAAGTTACCACATTTTGTGCGGGTAGCACTGAGGCAACACCTGTACAGTCTTTCATTCAATGGCTACAAAAGATGATGTCGGCGGAACCAGGTACCCTAACCCCCTTAATGCGCACACAAGGGAATGTTTTCAAAGGGCTGCAAATTATATTCTGGTTCACCGCTGTCGGACTTGTAAGTTTAGATTGTGAGTTTGGTACAGAAGTGAAACTAGCATCACTTAATTTACGGTAATTAAGGTATGCACAGCATAAGTTTTTAAGAACTATGAACAAGTTATTGAGAAAGGAAAATAATACAGGGGTCCCATACAAAGGAGTCAGTGATAATAAAAGGCAAAGAAACTTCAATGGTAGCGATAGAAAACATATTGCATACAGCATGTACATGTAAGTACAGCAATGCTAATTTGAATGTAAATGCATTACCTATTTAGGCAGGATGGAAGAATAAATTTTCCAGATGACAGAAGAAAGAAGAAATAGAGATTAAAAATATAAATAAATAATTTACAAAATTCAAAACCCTGCGTTGAAATAATTACTGATTTATTATTTCATATATATTGCATAAAAAATGTGCCCAAAATAGGACACATATGAAATGGTAAATCACCTGTGATGTCAATTATTGATTCAATGCTTTTTTGTTGTTGTTGTTGGTTGTATGGATTAAACCAAAGGGCCAGAACAATCGCAGTACAGATAAAACAATGTATCCTATTATCCCAGATAACTTAGTAGCATAAAAAGAGCTGGACAAAGGTAAAAATATATAACATCTGAACATCGAAATAGTGTATAATAGAACTCTCAGAGCTCTATATATTCCTAAGTTAGAAAGCTAGAGATGTGGGGTTGAAATACACATGTTCACAAACTTAAGAAGCCTATGAGCAATAGGCGGGAAATTTTTGCAAATCATACTTTGAAAACTTTGAGATTTGTTCAGTATGCCATGCCCTGCTGTGAAGGATGTCTATCACATCAGTAGTTACAATGTAAATCACATGAATGTGTGCAAAAATGATTGAAAGTTTTACTTCCACCTATACTCCCTCCACCCTATAGGCATCATCACTAGTGCACACCTATTTAGAAATGAACAAGAAAAGATACAAATTCACCACTACTGAAACAAATGCTGTGTCTTGGGGTGTATTAGGAGTCGGATGTAGCACGGTAGCTATCATGGCTGAATCCAAAAGTAACTTCAAAATACATGTGGTGGATGCGCAGCCTAAACCCAGGCGATGGATGTTGTATGGATCTTACAGAGGCTCACCACTCAAAGCCATTGTTATTGGACTACTCCCAGTAATCGCACAGCAGCTGGTGCATCACTTTTCTCAGCAGCCCATTCCTGACTCCTATGGCTAACATCCATGCACTCTTGTTTAAACGAATTCCTCATTGTAGCACGTGTGAAAATCTATATTACTTATAAAGCAAAACACTTTTGTAGTGCACATTTATGTGCATATGGTAGCCATGTGTACATGCGTATCTATTTGTCCATGTGTGTGTACAGTATGATGAATAGATAGCAGTGTGCGTACAATAGCAGTATATCCTAATGCATTCATTCATGTTGAAGTTCATAGTCGTAATGTCATAAATGTTAAGTATACATCATCTGGTCGTCACTTGGTCTCCAGACTACATACGAATGGGAATACATTTAATTCTGAATAATTAGGGACAGTTTCCGGCATCACGGATATATGGGACAGTTTCCGCGAAAATTGCCCCACGGTTAAAATGTTTTAAAAATGCATCGCGTTTGAATCGCTATAACTTCCCAACGGATAACGCTATCGACTTCCTATTTTCAATACGTCATAGTGAAATGATGTAGTATGAAGTGTTGAAAATAGGAAGTCGATAGCGTTATCCGTCGGGAAGTTATAGCGATTCAAACGCGATGCATTTTTATAACATTTTAACCGTGGGGCAATTTTCGCGGAAACTGTCCCATATAATATAAACGTTATAAAAATGCATCGCGTTTGAATCGCTATAACTTCCAAACGGTTAAGGCTATTGGCTTACTGTTTTCAACACTTCATACTACACAATTTCTCTGTGTGAAAATATACTTTGATGTCTTGCATAAGCACAGTACCGACGTTACAAGGTCTCCGATACCCCATGGAGTTCAAAACCTCCATAACTTCAGGTAGGAGCATTCAAATCGCATCAAATTCGGTGTATAGGTTGAGAGGTCTGTCGCTATTGATATGTTTATTCTTTAATTTTTAATTTATCCATTACGGAGATACAGCTGTGCAAAGTTAATGCACATTTCGCGCAATTATCGTTATCGCATGCAACTCGCGTTCCATTCTCCCATTCCACAATAAATTTTGATAACTTCTTTGTTCCGCCCATTGTCTGGCCTTAAACTAAGTTAGCCTCTCGGCTAGCCGTTTGCAACTATTTTTGCCTCACCCAGGCAGTGAGTTTATGTGGGTAGATTAAAAAATAAAATAAAGAGGTCTCCTCACTTCGCAAGACGATCGTACCAAATTAACGGATGGACCCAGGGAATTCCAATGGTTGCAGTAATCGTGCGCCTCCCATGACAGTATTCCTGCCTTGTCCACTAGCTCGGCTATGATTGCAATGATTTCGGGTTGTTATTTCTTTACAGCTCACACTTAGTGTATAAAAATCCATGCACTCATGCTGGCTCACACTTGTACATCATCGTAATGGCATATTCTCCCACACTCAAGTACACATATGTGGCATACAATAAACCTGTCTGGTAATGATTGTACACACACACACACAAACATTGTGACATGCACATGCATTTTATAACTGCTGTTGTGCATATGTTTGTACAGGCCACTGATTTGATGTACCGACTCTCTGTGTATTGTTGCACGTATCCTCTGTACAAGTATTTCTTTTGACAACTACTCTTTGTGCATGTTGAGTTCCCATATAACTGGTCCTTCATACTTGACATAGAGCCCTCACTTGAGACTGTGCATAGGTACATAATAACACTATGTTCATTGCAACATGTGTAAGGCTTTAAGTTCCTATGCACTCACATTATATTTCTGCGGCCGGTGCATGGAGAAGCACGTGAAAGCTTTCCTAAGCATAACCCTTGCTCAACTCATCATTCTTTATGCCTTTCCAACTAAGCTGTACCACTTACTGTGACTTCAGTTTCTTTTTGCACAACAGTGGTCAGCTCATACAGAATATGCCATGATGCTGGGTTCACACACCCTTATGTATATATACCAGTATACATTGTGTAAATGAATCTTTACCATTCTTGAACACAACACTTGCATACACACACATACACACACATACACACACATACACACATACACACACACAACACGTATACACTGTTACACATGTGGCAAAACATGATAACAATGACAGTACACCTCTTTGTGCATATTGAGTTCCTACGTGCCATTTAATTGCTGTTGTGCATGTTTGTGCAGGCCACTGATTTTATTTACCGAGCTTTCTGTACTCTGTGTTTTTCCTCTGTATTGTTGTACATATCCTCTGTAGTAGTATTCTTTTTGACAACTACTCTATGTGCGTGTTAAGTTTCCATACAAATGGTCCTTCGTACATGACATACAGCCCTCACTTGAGACTGTACATAGGTACGTGTAGCTACATGCACTGTCCCATAGATTGATCCATTGTACACACATCATGACCCACCAGTATACATTGTGTAAATGAACCTTTACCATTTTTGCTTAAACAAGAGCACAACACTTGCATGCACAGCACACACACACACACACACACACACACACACACACACACACACACACACACATACACACGCACACTCCAAATGTCACCCATGCACTGATGCATACCAGAGATCTATTGGCTGTACCCTGCCATGAAGACATCAATGATACTTTTTTGGAAGCAAAAGCAAATAATTAAATATTAGCATACAGAATCTAGAGATGCATGAATTAATTTAATAATGATATGATTTTGTCACCAGAAATGTCATTTTCAGCTACATTCCTTGACTACATTGTTGGCCAAACAAATGAGCCTGGGAGGGGGGGTTTAGGACGGCTCCACAGTCCCTGCAACATGTGTAAGACTTCAAGTGCCTACACACTCACATCATCTTTATCTTTATCTAGTGAGTGTAGGTTTCCTATTTGGGTCAACTTCTCATCATTCTGTATGCCACTCCCACTCAGCTATGTGGCTTACACACTGCAGAGACTTTGGTCTCTATTTGCCCACACAATGTTCAACTCACACAGAGTACATAAACATGACTTCATGCTGGTTCACATATATGCAGATTGGTCAGTACAATTCTTGAACACAACACACACACACATGCACACAAACACACACAATACTATGCACTATTACAAACATTATAACACTCTTTAACAATGATTGTACATGTACACCCACATGCATTCGAGTGTAAGTCTGTCCTTTGACTTATTCTCTGCACATTTGTCATGAAGTTTGAACAGTTCAAGAGGCCACTGATTTTAATTTCAATTTCTGTTCCACTCTCTGTGTTTTTCCTCTGTATTGTTGTATGTAGTCCTCTCTAGAAGTATTCTCTTCCCTTAGTACACTCATCTAGAACTCTGTACAAGTGAACATCTCACCTATAACAGCTTACAACCTTTTTTCTCTTTGGAGTATGCCAGCAGTATAATGAATATTGTTACCAGCTTGCATCGGTATGTCTGTGTAAGCTTACCACAGGCCCTGACCTACCACAATGTGCAACGATAGTAGGTTCAGTAGTTTCATCACCATGTAGCTAACATCCGAACAGGGCCCACTTTTCCATGGCCATCAGCACAATGTTGCATGTCCTATATCGCACTAGTTGAATACTGTACATGTCATGTATACTCATCAGATTGCTGTTCCTTGCCCTCTCACATGAAGTACAAAGTACATCATCCTACCCTTGCAGGAGTACTTGTACGCTCATCTAATCCCCTGCTTACAACTAGTGCGACACGCAACGCTGTGCTACCTCTTCTGGATGAAAAAGGTTGTATGCCACGCAGGTTTTTTTTTATTTTTAAGGGCAATGTTCCTGTGTCTGGCCTATGGCAATGAACTTTATTATACCTACCCTATCAGGCCCCCCCCCCCCCCCCCCCCAGGTACATGTGCATGTGCATACGAGGGCGTGAGCCAGCATGAGGTCATGCTCATGTACTCTGTGTATAGAGTAGTTGTCAAAAAGAATACTTCTACAGACGATATGTGCAACAAGGATGCGTGCAACAATACAGAGGAAAAACACAGAGAGTACAGATAGCTCGGTGAATAAAATCAGTGGCCGCCTTCACAAACAGCAGTTAAATGGAATAGGATGTATAATGTTTTGCCACATGTGTAGCAGTGCATACGTGTTGTGTGTGTATGTGTGTATATGTGTGTATGTATGTATGTGTATGCATGTATGTATGTGTATGCATGTATGTAGGTATGTATGTATGTGTGTATCTGTGTATGTGTGTGTATGTGTGTATGTGTATATGTGTGTATGTGTATGTGTGTATGTGCGTGTATGTGTGTGTATGTGTGTGTATGTGTATATGTGTGTATCTGTATGTGTGTATGTGTGTGTATGTGTGTGTATGCAAGTGTTGTGTTCAAGAATGGTAATGTTCGATGTATACTGGTACACATTGCATAAGGGTGTGTGAACCCAGCATCATGGCGTATTCTGTGTGAAGCTGACCATGGTGTGGGCGATAAAGAAACTGAAGTCACAGCAAGTTGTACAGCTTAGTTGGAAATGCATAAAGAATGATGAGTTGAGCAAGAGTTATGCATAGGAAAGCTTTATCACATGCTTCTCCACCGGCCACAGAAATATAATGTCAGTGCATAGGAACTTATGTTGTGATGAACATAGTGTTTTTTTTGTTTGTTGCCATGTGGATACAAGTGTGTTGGACAAGTGTACATTGTATGTGTCCTTTAGAGGACCAATCCTATGGGGTCATGATATGTGTGTGCAACGGATCAATCTATTGGACCAATCCTATGAGGACACAATGCAAGTTACAAAGAACCTGATGCATGTACAGAGGACCAATCCTATAGTGCATGTAGGTAGCTATATATACCTATGCACGGTCTCAAGTGAGGGCTCTATGTCAAGTATGAAGGACCAGTTATATGGAACTCAACATGCATAAAGAGTAGTTGTCAAAAGGAATACTTGTACAGAGGATACGTGCAACAATACACAGAGAGTCGGTACATCAAATCAGTGGCCTGTACAAACATGCACAACAGCAGTTATAGAATGCATGTGCATGTCACAATGTTTGTGAGTGTGTGTGTGTACCATCATTACCCGACAGGTTTATTGTATGCCACATTATGCCATTACGATGATGTACTGGTCCATGTGTGCAACAATGCAAGTGTGTTGCACAAGTGTGAGCCAGTAGGAGCGCATGCATGTTCATGTGAACTATATGTGTGAGCTGCAAAGAAAGAACAACCCGAAATCATTGCAATCGTAGCCGAGTGGGCGAGGCAGGAATAAGACGATAATTTTAGCAAGGATTATGGCAAATTGGAAAGCTTTATACACGACTAGAGGATTATGCGAGTGCCTAGCAAATAGCCTTATGCGCGCCATGTTGAATACTGTCATGGGAGGCGCAAGATTACTGCAACCATTGGAATTCCCTGGGTCCATCCGTTAATTTGGTATTAAAATTTTTTATTGTGGAATGGGAGAAGGGTTGCATGCAATAATTGTGCGAATCGAGCTGGAAATGTGTTGCACAGCTGTATCACCGTAACGGATACAGTAAAAATTAACAAACAGAACAAATCAATAGCGACAGGACTCCTCTACCTATCACCAAATTTGATGTGATTTGAATGCTCCTGCATAACGAAGATTTGTACTGGCCTCTTTTAGAATGTTCTGACATGGTACACAATTCTCACCCATATCATCAATTTGACATTAGGAACCCATTTACAGGTATTAGAAGTGTTTTACTTTCTTCAAGAACTTGACTGTGATGTAGAAAAACAGGCTGCACTGTCGTTGTCTTTATTAAACAAGTGTGTAGTTTGGCCAGAGGTGAGTTAATGTATCAATGGTAGAAAATAGAACATAAATCACAATGTGTAAATTTAATACATTTCCAGATTGTCGTAGCTCTACTGATGGATACATTTAACCTTGACAGAAAGAAAGCAGTAAGACACTTCCTTAATCACACACTGCCATCTGTTTTCTGTTTACATGATTAATCATAATGTATCGTGTTAGTAAATAACCATGTTGGTTGGCTGGCTGGACGAGCTTGCTCAAATACATTTTTATTATATTATTATTTTAAACAGCAAGTCATACAACATGCAAACACGTAGCAATACAGCAAGTGCAACTGCAGTACAGTCTACCCCCGTTAGTAGCGCACTGCGTTAGTAGCGCATTCCCTCGTTAGTAGCGCAATGTTGAATAAATCATGTAGTGCGGTGGTACATGTATCTTTATCATTATTATTCATACATGCATGTTGAAACTATCGGTCACGCATAACGGTAAGGATAAACGATAGCGAAAGGCAGCGCAGATCACTGACAAGCGCTACACGCACAATGCACAGAGTAGCGCACAAAGACGCACAAAGACATACGAAAGGGGCACAAAAAATCCCCTCGCATGCTACACGACGCACTATAAAAGGAAAGAAGGCTCATTTTTGTTAATACTGGCCATATGATGTCCGAGGTAAGGAGAGCAAAGGCTAAGACCAAGTTGACCGCTGATGATAAGCATGATTGCACGAAGAAAAGTGGAAACGGGTCATTCTGAAGACATGGTCGCAGTCTGGTTCAAACTGAAGACAGGCAAAGAGATCCATCGATCAATTGTTGGCAAATACGTCCGGGCTGGCTTCCATGAGATGGATATTGATGGACCGGAGGCGAAGAGATGCAGGAGGAGGGGGCCCAAATGGCCTCTTCTTGATTTAGGGCTTTTCTCGTGGTTCAGTAGGTAAATAAGGCATGCCCCTTTCGAAAGTAGCCATAAAATAAAAGATGATCTTTCTCACTTTAGTGTGCGTGAGCGCAATGGTGTGCTATCGCGGATGCTCTTTTGCTCACAAAAGCTGCCGAGTTAGCTCAGGAGTTGGGTATCCGTCTTTCCACATCTTCTTCGAATCCTAACAGCAGCCACCACCAATCAGTACCAGTTACTTCTACACCTAGTAGCAGCCAGCCAGTGGCAGCCCCACCCACAGTTAGCAGCCAACCAGTGGCGGCCACACCTCCAGTTAACCGCCAGCCAGTGATCATGACAGCCATACCTCCAGTTAGCCAGCAGCCAGTGGCAGCCCCACCCACAGTTAGCAGCCAACCAGTGGCGGCCACACCTCCAGTTAACCGCCAGCCAGTGATCATGACAGCCATACCTCCAGTTAGCCACCAGCCAGTGGCAGCCACACCTCCAGTTAACAACCAGCTTATGACAGCCACACCTCCAGTTAACCACCAGCCAGTGACAGCCACACCTCAAGTTAGCTGCCAGTCAATGACAGCCACACCCACAATTAGCAGCCAGCCAATGGCAGCCACACCCACAGTTAGCAGCAGACAGCTATCACCAACAGCTTCCAGCAATGATGATCTCACTGTGGATGGACAGCTTATTTTAAGCAACGGTTGGCTTTCTAGATGGAAAGGACGGCATGGTGTATTCAGCGTGCGGTTACATGGAGAGGCTGGTGGTGCTGACCAGCAAGGCGTGGCTAGAGCCCAGAGGGAGTTGCCTGGTATCATTGAGAAGTATCGACCGGAGGACGTCTTCAATATCGATGAGACAGGGTTATTTTACAGACAAGCAGTAAGTGACCTGATCAAGGCACATGCACATACATAGCACATTTGTACATGATGGTACATATGACTTCTTTATTAGGTACATGTGCATAATTTGGAAGGGAAATGGTGCACACTTTAATGATATTTTTTACAGCCTGATCGCACCCTCACCACCACTGCAGATGTGTGGGGTGCCAAGAAAGCAAAGGACCGTATTACAGTGGCTTTGGCTGTAAATGTAACTGCAAGTGAACGACTGAAGCCAGTAGTAATACACAAGTATAAGAAACCACGTTGCTTTGGCAGAACATTTAATCCTAACAGCCTGGTCATGTATTACTCCAATACAAATGCCTGGATGCGCACAGATGTAAGAAGAAACTAATGCATGTATAAATGAAATACATTTTAATCTGATCTTATTTCTATGGTGGATACTTAGGTGTTTACTGACTGGTCAAAGCAAGTCAATGAGCAGTTCAAACAACAGAATCGACAATGTCTGATGCTTCTTGACAATGCCAGTTCCCATCATTTGTCTGATACGCCAATGATCAAAGTTGGCAGCTTTGATTGCTTTAAGTTGAGCAATCTTTTGCTGCTATTCTTTCCAGCCAATTGCACATCAGTCGTCCAGCCATTGGACCAGGGTGTGATTGCTGTACTAAAGGCTCGGTACAAGAGCAAGCTTGCCACCCACATGGTCACACAGTATGACATTGATCCCACCCAAGATCTGCGGGCTTTGTCATCAAAAACCGATGTGAAGGAGGTAATTTAAGTACCCATATTATTTTTTGTGAGTATACATGTACTTTGTTGCCTAGAAAATACAACAGATTGATGACACTTTTTGATCTCCAAATTCAGGCAATCATATGGCTACTTGCTGCATGGGGCGAAATTACCCCCTCCACTATAGTCAACTGCTGGTGTAAGGCTGGCATTCTCCCTGCTGAGTGGTGCCGTCGTCTGAGGCCAGATAGGGCAGCAGTGGCAGTGGCAGAAGCTACAGAAGGTGCACAGCTGACAGCAATTACTACAGCTATCCAGAGGCTGCCAGTGGAAAATGGGACAACCCACATGAGTGCAACTGAGTGGGTGAATGCTCCAGGCGAGATGGAAATTGAGGGGGCTGAGACCATTGCTCAAATAGCTGCCAGGTTGATGGGTCGAGACAATGAGGATAGAGATGATGAAAGTGATGGAGAGGCTGATCCAAATAATGTAGAACCTCGAACTGTGCCACTGGAAGAGGCAAAACGGAGTGCCTTAAGCCTTGCTCAATTTGTAGGAGATAACATAGCTTTGTTCACTGAAGCTGACTACAGGGCACTTTTGCTGCTTGCTGAAAAGGTTCAGGCTATACATTAAGTACATGTATACATGTGTTGTGTACACTGCTTGTCTCAGTTTACATACACAAATACATTCATTTGACCATAATTAACCACTCCCGTTAAAAGCGCATTCTACGGTAGTAGCAGGGAACAAACGTGGCGCTACTAACGGGGGTAGACTGTATAATACTTTACAAGTTTCGTTACTCCAATTGTGCCAATTCTGTGCCTGCCAGGCTGGCCGCTAATAATCAAAAATTGCACGCTCAGCGGGGCGTCATATGACTTATGAATACACTCAGCCGCTTGAGCAAAAATTAGCACCTCAAGTGTTAAACGAATTACGAATGATATGCGGACTAAACAGGAATACACCAATAGCTTATGTATGCATCCCTATCCCAGGGGTGCAGTACATGTACCTCTACAGAACAAGTGACAGGATGTGGGCCAGGAATTACTATTCATCCAGCTCCACAAAGGGTCTATTCTCGTCTCATTACATGGGTACGAGACTAGCACCCCCCCCCCCCCCCCTTTTGGAGACCCACGCCCACTTTATAACAAAGTGTACTCCCCCCTCCCCACTTCCAAAATTCCTGCATCCGCCCCTGTATGCAGCTACGCGGCTTGGGCTTCTTTGTACTGATTGTATTGGTACTGGCTGGGGTGGCTCTGCTGTATGCTCCGCAGTCGAAGATTGTACCAGAGTACGGACTTGAAGAACTTGATAATACACTGCGGCAGCATGCCTGGCCATGCAGCCCTAATTTTCGCGAACCATACTTTAAGATCAACGATTCGCTGATTACCAGCCTTCTCGACATGGAACAGCTACCTATGAAAAATGTTCACAAACTGGCGTCTCGGCGACGACTATTTCAATCTTCTTGGGGCGCTATGGTAGTTTGGAATTCAACTGTCCAGCTAAATCTCGTTTCCACATATCCTCCAAAAGCCTTCAATGTCGGCCTTGTGGTCACTGCGATTGGGAAGTACACCCGATTTATGCCCAAGCTATTCGAAACCGCCGATAGGTACTTTTTGCCGAGCCAGAACGTTACCTACGTCATTTTCACAGACAAAACTGCTGAAGTCCAGGCGATAAACTCCATTCGACCCAAGCTAACGTTCAACGAGTTCAATTTAGGGTGGCCGAGAAATACAATGATGCGTTTTGCTTTTATCCAAAAGCACGGAGAGACTCTAAAGCAGTTTGACTTTTTGTACACGCTAGACGCGGACTCGCTTTTCAGAGTAGCTGTTGATTCCGAGATATTGTCTTTTCGCGTTGGCGCGCTCCATGCCTACTACTTCTACAAGACCAGACGCCCGTTCAGCTACGATACAAACCCATATTCTACTGCCTACGTCAATATAGCGGTGGAAGGCGAGTACTACTTCTACGGTGGACTGTTTGGTGGATGCACGCAAGAAATCCTTCGAATGTCGAGCACAATACAGAAGAACATAGAGAGGGACTTGGAGATAAATTATTTGGCACTTTGGCACGACGAGAGTCACGTAAACCGGTAAGGCTCTACAGTCCGTGTATATTTGGGTCATTTCGTAGTTTTTTAATTCGGTAATTACCAAAAGCAGGATGTTGAAGCACACTTCAGTGGCGTATTTAGGGGGGGGGCTCAGGGGGCTCGGGCACCCCCCTCCGTCTCAAGAATGAATACAATTAAAGAATGAATAAAATTAAAAACGACAATTAAGTTCGCGCGTGTGAAGTGCTTGAGCACCCCCTTGGTCAAAATTATAACCGTTTATAATAATTAACGATAAAGTATTTTCTTTGTGCCAAACAAAGGTATCGGCCCCCCCCCCCCCCCCCCCCCCCCCCCCCCCCCCCCACTTTTCGTATCGGACCTGAAGCGAATTGCCCCCCCCCCCCCCCCACCCCACTTTTCATATCGGACCTGAAGCGAATTGCCCCTCCCCCCCCCCCCCCCCCCCCCCCCCCTCTTTTCGTATATCGGACCTGAAGTGGACTGCCCCCCCCCCCACTTTTCGTATGGGGCCTGACCTTAAGCACCCCCCTCGCTGAAATCCTGGATACGCCCCTGCACTTCGTGGATAATTGAAGTATGGAGTTTATTATTTCCTGCATTCTTAGTTTTTTTTTTTTTTTCAGGATGTTGAGAACAGGATGCGAACGTGACCACATTTCGGAGTTTCGTTTTTTGGCTATCAAAACGCGAGAAGAGGATGGGAATGTGACCCCTACATGGAACGCGACCCTGAACCGGGACCGGGAGCTAGAACTGGAGTCAGAGCGATGCTGGCTCCTCCCCCTATATGAATGTAACGTCGTTGGAACTCAAAATAAGATACGCGAGCCCCCGTAATTTGCCCGCTACTTTGCTTACGGTCTACACCCCCCTTCCAGCATGACGTGTTTTGTGAATTACGCGGGGGGGAAATAATGAAAATTACTTTGGAGCCTCTCAATAGTAGAGGGTCTATATCATATCATATCATTAAGAGGGGCTTAATACGTGTGAATCAAATAGTTTCTAATTAATATAATTATGTCATAAAATAATATATCACAACTTCTAATTGATTGTAGGATTTATAAACCCTGAATCACAGTTTAAAATTTCAATTGTTTTGCTAGTAAAAACAAACAAATTAAACTTCAAAATGACCACTACACTTTTAATGGACATTGACTTTTAATAACTCGATATTACATAGTTTCTAAGTCAAATGGTGTTTCTTCGTTTCATAGTGGATTTTATCAAACCTTAATAACTTTAAAGCAATAACTAACTTGAAATTAATTTTGTTCCACTGCATATTCCCACCTTGCATTACTTATATATAATCATAATCTCTAACCTTAACAGAGGGTTTTGAATATGTTGATTTATGAGGGTTTTGATACAATAACTTAACCACGTATAATTAAATGAATAGTATTTGCCTAATCACATGCATTAGGCATTGCTTTTAGCCACTGATATGACTTTCCCATTGTGTTCATAATAGTATAATACCTGTGACGCAGGGGCATAGGAAGGAGGACTTTAGGCACACAATTACACCTGTTTTGCCCCACCCTATATATCAGGCCTGTAGGAGGCTTTAAATAAGTGGTCTGGTGAAATTTCTAAAATGAAAGGAAGTGGGTGTGTATCTTGACTAGTTGAATGGAAGTGCCCAAATGGCACAAGCTAGGCCTAGCGGCCGGGGGGGGGGGGGGGTTCATGGGGTCACTTAAGAGCCCCTGCCCTCCGTACAATGCCTTTTCATTCTGCCATTTCATAAACTTATTCATGTAATCACCGAGTTTACCCTCTGTCTTTTGGTATTCAAAATGTGTCAGTTTGACCCCTCCATCCCCCGTGGGCCCTCTACTATGCTCCAAAGTAACTTTCATGTTTGTTTTTTTCTCTCCCCCCCCCCCCCCCCCCCCCCCCCCCCACATAATTCACAAAATACGTCATGCTGGAAGGGGGGTGTAGACTGTAACAGCAAAGTAGCGGGCAAATTACGGGCTCGCGTAGACGTTACATTCATACAGAGGGAGGAGCCAGCATCGCTCTGACTCCAATTCCAGCTTCCGGTCCCGGTTCAGGGTCGCGTTCCATGCAGGTCACGTTCCCATCCTCTTCTATCCTCAAAAATGATACCCCGAAATGTGGTCACGTCCGCATTCTGTTCTCGTTTTTTTGACATCCTGAAAAAAACAAAACTAAGAATGCAGGCTAAACTCCGTACTTGAATTAAGAACGCGTGCCCGATATACGTCAACATCCTGCTTTTGGTCATTCCAAATTAAAAAACTACAAAATGGCCCAAATACACACGGACTCTCTACAAATGCCCACATGTCAGTACGTTAAACTTTTCTGTCTGCTGCAGCTATTTCATAGACAACCCTCCATCAAAAATTCTTGCCCCGGAGTACTATGGTCCACAAGATGGCAGCAACATGGAGCATCGAATTATGCACGTTACCAAGGACAAAGCCGAAATACGAAATTATTATGACCATAAACTGATCTCATTTGGGGTCGTAGTTGCTTGTGTTATATTGATGCTGCTGTACGCCGCGTACTGGTGTACGTATAGAACCTAGCTAGGTCGCCACTCAGCGAGCTAGGCCATTCGTATGTAGATTGAATTTTTATCCAGAGAATGAAAAATGCATCCCATTCTTCAGAGTTCATAGCACCCTTGATTTGTAGAGCTATAGGATTAATTAGCCCTAACTAGAGATACAGTAGATGAGGTGTGTTAGAGGGTGGTGGGTCATTCACAACACGTCACCTGTGAGATAGTGTTGCCTGAAGGGAGGGAGCTGACCTCTAAGATATACTATTAGTCATGTTGTTCTGTCCTTAGCAAATCACCTTCTGTCACATTTGCTTTTTCAGTTCAAAATAGTTGGACTTCACAGTTGAGTATGGTGGAACAGTGAGGTTTAAAGACCATCATCAAACCTTCCCAAAATCCGAACTGGGGAGTCATCAAGCCCCAGGCCCACACCTATCTCCATCTCTTGCCAAGTCTGTAAGAGTACATCTTTAAGGCTCTGTTGTGTCTGCACCTGGGATCCAAAGGGAGTGGTCAGGCAGTCCCTCCCATATGTTCATCTCTGACTGCCTGAGTGCAGATGCAAACACTGGTAACCAGCATAGCTTGTCTTTGTCCCTGATTACATCATGCAAGACCTGACACTGTAGAGCCTACCTTGCCTGCAGTGTTGTCCACAATACCACAGCTACAATTATTAACAAATTGATGGATCAAAACTGCATTCAAAAAAACTACATACAGCAAATAATATTAAAAAAAAATTCCACTACAATTCTGTATCCCCTAGTTCCTCACACACGTGAAGCTATCAACTGTAGACTCCTCGAGTGGCAGAGTCCTGCCTCCTAAAGCTGGTGCGCGTGGAGTTCTTCCCTGACTCCTCCTCAGCCGACTCCTCCAGGTCACGCATGGTCAGCACCCTGTTCTGGTCAAGGCGAAGAGCAGCACGCGAGGCCGCCCTGAACACTGCACTCTTTATGTTGCCACCACTCATCTCAAAGTGAGCCAGCTTCTCAAAGTCCACATCAGCGGCCAATGGTGTCTCTTCTGGGATCAGCAACTGTGTATGTGTATGTGTGTGTGTATGTGTATGTGTGTGTGTGTGTTTGTGTATGTGTGTGTGTATGTGTGTGTGTGTGTGTGTGTGTGTGTGTGTGTTTTGAGCAGAAGATGGTGTTCATGGTATGATATCTCTTCTACATGCATCAGACACAATGGTCTTGCTAACAGCATACCCTCCACAGCTTGGCCCTCAGCTTGAATGGAGGAACATCAAAGTGAAGCACAAACTTCAGTCGCCTGAAGAAAGCCTTGTCAATGTTGTCAATCAAGTTGGTGGTCAGGATGATTATCCCAGGGAAGCGTTCGATATGGTATAGAAGCACACCCACATCAACATTGGCATATCGGTCAGTGGACGTGCTGTAAGTGCAGAGAGGGAAGGAAGAGAAAAGAGTCAGCAAATGGTTTCATTGCATCAGGGAAAAGTATGAAGTATGTTTGGATCAAAGATGTACAGCTGAATATGTCAGTTACTCATGAAATGTAGAACAAAGTATGTTGCAGTGTCTACTGTTTTCTAATGTACTCTACTGTGGTTGTACATACTTTGTGAAAGTTATGTTTAACAATTAATTAACAAAACACACACTGACTGTCTAACTGATTACCTCATCTCTGTCCTGGACCCAAACAGTCCCTCAGCCTCGTCAAAGACCAGAATGGCATCAGAGTGTCTGGCTTCTTCAAATATGGCATCAATGTTCTTGGTACTCTCTCCTACCCATTTACTGAGCAATTCTGCACAGTTTACCACCTGTGGATTGTGAGCACGTGCGGTGTTGTGTATGTACATACGTACATATGTGTGTTTGTGTGTGTATGCATGTGTGTGCGTGTATGGTAATTTATGTGGTGTGCATGTACATGTCTGTGTATGGATGTGTAACACAAGGGTGGGGAGGAGGCTTGCCTTGAGGGGTTTCCCCACTTCATAGCCTAAGGCCTCTGCGGCCTTTGACTTGCCTGTACCAGGAGCTCCATGTAGCAGCACGGTGATGCCCTGGTTGTGGGTACAACGTCAAAAAAAAAAAGTGGGAGAAGGGAGGAGGGAGAGAGAGATGCGATGAAAGGATAGGCATGTCATGTGGGAAAGACTTGACGCAAACCTGTTCTCCATCTGCTCCAAATCCCCATTGACCAAACAGGATGGACCTGCTCAATGGAGACTGTGCTCATCACATGTGCAGCACACAACACGCCTTCGAGTACACCTGCCTTGCTTTTTCAAACTGCACAATCTCCCTCAGTGTCTTGATGAGGTCATCAGGAACTATGATCTTGTCCAGACCACACGATGGGACCACTCTCCTATGGAAATCCTAAATACAGCAGATTGGAAGTCAATGAAACACTCATTAAAAAAAAGCAAGCAGAAAGGAAGGAGGGAGGGAGAGGGGAGGGAAGGAAGGGAGGAAGGGATGAGAGAGGGGGAGGAGAGAGGCAAAGGAGGGGGAGGGAGAGAGGGAGGCTGTGGCAGAGTAAGACATGAAGCAAAGGATGGAGTAAATGTAGATGTAGGTCACCTTCATTCTCAGCCTTCCCCTCAGTTGGAGGTTGGCTCCCTGGAGGAGGTCCTGCTGAAGGATCACAGGGTTGTCCCCATCACGAGAAACTGCAATCGACAGAGCCGAGAGGACCGCATTCTTAATAAAGCCCCCTGCCAGCTCAAAGCGTAGGGCTAACTCATTCTAGAACAGTATGGTGAAGGAGAAGAATGCAACAAACACATCTGGGATTGCAGCTACCCACCAGGTCCACACTGCTGTCCAGCTTCATGGTCTCTGGGATGTGGGACTCCCATATGCTCTTCCTCAGTATGTGGTCAGGCTGGCGGAACTCAATGGCTATCATGATACGTCTGTGCATGGCTTCATCAAGGTCGTACGGCCTGTTTGTTGCCATGATAATGAGACCATCGTGCCTACAAGAGTGAGGAGGAGGAGGGGACAGAAGGGGAGGGAGAGGGGAAGAGATAAGGGATAAGGAAGATTTCCATGCCCAGATAAGGAGATGTATGGAGAGGCAGGTGAGAGGGAGGGGTCAAACAGGTTGTACATCTTGTACAACTTGACACATAGATTTACAGTTGTGAGCTCCTCCCTGGTAAACAGTGTAGCCCCACAAGACAAGACTAGGTGATCAGTTCACTGCTGCATTATAAATAGAATGCTATTATATCAGCGTTAAACAGTTTATATCTGGAAGCAAAAAGGATACATACGTGTAGTAGACATGGAAAGGTTGAAGGCAGCAAGTCAAGAGGTTGAAACAACCTGAAACTTAAATCATGCTTTCTAACCAGCAATCATTTTCCATTTCAAAGAGATGCTGGCCTATACATCATGGGGATTGATACTAAAATATCTCAAAGTCCTGAACCACCAATGTATGCCAACAGTACAGGGCACAAACCTCTCTATCTCTGTCAGCAAGGTGTTCACGTCATGGCCGCCTTTCTCCCTCGTCTCAAAGATGGCCTCACACTCGTCAAAGAACAGGATGGCGTCGTTGATCTTGGCCTCACGGAATATGAACTTGAAGTTCTCCCCTGCAGTCATGCTCCCCAGAGACGGGAAGTTGATCAGAAGAACCTGTGCACACCAAACAAATGGGTCACCCAGTCCAGGAGAGAGGTGTGGCCAACCTTCTTGCCCAGCTTGTTGGCCAGGGCATTGGCCATCATGGTCTTCCCTGTGCCAGGGGAGCCATGGAAGAGCATCACCATCCCTGCCCCATAGGTGATGGCGTCGTCCAGACCCATCCTCTTCCTGCAACGCTTGAAGCTCTCAAAGTTGCTGACCGTGCTGAATATGAGGCTCTTCTGCTCCTTACCGAGGACCACCTGAGGGAGGGGGTGTGGTGGAGGACAGCCGGAGGGGGTGGGGTCAGTACAACTGCCATCAGTGGACAGAAGAAAGGCAGCTTCGCAAGGTGACCTAGCTGACCTGCTCAAACTTGGTCTTGGGATAGTACAGGTGAGATCCCTCCACTATCTCGGAGAACTCAGTGTCCAGACCCACACAGAAGTCCAGCATGCGACGGTCAATCTCGACTTTGGCAGAGGCTGGGTCTCCAGTGAGTCCAGCGTTATTCACCACCAGCATGCCTTCCTGGACCAGGGTGGCCGACTTATAGAAGTAGGTCCTGTGCTTGATCTGGTCTTGCAGGGAGGTGCAGAACAGACGCAGGAGCTCCCCAATGGTAAAGCCAGTCTGAGCAGCGCCGAAGAACATTCCTGAACCTGGAGGATTGATCTGTACGTACATGTGTATGTGTGTGTATGCATATGTATGCATGTGTACATGTATGTGTTGTATATATGCACAAGTTATGTGTATGTGTATGCATATATGTGTGGCCATGTGCAAGTACATAGCTTTGAGGTATTACTACCATGACGCTTGCCTTATTTGGCTGTATTACAAACCCAATCAGAGTGAGGAGGATGTTCTTCTCAAACATACAGAGCCCTCTTGACTCGACCATCCTCTCCAGACGTGGGATCCAGGACCCTGCTGCCTTGGTTAGCTGTGTGGGACCATCGCACAATAATTGAGGGCAACTCCCCTCTCATGGCAACACCTCACTCACATTCAGCCTCTTCTCACACTTCTTCTCCAACACTTTCAGTTTCCCTTCAGACTCCCTCTAAAAATCAACACACAATAAAACTTATTAGATTCAGTTTCTAGTGACATGAAAAGCACAACCTTTTGTCTGATCATTCTGGTGTCCCTAAACTCATCATTGTATTGAGCCTGGGGACCAACAATTGCACACACAGTTTACTTGCACACACATCACGGCCAGCTGTGAACTGCTCACATCCATCTCCATAGTGGACTCCATGGACTTCACCCTGATCTTCTGCGCAATGAGCTGGACAGCAAAGAGGAACAGCATATCAAGTTTCACTGATCAAGACACTCTGTGCTCACATCGATACTATCTATGGTGTGTATTGACAGAAAGAACTCTTGATTTCCTTGCAATACGATCCTCCCATTTCATGTCGCCAGTAAAACCCAAAGTCAGCATTTTGTCCCCCTTTTGCTTCTGGCATGCTACCCCCCCTCTCATTCATTCTTCTTGGCTCCTCCCCCTTGGCTCCTCCCACGCTTCCCTGCTGATAATCCCTCTTCCTACCTGGAAGTGGTCATCCAGGTACTCAAGGTCCGTCTTGTAAGGAGTAAGCTTGTCAGTGGACTCCGTCTCCAAGGCCTCCTCTCCCTACGACAGAGAAAGGGGTGAGCTACCCGTCAAGGAAATAAGCGAGACAAACCGTAGGTGGGTCCTGGGTCTCTCCCTCCTTCCTCAGCCTCTCCATCTCCCTCTCCCTCTTCAACAACATGTCGAGATCGGTGATCTCCTCAGCTTGTGGCTCCTGAGGCTGCACAGAACCTTCCAACCCTTGTCCCTCCACCGCCATCTCTCCCCTGACCTGAGGATAGCAGTGGCTTTGTGAAAACCTAGCAAAGACACGAGTATTGAACTCACCTCCTCCTGATTGTCCACTCCCACCTTGCCTCCATCTCCACCCTCATGAGATGATGCCTCCCCAGACGTGGTGGGTTCAGTTTCTTGGAGCGCCCCTTCCCCACTGGGTGCCCCTTCCTCTTCAGCAAGGATTTCAGCTAGACGTGTTTGGTCAATCTTCAGGCGCTCGTTTCCTTTTAGTGCCACCCCGAGAAGTGCCCTACACGAGCACTCATCCAGAGTGATGGCTGAACGTAGGAGAAAGCTTTGCTGCACGTCTGGGAAGATTCCCTGTTGCATGTGTTCTCTGTCAGCATTGAGGAACTCCAGCATCTCCGATATCTTTATATCACAGGCTTTGCACATCGAGATGGTGTCTTGACCAAAGCTCAGCCCGCCTCCTCCTCCAAACGGCGACGACCGCCAGGTAATTGAGGACTGCTGATCCGCCGCTTGGCAGGTGAATACGTAGACGAGAACTAACGTCTCCTTGTCGGAGAACTTGTAGCGTCTGGCGAGCTTGATGACCCTCGGAAGGCCTTTCTCGCCCTTCGCTTCCTCCGTTACCTTTAGCTTGGTGTCCCATATTGTCTTCAATCTAGCGGCGACCTGAAGGATACGAAAGCACGTTCTATTCGTGTTACTGTACGCTCAAAATACCGAGCTACCGCGTTGAAATACCTCATTTTGGCACGTAATCACTTTCTTCTCGCTCTCTACGTCCACCTGCTTATTGACCCTTTGCGGCTCCAGGAGCGCCGAGCGCAGGGCGGTGGTGGTGGCATCGATGGTGTACTTGGTCAAGAAGTAGGCTTCAGTGAGCAGAAGGAAGTCCTCGTTCAGTCGCTCCCCTTCAAAGGGGGTCGTTGGGTCTACATCGAGCGCAAGCAGCTGCTTTCTGTTCAGTTCGATTAAAATGTTGGGATGGATGACCGCAAGACCCTCCAAAAAGGTCACCGCATTGTTCACCGGAGTTTCACTCATCTTCAGCCCTTGTTTAGAAAGTTGGCTGGGCAGGGCCACTTCCGGTTATATACCGAAACCACGCCCACTGGCCAATCCTACATATAGGACCCACTGAATTAGGTCTTATCGGTACTTTAAAAGCGGTGACCGATCCTTTTTTTTGTCACACATTTAGTACTACACATTCATAATTATTCAGAAAGTACGTGGCACTGAACACAATTAGGCTTGGCGAGGTCTCGTACCCAGACCCATACGTCACTGCTGCGGGTGGATTACATCACCGCTACGCTCAAGCCTTTGTTTTGCTTTTGACCACCTATTGCATAGGTCCAGTAGCATCATTTTGTGTCTATCTCCGCTGGTTTCGCTAATGATGGACCAGGTATAGAAGTACTCTATCAAAGGGTTGGCTACACAATTCATAGGGGGAAGCCAAGGGGACATTTATATATGCTAGCAATCATGAGGTGATTCAACCGTTGCTGGTTCATAGTGGATCGCAGATAGCTCTTCACTCGCCTCAACGTAGAAAAGGACCGCTCACTCACTGCATTTGTTGCAGGCATCACTAAAATGAGATGGGCAACACGGCAAAGCTGGCCAAAAAACATCCTTTCTCCAATTGTGAGGGACCTTAAATGCGCTAAAACTTATTGCAAAGAATACTGGTCCCTTTCATCTGAATTAACAACCTTAAAACTTTCTCCAAAATTTGCGTTCGCAACTCAGCTTCATTGAAGTCATCGCTGTAAAAGGCTAATATTTCTTTCAACTCTTCAATATATTCCTTTTTGTTTGCTGCATTTACGAGGACTGTACATGTTTCAAGATTTCGATACATGTGAAATCCGGGCTGATCGAATCGATCCTTTATGCTGGTTATGGCTAGGTCCATGGCTTCATAGTACAAACGTGAATAGTGCTCTTGTACAGAAGAACTTTGGTAGCACTGACTGGCGCCATCACCTAACCGCCTAGAAACCTTTCTCGGGCGAGGTAGTACAGGCTCAGCTACTCCGAGATCTGTGCTAGTCTTTGTTGCAAAATCAAGGAATGTTTTGTACGTATCATCTGTCCTCATCCCTTGCAGCGTCTTAACTGTTTACTCGGCAATGTGTTGAGCCTCTACTGCGGACATAGACGTTTTACTCAAATTGTCAGTTATATTCAAGATTCGATCACACAATAGGAGACCAAAGAAAAAAAGGAAACTTCATCATTTGGCTTTTGACACCTATTATTCGCCCTTTTACATCAGGGTCAAGCCTTGTTTCTAGACTTTGTTCCCAAAGTTCAATCATGGCACAGTAATTATTGAGGATACTTGTCACTGACGCTCCTCGAACTGTCCATCTCGTAGGGCAGAACTTCTTGAGGGTAGCATGAGATATAGGGTTTTCATCCATACGTTGAAGTTCGTTCAAATGTTTTAGGGGAAAATTTGACTAGCCTGCATGGTTATTTCGTACGCAGTATCTAATGCATCGCAGCAGACCTTTGACTGTTTTATAGTATCACTGACGGCAAGATTGAGAGCATGTCAATAACAGTGAGTGTAGAGGGCCTTCTTCTCATCGCCACAGATTTGTGCAGCTACGCCTCGTCTGCTTCCACTCATATTTGATGCTCCGTCATAGCACTGACCACGACAATCAGTGAGCTTAACATTTAACAAGTAAATAAAAACATTCTCTAACGAGAAAGTTGTTGGTATATAGGATTGACCAATGGTGGTGTAAAAAGCACGGAAACAAGAGTGACAGAAATTTGACTGGAAAATTGAAATAGGCCTATATTTAGCCCATTACTCAGGCAACTGTTATAACATTAGTGTGCTAAATATAGGCCTATTTCAATTTTCCAGTCAAATTTCTGTCACTCTTGTTTCCGTGCTTTTTACACCACCATTGGTCAATCCTATATACCAACAACTTTCTCGTTAGAGAATGTTTTTATTTACTTGTTTCATTAGTTTTTTCCTCTGGCGTCTTTATAAGTGGTCACAAATTGATTTTAATTTTCAAAGGGAGGGAGGGAGGGAGGTTTAAAATTTTAATAATAGAAATTATATGTATAGGAGTTCTAAATGTTATTTACTGTTCGGCCTTGTCCTCTATGTCTCCCCCAGCCTCTTCTATGGCCGCGGCGGCCTGGTTCTGGCCATGGGAGCCATGTGGGTGGTGGTGGCAGCGGCCAGGGGAGCAGCAGGCGAAGTGGTGGTGGGGGCACTGGTGTCAATACTGCTGGTGCCGGTGGTGGGGCTGGCGGTGGTAGCGGCGGTGCTCCTGCTTCTGCTGGTGGTGGCGGAGGCAGCTCTGCTGCTGCTTCTGCTGGTGGCGGCGGGGGCAGTGCTGCTGCTGGTGGGGGCAGCGCTGCTGCTGGTGGGGGCAGCGCTGCTGCTACTGCTGATTGTAGTCAAAAGTTTGTCATTGTGTCAAAAGTAGCCTTTTTTTACATCAGATAAGGAAGCCTTTTTGTGCATCAGATTAAGGATGACACCCCAATATTCAATAGACAGGTCACAAAGGACTGTACACAACAGATGGGTCACCATGCATGCTTTACATGTGAAGTGAATGGCAGATCCCTTACATGCGTGCTGTACACATGTTGCATGCATATCTTCCTATAGCTTTTTAATGCTAGTGCAATACAACATGCCATGACATACCTTTGGGTGGTAGTGGTAGTTCGGTAACCCCTGCGATACCGCTTCCTCTCGGCAGCACGTTTAGCCAATCGGACAGCGGGGTCATTCCAATACCGATTCCTTTCAGATGCCTTAATGGCAGCTGAATTGTCCTCGTATTTCTGCCTTTTAGCAGCGCGGTTCTCATCGACGTCCTCTTGATATCGCTGCCTTTTAGCAGCACGGTTCTCCTCGAGGTCCTCTTGATATCGCTGCCTTTTAGCAGCACGGTTCTCCTCGACGTCCTCTTGATATCGCTGCCTTTTAGCAGCACGGTTCTCCTCGAGGTCCTCTTGATATCGCTGCCTTTTAGCAGATTGCTTAGATTCAATATCTGCGTTGTTGCTGTCGCGTACAGAGGCCTTCTTCTTTTCGGGATCGGCCTTGTAGCTGTCGCGTACAGAGGCCTTCTTCTTTTCGGGATCGACCTTGTAGCTGTCGCGTACAGAGGCCTTCTTCTTTTCGGGATCGGCCTTGTAGCTGTCGCGTACAGAGGCCTTCTTCTTTTCGGAATCGGCCTTGTAGCGCGCTCGGGCTTTAGCCTTGTTTTCTTGTGATAAAATATCGTCTTGCTTTTGAAGGTATCTCTTCTTTCGATTACGCGAAGGCATTTAACTTCACTAGCCAAAGTATTAAATAAATTTCGTGCAGGTCGGAGTATTTATACTGCATGCTGTAAAATAACTTCATTAATCAACAATAAACCAAATAAACTTCTGCAATAACTTCATATCCTATATAGAACTTGCTACCGCATGAGGTACTTCTCTTTCTAGGTGTCTATATGACCTTAAAGGATAACGTGCAGGTGAATTCCGAAGGTATTGGTGCTATTGCCGTTATTCAAAACCGTTCGTAGCTCGAGTTATACCTTCCTAAGGAAGAAGAAGAAGAAGACGACGACGACGACCAAGAATTATTTTAGGACTGGGCACGAGAAAAAGGAATTAGTTTGTTTCTCTAAAAGCACACCGTTTTATGACACGGAACAAACGTAGAACTGTAGATCTTTGAGTTCTCGTTCCATCGCGACAAAGAGATAAGCGATCCGTTTCTCCGTTGTCCCTCCAGACGCGAGTGAAGTTTTTTAAATGATATTCATCAATCCTCAATCAATCCTATATTGAACCTGCTGCCGCAGGTTCAGATATGGGTGGAGCAAACCACGTCCACGGACCATTATGCGTAGGACCATCCCGATAATTAGCCGTGACACTTTAAGTCTGCTCTCCGTACGATGAAAAGACACAGCTGCATAAGTTCCTTCTTTTCCAAAAGGGAGCATGTAGAACCTGGTAAATAACTACGTACAGGCATAGAGAGGGACGTAAAACATGGTTTGGGGAGGGGAAGGGGGTGATATTTTACGTATGCCAATAAATTATTCTGTATAGATGATCATGGCATTGAGGTACCTTCCGAGTCAGAGCAGAAAGAACCAGCTGAAGTCGATACTCTGCCTTCCCAATTGCAATCTCCTCCTAACTTCGGTGATTCTGAAATAGGGCCCAAGCTCATTCAAATCAGTTTTCAGATCAGATGAAGTAGGGAATCTTTGCAATGCTTTTATGGCATTGAGTTATCTGAATGGTCAGGACCAGAGGATGATCTGCATTTGCAGTCTTATGCATCAATGACAGCATCATCTCCACCTCCTTCACCAGACTCTTGATGGTGGCTTGTACCATGGCTATCATTATCAGGCCCAAGCTCATCCATATATTCATTGGCTTCTGCGTCTTCAATACAAGATATTGGTAACCTTCTAACACCATCAATGTCTATTAATGAAATCTGTGTTAGAATAGGTAACCTTTCAAATGCTGAAAGATTTTCTCTACTCTTTCATCATGTCGATCCACCCACCACATTTCCTACAACTTTTTCTCATGGGTCCTACCGATGGTTTAATGTTGGTTGGTTGAAAAAATACCCTTGGTTAAGATATACAGTCTGAAATTGAATGCTGTGTTTTGTGGTCATGTGCTGTTCTTCTCCCGGATGATGATTGGAAAGACAAAGGGATGCTTGTGAATAGGCCTTTTTCCAACTGGGTAAACATTAGCAATGCTCTGACTGATTATTTGTATCATCGTGACTCTCTTAGTATCAGCTGATACTTTGAAGACATCTGTTGAAAATCCATCATCAAGAATTGATGTAATGATGAGCACTACTGTGCAAGCTCAGGTGGAGGAAAACAAGCATATTCTTCATCAAATTGTGTGTGCCATTAATTATGCTTTTATAGCCAGGCAAGGTTTACCTCTTCGGGATCGTAGAGAAGATATTGCACCAATTCATACTTTCTTGCATTGTTAAAGAGCTTGGCTAAGGATGATAGTGCGCTGCATGATCACCTAAACAAGCCCGAGGCAAAGAATGCAACTTACCTTTCTCCAAGGTCTCAAAATGAAATCATCAGTGTGATAGGATATGATGTAATAAGAGCTAACATTATTTCAGAGGTTAAAGAAGCAATGTTCTTGCTGATGAAGTCAGCTGCCACAATGTTATTCGTTGATAAAAGTTTTAATGTTAGAGAAGAGTTTGTTGCATTTGTGAAATTGCCAACAGTCAGAGCAATAGATATTGCCAATGCAATTATATCTACTTTGGAAGAATCAGGGCTGTCTCTACGAAATTTGAGAGGTCAAGGATATGATGGAGCAACCACAATGAGTGGTGAAAAATCTAATGTTCAGAAGCAACTTCGAGACATACAACCAAAAGCTCTATACACACACTGCACAGGGCATTCCATTAACCTTGCTTGTCAGTTCATGTGCAATACTTTCTGTCAGTAACTGCATTGATACTATTAAGAGTATGACTATCTGGGTCTCTTAACATGTGTGTATGAAAATGAGGTTCAGACTGGATCAACTGAAAGTAGAAAACCAATTCTGAATGTATGCATCACACGTTGGGTAGAAAACATTGATGGTTGGGAAAGGTTTTCATTATCACATCCCTTTTTAATTAAGATGCTAGAAGTCATCCTGTATGGGACCAGTGAATATGAGATGTACAATGACAATTGGAAACCAGATGACAAGAAAAACATTTAAAGCACTTGAATCTTTTGAATTTGTCTATATATGTCCTCACCACTCTACAACGCTCTCTTCTGTATGTGAAAGAAGCTATGGTCAAGCTACAAGGTAAGGGAAAAGATATTTCCTCTGGGATTGTTGTGATTCAACAAAGCTGTACACAACTGAAGTTACTGAGGGCAGATGTGGATGAGTATTCACACCGTATCTTTAAGCACAGTTGCAGGATTGCTGCACATTCTAAAATTGCAGCAACAATGCCACGTGTCACTCATTGACAGGCTCATCGTTCCAACCCTGAGTCAACATCTGTCGAAGAGTACTACAAGCGAGCAATTGTCATACCTTTTCTTGACCATCTGATGAATGAAATCACATGCAGATTTGATGCACACACAAAACAAGTAGCCTTGATTCAAGGATTGTTGCCTGTGAGAATCACTTCAGGAAGCCGTTGTCTTCTACACAAGTGATTTGCCCAATGTTGATGTTATTGATGAAGAAGTTCACAATCACATTTGGAAATCCAGGTGGCTATCATCTTCCTTACAAACACTGAGTGACTCTTTGAAGGTGTGCAGTCCAGAGACCCTCCCTAATCTTTTTACATTATTGAAACTATTTGCCACTCTCCCTTTGAGCTCATGTTCAAGTGAACGGTCAGCTTCTACTCTCAGACGACTGAATAAATACTGACTTAAAGTGTTCACAGTCAGAGGAGCGACTAAGTGCTCTAGCATTGATTCGTTGTAACTACCATGCTAGCACGCTAAATTAGATATCCTCGAGAACGCGCCACTGGAACTCAGCAACTTATAATTAGCCATAAAGCTCTTAAAGATGGGCGGGATCGACGCCATGTGAGGTTGGTAACCTACCCAAAGCGATTCGCCTTTACTTACTAGACTAGTGTGTAATTCAGCCAAAACATGCATGCAACCGAAATAGACCCGAGAATTTTAGTACGTTAGGACCATTTTTGTGTTTTAAAGGCTCAAGCTAGTAGCTTTGAACTTAGTTTGATTATTACCGTATATCGTCATGGATGCTCACAGCCTCAGGCTGTCTTTGTTTGAAATTCCCAATAAGGGTTCATGATTATTATAAATGCCTCATAAGGGCATCCGACCCTGAAGATGAGTGTGGATGCGGTGACTTTTTTGGAGGGTCTCAAGACCATCCACCCCAATGTCCTAAGCGAACTGAACAGAAAGCAGCTGCTTGCGCTCGATGTAGACCCAACGACCCCCTTTGAAGGGGAGCGACTGAACGAGGACTTCCTTCTGCTCACTGAAGCCTACTTCTTGACCAAGTACACCATCGATGCCACCACCACCGCCCTGCGCTCGGCGCTCCTGGAGCCGCAAAGGGTCAATAAGCAGGTGGACGTAGAGAGCGAGAAGAAAGTGATTACGTGCCAAAATGAGGTATTTCAACGCGGTAGCTCGGTATTTTGAGCGTACAGTAACACGAATAGAACGTGCTTTCGTATCCTTCAGGTCGCCGCTAGATTGAAGACAATATGGGACACCAAGCTAAAGGTAACGGAGGAAGCGAAGGGCGAGAAAGGCCTTCCGAAGGTCATCAAGCTCGCCAGACGCTACAAGTTCTCCGACAAGGAGACGTTAGTTCTCGTCTACGTATTCACCTGCCAAGCGGCGGATCAGCAGTCCTCAATTACCTGGCGGTCATCGCCCTACGGGGGCGGGCTGACCTTTCCTCAAGACACCATCTCAATGTGCAAAGTCTGCGACATGAAGATATCAGAGATGCTAGAGTTTCTTGACTCGGACCGAACACACATGCAACAGGGGATCTTTCCCGACGTGCAGCAGGGCTACGTCCTGCGATCCACCATCACTCTGGATGAGTGCTCGTGTAGGGCACTCCTTGGAGCAAAGCTGAATAGCAACGAGCGCCTCAAGCTGGACCAGACCTGCCTGGCCGAAGTCCTTGCCGAAGAGGATGGGGCAGGTGGAGAGAAGGAGCTACTGCCTGTAACCAAATCCACCACGTCTGGGGAGACATCTCATGAGGGTGGAGATGGAGGCAAGGTGGGAGTGGACAATCAGGAGGAGGTGAGTTCAATACTCGTGTCTTTGCTAGGTTTTCACAAAGCCACTGCTATCCTCAGGTCAGGGGAGAGATGGCGGTGGAGGAACAAGGGTTGGAAGGTTCTGTGCAGCCTCAGGAGCCACAAGCTGAGGAGATCACCGATCTCGACATGCTGTTGAAGAGGGAGAGGGAGATGGAGAGGCTGAGGAAGGAGGGAGAGACCCAGGACCCACCTACGGTTTGTCTCGCTTATTTCCTTGACAGATAGCTCACCCCTTTCTCTGTCGTAGGGAGAGGAGGCCTTGGAGACAGAGTCCACTGACAAGCTTACTCCTTACAAGACGGACCTTGAGTACCTGGATGACCACTTCCAGGTAGGAAAAGGGATTATCAGCAGGGAGGTGTGGGAGGAGCCAAGGGGGAGAGGCCAAGAAGAATGAATGAGAGGGTGGGAGAGGAAGAACAAGTGAGAGGGAGTGGCCAAAATGGAGTGAAATTTAAGGATTGTCGACAGATTGACACAGTGTGGGATTTAGGAAGACATTTTGAATTGTATGCTGTCATTTCAGAGCATTAAATAATGAGCCATCACGTTTTCTATTTAAAGCTGATTGCACAGAGGATTAAGGTGAAATCGATGGAGTCCATGATGGAAAGAGACGTGAGTGGCACTGGTATGCCATAGTAATGTAGGTTTGAAAACCTTACCTTGCCCAGGCTCAATACAACGATGAGTTTAGGGACACCAGAATGATCAGACAAAAGGTTGTGCTTTTCATATCACCAGAAACTGAATCTAACAAGTTTTATTGTGTGTTGATTTTAGAGGGAGTCTGAAGGGAAACTGAAAGTGTTGGAGAAGAAGTGTGAGAAGAGGCTGAATGTGAGTGAGGTGTTGCCATGAGAAGGGAGTTGCCCTCAATTATTGTGCGATGGTCCCACACAGCTAACCAAGGCAGCAGGATCCTGGATCCCACGTCTGGAGAGGATGGTCGAGTCAAGAGGGCTCTGTATGTTTGAGAAGAACATCCTCCTCACTCTGATTGGGTTTGTAATACAGCCAAGCAAGGCAAGCGCCATGTCAATATCTATTCCAATATTACATGTATAATAAACTTTCTGTTTGCACACAATGCTTTCACCTGATGCTTTGCATGGTATGCTCATTGGATGGCACCTCTCCTCCCCCCTCTCCCCTCTCCCTTCCCCTTCCCCTCTTCCCCTCTTTGCACACACATTACATGCAACCATCATCAATGTACACTCACACTCTCAATTGCACACATTCACACACACACACATTGCACACACAGATGAGTCAGGCAGGCTCTGGGATGATGATGTGTTCCACCATTGGGGATCTCCTGCGTCTGTTCTGCACCTCCCTACAAGAGCAGATCAAGCACAGGACCTACTTCTATAAGTCGGCCACCCTGGTCCAGGAAGGCATGATACAGGTCAACAGTGTTGGACTCACTGGTGACCCAGCCTCTGCCATGGTCGAGATTGACCGTCGCATGCTGGACTTCTGTGTGGGTCTGGACACTGAGTTCTCCGAGATAGTGGAGGGATCTCACCTGTACTATCCCAAGACCAAGTTTGAGCAGGTCAGCTAGGTCACCTTGCAAAGTTGCCTTTCTTCTGTCCATTGATGGCAGTTGTACTGACCCCACCCCCCTCCGGCTGTCCTCCACCACACCCCCTCCCTTAGGTGGTCCTCAGTAAGGAGCAGAAGAGCCTCATATTCAGCACGGTCAGCAACTTTGAGAGCTTCAAGCGTTGCAGGAAGAGGATGGGTCTGGACGACGCCATCACCTATGGGGCAGGGATGGTGATGCTCTTCCATGGCTCCCCTGGCACAGGGAAGACCATGATGGCCAATGCCCTGGCCAACAAGCTGGGCAAGAAGGTTGGCCACACCTCTCTCCTGGACTGGGTGACCCATTTGTTTGGTGTGCACAGGTTCTTCTGATCAACTTCCCGTCCCTGGGGAGCATGACTGCAGGGGAGAACTTCAAGTTCATATTCCGTGAGGCCAAGATCAACGACGCCATCTTGTTCTTTGACGAGTGTGAGGCCATCTTTGAGACGAGGGAGAAAGGCGGCCATGACGTGAACACCTTGCTGACAGAGATAGAGAGGTTTGTGCCCTGTACTGTTGGCATACATTGGTGGTTCAGGACTTTGAGATATTTTAGTATCAATCCCCATGATGTATAGGCCAGCATCTCTTTGAAATGGAAAATGATTGCTGGTTAGAAAGCATGATTTAAGTTTCAGGTTACTTCGACCTCTTGACTTGCTGCCTTCAACCTTTCCATGTCTACTGCATGTATGTATCCTTTTTGCCTCCAGATATAAATTGTTTAACGCTGACATAATAGCATTCTATTTATAATGCAGCAGTGAACTGATCACCTAGTCTTGTCTTGTGGGGCTACACTGTTTACCAGGGAGGAGCTCACAACTGTAAATCTATGTGTCAAGTTGTACAAGATGTACAACCTGTTTGACCCCTCCCCCTCACCTGCCTCTCCATACATCTCCTTATCTGGGCATGGAAATCTTCCTTATCCCTTATCTCTTCCTCTCTCCCTCCCCTTCTGTCCCCTCCTCCTCACTCTTGTAGGCATGATGGTCTCATTATCATGGCAACAAACAGGCCGTACGACCTTGATGAAGCCATGCACAGACGTATCATGATAGCCATTGAGTTCCGCCAGCCTGACCACATACTGAGGAAGAGCATATGGGAGTCCCACATCCCAGAGACCATGAAGCTGGACAGCAGTGTGGACCTGGTGGGTAGCTGCAATCCCAGATGTGTTTGTTGCATTCTTCTCCTCCACCATACTGTTCTAGAATGAGTTAGCCCTACGCTTTGAGCTGGCAGGGGGCTTTATTAAGAATGCGGTCCTCTCGGCTCTGTCGATTGCGGTTTCTCGTGATGGGGACAACCCTGTGATCCTTCAGCAGGATCTCATCCAGGGAGCCAACCTCCAACTGAGGGGAAGGCTGAGAATGAAGGTTAACCTGACAGTGATGGTTGATTTCTTGGCCTCTCTCTGTCTCTGCTATCTTTCCTTCCATCCTCACTACCACTCTCTCGACACAGTGTATATGAACCCTGCATGTCCCATAAGGTAGCTCTGACGTGTGTGCATGTGAGAACACGTGCCTTCTGCTCCTTGTCTATAGGATTTCCATAGGAGAGTGGTCCCATCGTGTGGTCTGGACAAGATCATAGTTCCTGATGACCTCATCAAGACACTGAGGGAGATTGTGCAGTTTGAAAAAGCAAGGTATTTAACTACAAATGGATAATGCCACATGTGTACCAGTGGCCCCACATGTGTACCAGTGGTCCCACATGTGTACCAGTGGTCCCACATGTGTACCAGTGGTCCCACATGTGTACCAGTGGTCCCACATGTGTACCAGTGGTCCCACATGTGTACCAGTGGTCCCACATGTGTACCAGTGGCCCCACATGTGTACCCCATGTGTAGGTCCCACATGTGTACCAGTGGTCCCACATGTGTACCAGTGGTCCCACATGTGTACTAGTGGTCCCACATGTGTACCAGTGGTCCCACATGTATACCAGTGGTCCCACATGTGTACCAGTGGCCCCACATGTGTACCAGTGGTCCCACATGTGTACCAGTGGTCCCACATGTGTACCAGTGGTCCCACATGTGTACCAGTGGTCCCACATGTATACCAGTGGTCCCACATGTATACCAGTGGCCCCACATGTGTACCAGTGGTCCCACATGTATACCAGTGGCCCCACATGTTATCCCTGCACAATACAGGATGCTATTTGAGTTATGTTTGATTTGCCACAGTAATCAAGTGGCTCAGTGTTATTTGCGAAATTAATCAAGAGACCAATTTTTGATAATGTGTTTGTTGCAGCTATCCAATCAAAATTAATGTAGTAAATCAATTTATAAAAGAATTCGTAGGAGATCCGTTACTGGGCTTAATGACATGTGAAGTCATTACTCCATTTATATTGTTTACCAGTTATTAGTCCATCTAAATTGTTTACCAGTTATTAGTCCATCTAAATTGTTTACAAGTTATTAGTCCATCTAAATTGTTTACCAGTTATTCGTCCATCTAAATTGTTTACAAGTTATTAGTCCATCTAAATTGTTTACCAGTTATTCGTCCATCTAAATTGTTTGTTTACTGCACCTAGTGAAAGGTGTTTACACATGAGCACAAGGCTTTTTAAAAAAAATTTTAGTGTAATGGTGAAAAAAAGTCAAAGATCAATACCATATTTAAAATCAAGGAAAATGCATTTATATAAATGTACCTAATATATATGTACCTGCATCATTATGAAATTCAAACCACCTAATTGAACTCAGAAAGCCCTCAAAAATTAAAAATATTTATGATCTGAATTGATTTTAGAGGACCTTGATGTATTAATTAACTGGCTCTCATAATCTAAACATGTTTACACCTTTCACTACTTGTGCCAACCTAGTGTTTATAATAATCAGCCAATATCTAATTCTAATGGTGAGTTATGGTCGCATTCATTTCTAAACACCATGAATGCATTCTCATGCATATTTTTAAAATCCTGGTTCTGAGAAAGATTTACTGTATGCATCAGGAGTAATGCTCATCTGAACTTATGTACCCACCACTAAGCCTATGTACCCACCTCCGTAACTTATGTACCCACCTCCGTAACTTATATACCCACCTCCATAACGTATGTACCCACCTCTGTAACTTATGTACCCACCTCTGTAACTTATGTACCCACCTCCATAACGTATGTACCCACCTCCATAACGTATGTACCCACCTCCATAACGTATGTACCCACCTCCATAACTTATGTACCCACCTCTGTAACTTATGTACCCACCTCCATAACGTATGTACCCACCCCCGTAACTTATATACCCACCTCCATAACTTATGTACCCACCTCCATAACGTATGTACCCACCTCCATAACGTATGTACCCACCTCCATAACGTATGTACCCACCTCCATAACGTATGTACCCACCTCCATAACGTATGTACCCACCCCTGTAACTTATATACCCACCTCCATAACGTATGTACCCACCTCCATAACGTATGTACCCACCTCCATAACGTATGTACCCACCTCCATAACGTATGTACCCACCTCCATAACGTATGTACCCACCTCCATAACTTATAATAATAATAATAATTGACATTTACCATTTGCTCTGAATTACAGTATACATGTATATCGGAGATAAAGGGTCTAGAAGAAGTCTTTGGTTACGGTAAACACATCTTTGACGCAGATATGCGTCTCTCGGCGTTAAACGGTTAATCGGTTAATTGAGAATACAAATACCAGCATTCATAGGTGCACCTACTTTAAGTTGATTCTTTACACTCTCGTAAACATCAATACTGATTAGAAGTTATTCACGTTCACGGCTTCAGTTGATATTATTGAAACCCTCCTTCCTGCTACCTAACATTCCTCTACTGCCTCTTTTGGACAACTCTACTGTAGCTAAACAAAAATATTTCGGCTTTAATCGGTTAATGGCAAGAGACATCAAATATATGTTTACGAATCCTTCAAACCCCTTTGAAAATTTATATTCATGTTCACGGCTTCAGCTTATATCAACTTGTTACAAGCCCATTTCTGCTTCTTAAAATTCCTTCAGTGGCCATGTTTAGCTTGATTGGAACAACTCTACTTTAGTTAAAAAAACATATTTCAGCATTAATCGGTTAATGTGACTGATTAATATGGCTAGATTCATCACAACTGCAACTGTACTAGTAGTAAACAAGAGTTGATCATGTGATTAATGCACTAGAGCAGGGTGCAACTCATCATGCTTACAATCAGTTGTAATAAACATGGTTTCACAACTAGATGGCTCACTTTAGCCATCCCTTTAGCCGTGCTGCTGTGCATGTTTCATCCTGCACTTTGCAATCCTAGTGGGTACTAGCCCAAGCATGTAGATTATATCTGCTAACACAATCAATGTCTGTCACATTTTCCCAACAGATCCATTCTATTTGGTCAGTGGGGATTCGGAGCCGATGGAGAGCAAGTAAGGACGTCAACCCTTTGACCTTTTGTACCTAACCTCACCCGTGCCCGTGTACGTGCCTCTCTTCCCCACACCTCCTTGCAGGGCATCACCGTGCTGCTGCACGGAGCTCCTGGTACAGGCAAGTCAAAGGCCGCAGAGGCCTTAGGCTACGAAGTGGGGAAACCCCTCAAGGCAAGCCTCCTCCCCACTCTTTGTGTTTTCACACCTGCCTTAACCCCTCCTGTACAACACACACACACACACACACACACACACACACACACACACACACACACGCATCCGTACATACAATGCACACGTATGTACATACACACACAACACCACACGTGCTCACGATCCACAGGTGGTAAACTGTGCAGAATTGCTCAGCAAATGGGTAGGAGAGAGTACCAAGAACATTGATGCCATATTTGAGGAAGCCAGACACTCTGATGCCATTCTGGTCTTTGACGAGGCTGAGGGACTGTTTGGGTCCAGGACAGAGATGAGGTAATCAGCTAGACAGTCAGTGTGTGTTTTGTTAATTAATTGTTAAACATAACCTTCACAAAGTATGTACAACCACAGTACAGTACATTAGAAAACAGTAGACACTGCAACATACTTTGTTCTACATTTCAGGAGTAACTGACATATTCAGCTGTACATCTTTGATCCAAACATACCTATTGCTTACTTCATACTTTTCCCTGATGCAATGAAACCATTTGCTGTCTCTTTTCTCTTCCTTCCCTCTCTGCACTTACAGCACGTCCACTGACCGATATGCCAATGTTGATGTGGGTGTGCTTCTATACCATATCGAACGCTTCCCTGGGATAATCATCCTGACCACCAACTTGATTGACAACATCGACAAGGCTTTCTTCAGGAGACTGAAGTTTGTGCTTCACTTTGATGTTCCTCCATTCAAGCTGAGGGCCAAGCTGTGGAGGGTATGCTGTTAGCAAGACCATTGTGTCTGATGCATGTAGAAGAGATATCATACCATGAACACCATCTTCTGCTCAAAACACACACACACACACACATACACACACACATACACACACACACACACACACACACACACATACACCAACACAGTTGCTGATCCCAGAAGAGACACCATTGGCCGCTGATGTGGACTTTGAGAAGCTGGCTCACTTTGAGATGAGTGGTGGCAACATAAAGAGTGCAGTGTTCAGGGCGGCCTCGCGTGCTGCTCTTCGCCTTGACCAGAACAGGGTGCTGACCATGCGTGACCTGGAGGAGTCGGCTGAGGAGGAGTCAGGGAAGAACTCCACGCGCACCAGCTTTAGGAGGCAGGACTCTGCCAAGATGTATAGTTAAATGCATCTGTATTTGGAATTGATTGTAAAGGAATTGTTTAATTAGTTAAATGCATCTGTATTTGGAATTGATTGTAAAGGAATTGTTTAATTTTTTTTAATAGATTGCCGTAATTCATGATTGTGTGTTCAGAGGAGATGCCATAGGTACAAAAGCAAGTAAATGAGTACAAAAACGCAGCTTTGCATTAATATCAGATATCATGCATTCAATAAAATACCGCACCGTTTGATGATGTGACGTATTGCTGTAAACTGATTACAGTGAAACCCCTAAATGCGAACCCGCGTATTAAATGTCCTTGATTATCACGCAGGGGTTTGAACTTTCCAAAATTTGGGACCTAGTGTCCTGTCTATCGAGACGTACTTATCAGGGAGTCCGCATTTAAGGGTTAATTCCTAACATTCATCCAGCTGGAACGTATGCTGCTGAGAACGTGGATCGTATTAATAATGTAGGATACTTTCCAGGCGGCCAGCAAGCAGAAACATTCCTCCACACTGTTTCTTTTGATGGGAATTGCATACAACGAGAATCAGAAGGCTGCAACGTACACGGCATTCGTCTCCACTCTCCAGAGGCGAGTGTTTTGTATCGGGAGCAAGATTGCAGGCAAAATACGTCACTGGATTACATCACCTGGAATGCTGCGTTGAAATGTATAGACCTTTTTTCATCACGTGATTTATTTCGAATATTTCCGTAAAACCTGTGCACCACGGCGTATATGGAGTAACAATGACGTGTAGCAGATTACGGAGTGGTCACATGACACTTGAAAAAGGGCTAATATTCAGAGCCTTACAACTCCACGACAGATACTCCGATTCTCAGTGCGTAAGAAGCAATGTGCGGAGGACATTTCAGACTTCTAGAATATCAAAAATATGAAATCTTGAAAAAACATGCGTTAGGTCCCTTTTCGCGGAAACGATCCCACATGTTGGTGCACAGGTTATAAAAATTATTAAAAATGGTAGCCTTGGCTTGAGTCATGACACTAAATACTAATTTAATACCGGTATAATGTCTTATCGAAATCTAATCAGATTATTTATTCTGGGCATCTAGTCTCGGTCCCAGACCCTCTAACCGCAAGCAGCGGATGATTACATCGGGCCGCGGTTAGAGGGTCTGGGGCCGAGTCTAGTTAGCATCACCTAGTACGCCTACCTCCTGTTGTCTGAGCTTTCTAAGCGTCGGCAGTTTCACTACCTTGTAGGTATTTGCTACCAAGTACGCCCTCTTTGTTAACGTATTTACATAATTACAGCTGTGACGTATTTGGGTCTGGGTACGAGATACAACTAAGGCCCTAATGAACCTTATTCGTTACTTTCTTGTTTTGGTGTTGGTGGGAGCGTTCTTTATTGCGTCACTGAGCTATCGATTCATCGCGGAAACCAAAATCACTACTGTGAATCTTCCAGAACGTGCAGCCAGAACAAGAACCGAATCGCCCGATAGCGTAGCCATCTCTCCAGTTGTGACTGCGAACAATGACGTGACAGCGAAGCACGACAGCGTGACAACTCACCCAAGGCGTTTGGGTGGTTTTGCTACACGTTCTCAAGAAGGGACAGACGCGGGCGATTACTCTGGAACTGGAGCTCATGGTTCTAACAATTGTGCCTGGTACAAGAAACCCTCTTCACCGAAGGGTCCTTACTTCCTCACGGCCGTTCTCCTGGTTCGAATATACTACGCAGACTTGGCGGGACTCTCTCGAGGGAGATGATACAATGGCTCCACTACCTCAAGCACGCTGGGATCGAGCACTTGTACGTTTACGATGCGTACATCTTACGCAATGAATCGCAAAGCCGCGCCCTGGCGCCATATGTACGGGAAGGCTTCGTCACCTACGTCGACTGGAGCCACCGTGCGAATCCGTATTCTATTGATGGGACTCAGCTGTCAGCATACCAGGATTGTATTACGCGATGGGGTAGCGAGTCTGTTTGGCAAACTGCCATCGACATTGACGAATATCCATTCTGCCTAACAGACCAAAAGCCAGGTTTTATGACCAGGTACATAAAGAAATTTGCCTCCCTACACCCAGAGGTATCCGAGATGACAATGCAGAACTACCTATTTCTAGGAAAGCCCCTCCCTGATAAGGAAGAAACCTTTCTGTTCGGCAAACTGTGGAGAAGGACGCGGAATCGCGGGAATACTCTCGTGAAGCCCGTTTATAAGCCTGCTCACATATCGTCTGCGCAGGTGCATCACAATGCGTTGAGCCAGGGTCAGTCGATGGACGCACCCGATGAACAATTTCGAATGAATCACTACTGGGGGGCGCGGCTCCAAAACTGGGGGGAGGATACGCCTGAAATACTTGCCATCACGGAGAAAGACAGGTCTATGGAGCCCATTGTGCGAGAGATTGCACGCTGCGTCGATAGTAAAGATGATCTCTATAAGAAACGGTGGAATTAAACGCACAGTTCACCCAAGAACTAAACGGGTGCCACTGTTGTTTATATCATGTGATCTGAACGCTCATGCACGATCGATGACACACAGTATGCTTTGATCCCAGCGGTGCGGTACCAACGCGTTTGTAGATCAGCTGTTTTTATCTATAATAACGAAGCGCTTTCACAATTTATATTTCACCTAATGACAGGTGTCCCACAGGAAAATTCTAAATACTGTAGGCGTTATTAATCCCAATTCACATAGAAAGGACTTGCAGTATTTAATAAATCAAAACACATGGAAAATAAAATTCAAATGTCTGAAAATTAAACCCTTGGCATTAAAAAACTCATCAACAAATGACATTGATCAAAAAATTAATGATAGGCTGCAATTCTGGTAAAGTTGCGTGCATTATACAAACATATCGGTATGCAATTACAAAAAATGACTGCAGCTGTAATTGGTGAACATGGGAGTAAATATAACACATAACACGAAAGCAGCCATATATGCTGCAGGTGCATATTGGTGAAGATCCAAACCTGCATTGGTGTTACTATTTCACAGCTCCCAGTCAGATTGCCATCACTGATCTGAATTTGCAGATTTTTATTCTGCTGTACCACCTGATAAGACATTGCACAGAGGCCCCTCCCTCAATCCCTACAGTCCCCTCAAATAAGTTCTCCAGCAAAATTGGATATTCAGATGTTAAATTCCTCCGCTGCTGGAGAGGGGCATGCTTCCTATTATATTTGCCCATGCTTCATTTTGGTTATGATTGGACTGGTCTCATCTGTGGGGTTTTGACTACACTTTGATCCCCTTGTATTCCAAGTTGCCATAAAGTGGTGGCTTTGGTCCATAGAGATATCATGCCATCACCTGCAAGCGTGGAGGTGCTGTGACAGCCCAACATAACAAGCATCGTGATGTGCTAGCTAAAACATGTCATCGGGTACATCTTAGTTACCTCTGACCACAGTCACACCCCCCCCCCTCCCCCCCGCTGAGCTCTTGGTGACCACCTTGGCCAGAGGCAAAACAGCTGCCTTTTATATCACTGTGACCTCTCCACTCAATATGCTTACCTTTGACGTGAGTGGGAGTGTCTGCAGGTTCTGATGTCCTAACCATGGGAAACAGGAGGCTAACAATGCCGAATGCCATGAAATAGGCTGGTATGTGTTCCCCTTTGTTATAGAGTCCTATGGAGGCGAGAGGAAGCAATGGATGCTTTCTCCCAGCTGGTCTCACAGCTTGCCACCTCTATATGCAAGCTATAATCAATGGATCTCTACAACAGACTGAACCTCCATTGGGTGCGAGCCAAAGCCACAGCCATCTCAGTTTTAACTTAATGTTCATGACCTTAATGAAACCTTTAAAGAATGCTGCACCAGTTGAGATCATTGGGTCCACAATTTTTTTGTATGGTGTGCATGTGTGTGTGTGTGTGTGTGTGTGTGTGTGTGTGTGCGTGCAATTATAAATGAAATTTTGTATCTTATAAAAAATTACAATAGTGAATGCAACATGCAATACACCCACGCAAAAACTTAGACTAAGAATTAGCCACCTCCCTCACTTGCTGCACACCTTGCTAGCAGAGCTCAATCATTGGCCATTATATTAGCTATCCTGAGCTTGCCATAGGGTCGAGGTAATGGCTTGGATTCAGAACAGCACAGCTGAGAAGTCAAGCATGTTCTAAGTCAGGGCTAGCTTCTGATCCCCAACATTGTTGACTGCAAGAAAGATATAGACCCAACATAGATAGTTGCACTTGGCTCCATTTGTAATGTGTTTTCTTTTGGTCCTGCTGTAACAGCTGGCAGACCCAGCTGTTACAGCATTGAGCAGAGAAGCAACAGTAAGGTCAAAGTACAGCTGACTAGCCTAATGACTCAGAACATCAGCTGGCCGGGGTTCTGCTCTTCTCTGATCTCCAATCACTACCCATCTCTGTTTGACAGCCAACAAGTGCAAGCTGTCGCACAGACTCAACAAAACATCTCTTAGTCTGTCGTGGGTCACACCATGCTTGCATGTCAGGGAGTAGCCCAGGGAATGGTTAGTGCAATACACACGTTATCCTTCAGAGACCTAACCACCCAGACTCAAAGTGGACTGCAATTCAGGTGTGGGTGTACCAGATAACCAAGTGGGGGTGGGCGTGCTTTGTCAGGAATTGAAGAGGAGTTATAAAAGTTTTGGTCTTTGAGCTTGGCCCCTTGTCCCTGCACTAGTACTTTGTCACTGACATATTGGCTGTGATGGCATCAGCTGGGGTTTGCATAGCTTGGATTGAATGTTAAGTGCAGTTCATCTATAAACCCCAGGCCAGATGCACTCAAAGAGACAATGCGAATGATGGGGAAAGACCTATAGACCTTTACTGCTCAGGCTTTAACTGAGCCTGTAGCCATGCCTTCAGTTGTGTCAACACTGGTGCATTCTAAAAGCATTGGCTCATCATACACCTTCAAATCATGGATTGGGCAAGATCGATCAGTTTACTGAAGCTGCCATACAATGGCGTCGAAGAAGTAGACCTGGACCAACAGATCCAATTTATCCAACAGCAAAATTAAAGGTATTTTTAAAAATCAAGATAGATGCAAAAGCAATGACAATAGTGACACGTTTCAGCAAAATTAGTGTTAAAATCAAGAAAGAAAGCCAAAGTACTATTGATTTACTCTTTACTTTTCAAGTATTTACCATTATTTCTTTTTCAAGCCTTTTATCTTTTGAATCCCAGACCATTACATGTACTTAATAAATGGATAGTATAGCACAAATACCAACCTTAAAATGAACACTAAAACATGCCTAGTGCATACATTATAAAATTTCCACTATGCGCAATAAAAATGTAACGCATGCGTTAAAATGTATGGCTAATTAAAAATTCAGGCATAAGAAGCAATGCGTAGCGGACATTTCAGACTTCTATAACTTAGTTTACTATTTACACATATCTAAACATTTAAAAAAACATGTGTTAAGTCCCTTTCCGCGGAAATTACATTCAACACACATACAAAACACCTATGCCCGTAAGGTATCAGCAGCATTGCCGCTGAGTCTCAGTTGTTCAATGTAGGTAATGGTCCGATTCTTTTTGAAAAGAATCTTGCAGAGATGAACGTGAATACGTGTGCTCAGTGTGCATGTGACAGTGCACAATTTTCATTCATATATTAATTTTGCTGGACCTTTTGTGGAGTCATTAAAATGCTTGACAGTTTAGACATACACTACACTGTGTGGCCGGTGTAGTACTGATTTGTCTGACAAACTTCTGTATATCAGTAATACCGTAATTGAAAAGATCAAAATCAGGAAGCTTCTAGATGGCAGAGCAATCCTTTCTGTTCAATTGGCAGATTATGAGGGAAAGAATGTATAACAATAAAAAATCCTACTTAAGCTAGTGTACACCATAGCGTGTTGTGCCTAGACATAACCCCGACCAGATTTTCTTTTCAGATGAGCCTTAAAGGCCATGCAAGGAATCTTTTACAGCTCTGTGGGAGAGCAACAACTGGCAATAACACTCGGCTTCTGTAATTGAAACTTCCAATCTCCATTTCATGGTGCCCTTTTTCTTTCCCCTTCTTCAGGGAGAGGCGGTGATCCTTCTTGAACAACAATGCCCTTAGCATAGTAAGATGCATGTATCAGAAATCCTTAATCCATCTCCATTTCAATACGACCACCAGCCATTAAAAATATGGCTGCATGAGCAAGTTTAGATGACCAAGAGTCTACAAAAAGACTGCAATAGAAATACAATGCTTGCGCTGATATGTATGGCTAATTAAATATTCAGCACCTTACAACTCCATGATATTCTGACTCTCAGTACGTAAGAATTGCTGTGTAGAAGACATTTCAGACTTCTTTGAATATTAAAAAATTGAAATCGTGAAAAAACATGCGCTAGGTCCCTTTTCGTGGAAACAATCCCACATGTTATACTTCAGCTACTACTTCTATTAGGGGAGGCAATAGAAGTTAGGTACATACAGATGCGAAGAATGGTTGAAGTACCTACTACGTTGGGTAGTGTTC